>CAJQZJ010000398.1:2690783-2768446 GCA_907164525.1 Lophiomys imhausi
AGAAGAAGAAGAAGAAGAAGAAGAAGAAGAAGAAGAAGAAGAAGAAGAAGAACTGGACTGGGTCTAGTCTTCCCTATACAAATGTAGATGATAGATAATTTTGTCATCATACAGATACAAGTGGGAGTGGGGTGCAGTCTCAGTAATTGACTTTGTTACCTGTTAGTGGGACACTTTACCTTAATTGAGCTACAATGTCAGGACCCAGAACAAGCTCTTAGCCCTCATGTGACTGATGAAGTGAGGGGTTTTGATGTGTAGGAGCCCCCACACTGGAGTACAAGTCTAGATGAGAGAGAGAGAGAGAGAGTAGAGGATGGGAGGGTGGGCTGAGAGGGAAGGAGGGAGGTACTGTGATCATGATGTAACTTGAATTAATAAAAGATGGAAAAACACATTTCTTTCTTTTTTTAAAGTGTTTATTAGTTCAAGTTACATCTGCATCCTAGTGCCCTCTTTCTACCCCTTCCAGTCCTGCCCTCCCACCCTCTATCCCCTCTCCTTTCTATCCTACTTCTCCAGAGTAGGCTGTCCCTACATATCAGTCCCCCATATCAGCAGTCATATGAGGGTTAAGAGCTTCCATATACTAGAGGCCAACATGGCAGCATCACTATGGTAAAGTGTCTCATTAACAGGTAACAAAGTCTATGTTCCTGTCCCTTTTGGTGCATTGGTTGCAGTAGAGTTATCCTGTATTAGAATCCTCATTGAGGACGTGAATTAATGACAACATCATTGTTAGGAAACTATTAAATTATTACTATGAGTTAATTCATTAAAAATTGACAGAGATTTAATTTCTTGAGTTGTTTATACATTTTGGATATTAGTCCTTTGTGGGATGTGGGCTTGGTGATTAACTTTTCCCAATCTGTAGGCTACTATTTTGTTCTAATGACAGTGTCCTTTGCCTAACAAAAGCTTTTCAGCTTCATAAGGTCCCATTTGTTTTTTTATTACTGTTTATTTTTTACTTCAATTTGCGTCTTCATCACGATCTCTTTCCTCCACCCCTCTGGGGTCCACTCTCTCACCCTTCAACCCTCCCCCCCTTTTCCCACCTATCCTACTCCTCTGGTGTGGGTTGCCCTACATATCAGCCCCCTTTAGTTCAGCAGCCAAATGAGAGCTAAGAGCTTCCTCTTGCAGTGGGGCCTACATGGCAGCTCCACTAGGGCAAATTGTCCCAATTACAAGTAACAAAGTCTATGTTCCTGTTCCTTTCAGTCTGTAGGCTGTAGGATAGTTATCCTGTACTATATAGCTAAAGTCCAATTATAAGTGAATAGATGATGGCCATGTGAATCTTTCTGGGTCTAGGTTAGCTCATTCTAGTTCCATCCATTTGGCCACAAATTGCATGATTTCCTTGTTTCTGATAGCTGAGTAGTATTCCATTGTGTAAATGTATCACAGCTTTTTATCCATTCGTTTGTTGATTGATATCTGGGTTGTTTCCAGTTTCTAGTTATTACAAATAAAACTGCTTCGTGTTTAATTTCTTGAGTTCTGTGTAAATTATGGATATTAGCCCTCTGTCGGAAGTAGGGTTGGTAAAGATCTTTTCCCAATCTCTAGGTTGCTGTTTTGTTCTAATGACAGTGTCCTTTGCCTTACAGAAGCTTTTCAGTTTCATGAGGTCCCATTTATTGATTGTTGGTTTTAGAGCGTGAGATATTGATGTTATGTTCAGGAAGTTGTCACCTGGGCAAATGTGTTCAAGGCTTTTCCCCTCTTTCTCTTTCATTAGGTTAAGTGAAGTCTCAGAAAGATACATATGGCATTGACTCACTTATAATTGAATTTTAGTCATATAGTACAGGAACTATCCTACAACTAACACACCAAAAGGACCAGCAGCATAGACTTTGTTACCTATTAGTGGGACAATTTGTCCTAGGGGTGATGCCATGTAGGCCCCCAGTGCAAAAGGTAGCTCTTAGCCCTCATATGACCACTGAACTGAGAGGGGCTGTTATGTAGGGACACTCCACGCAGGAGGAGTGGGATGGGTAGGAGAGGGGGGAGAAGGTTGGAGAGTGGAATTGGGAGGGGTTGATAGAGGGCACTGTGATGGGATGTAACTAAGTAATAAATAACATAAAAAAAAACTGCTATGAACATAGTTGAGGAGATGTCCTTGTGGATTGGTGATGAATCATTTGGATGTATATCCAGGAGTGATGTGTCTGGGTCTTGAGGTAGAGCTATTCCAAGTTTGCTAAGATATAACCAGACTGATTTCCACAGAGGTTGTACAAGTTTTCACTCCCACCATGAATGGTGGAGTTTTCCCCTTTCTCCACAACCTCACCAGCATGTGCTATTATTTGAGTTTTTAATATTAGTCATTCTGACATGTGTGAAATGGAATCTCAGAGTTGTCTTGAGTTGCATTTCTCTAATGGTTAAGGATATTGAGCATTCCTTTAAGTGTCTCTCGGCCATTAGAGATTCCTCTTTTGTGAATTCTCAGTTTAGCTCTGTTCCCCATTTTTTTTATTAGTTTATTTTGTTTCTTGATGGGGAAAGATCTTTAGTAATCCACATCTGTCAGAGTTCTAATATCCAAAATTTATAAAGAACTCAAGAAATTAAACACCAAGGAACCAAATAAGGTCCCATTTATTGATTGTTGGTTTTAGAGCCTGAGCTATTATTGCTCTGTTCAGGAATTTGTCACCTGTGCCAATGACTTCGAGGCTTTTCCCTACTTTCTTTTCCATTAGGTTAAGTGTGTCGGGTGTTATGTTGAAGTCTATGATGCCCTTGGACTTGAGATTTGTACAGGGTAATAGATATGGATCTATTTCCATTCTTCTACATGTTGACAGCCAGTTAGCACCATTTGTTGAAGATTCTTTCTGTTTCCCACTGTACGGTTTTGATTTCTTTGTCAAAAATTAAGTGACCATAGGTATGTGGGTTTACTTCTGAGTCTTCAATTTGATTCCATTGATTAACTGGTCTGTTTGTATGCCAGTACTATGCTGTTATTATTACAATTTCTCTGTAGTACAACTTGAAATCCAAGATGATGATACCTCCCAATGTTCTTTTATTATACAGGATTGATCTAGTTTTTTTTTTTTTGTTAGTTTTGTTTTTCCATATGAAATTGAGAATTGTTCTTCAAGGTGTGCTAAGAATTATGTTGGGATTTTGATAAGAATTGCCTTGATTCTGTATATTGCTTTTGGTAGGATGGTCATTTTTATTATGTTAATCCTGCCAATCCATGAGCATGAGAGATCTTTCCATCTTCTGATATTTTCTTCAGTTTCTTTATCAGGGGTCTAAGGTTCTTGTCATATACATCTTTGACTTGCTTGGCTAGAGTAATCTTCATGTATTTTATATTATTTTTGGCTATTGTGAAGGGTGTTGTATAAAGAAGGGCTACTGATTTTTAGAATTAATTTTGTATCCAGCCACTTTGCTGATGGAGTTTATCAGCTGTAGGCATTCTCTGGTGGAATTTTTGGGGTCACTTTTGGGTCATAGTCATATCATCTGTGAATAGGGACAGTTTGACTTCTTCTTTTCCAATTTGTATCCCCTTGATCTTCTCTACTTGTCTTATTGCTATAGATAGAATCTTTAACAGAGATATTTTCTAAGTTAATCAGATATTAAGTTGCTAAGAGAAGAGCAATATTTACTTATCCAAATATATGGACATAGATAGATGGTCTTCAAAAACGTCAAGAGATCTGTAGAATATGGCATTTAAAGGTGTTTTCTTAACTTAAGATTTTTTTGATATTGAGACATGTCAGTTCCTAACAGCACCCCACCCCACTCTACTTCAAGTACATGATGAAAAGAAGAATCTCCAATTGTAGATGGCTGCATTAATGGCAAGGTAGCCACTGGGCAACAAAAAGTCAGTGCTTTAACTATAGACAAAATACTTCCAAAATGTATAAAACGTGGAAGTAGGTAAGTTAACAGCCTAGTTCTGCAAAGGGTGGGAAAGCCCTTCCTAATTCCTGCTTTACAATTAAAGTCTGTCAGCAATGCTGGACCAAAAGGCTGAAGATAGATCCTCCAAAGTTATAGAGAAATTGGGGACTGTCCAGGCATCCAGTTATCTGTCATTTCTTAGTTTTGGATGTTCCCTGCTCTTCACTTTCTGTTTATACACATATATTTATTCTTTTTGTTTCATTAAATAATATTCTTTTTAATATAATTTATTTATTTATTGTTTCAGGTTACATGTCCATCATAGTGTCCTCTTTCCACCCCTCCCTGTCCCGCCCTCCCATCTCTACCACCTAACCCTTCCATCCCACTCCTCTGGAGTGGAGTGTCCCCACATAACAGTACCCCACCCAAGTTCAGCAGTCATTTGAGGGCCAAGGGCCTCCTCATACACTGGGGCCTACAAGGCATGACTAGGGAAAAGTATCTCATTGACAGGGAGAAAGAAAAAAAAAACTCTATGTCCATGTTCCCTTTGGTGCGTTGGTTGTAGTATAGATACCCTGTACTATTGGCTAAAATCCGATATAAGTGAATAAATGTGATGTGCATCCTTCTGAGTCTGGGTTAGCTCACTCAGGATGAGCTTCTCTAGTTCTATCCATTTGGCTGCAAATTGCATGATTTCATTGTTTCTGATAGCTGAGTAATATTCCATTATGTAGATGTACCACAGTTTTTAATTCATTCTTTGGTTGAGGGACATCTGGGTTGTTTCCAGTTTCTAGCTATTACAAATAAGGCTGCTATGAACATAGATGAGGAAACTTCCTTGTGATTCAGTGAGGAGTCATTTGGATGTATACCCAGAAGTGGTATGGCTGGGTCTGGAGGCAGAGCTATTCCAAGTTTTCTAAGATATTGCCAGATTGAAGTCCATAGGGGTTGCACAAGCCTGCACTTCCACCAACAATGGAGGAGGGTTCCCCTTTCTCCACACCCTCTCCAGCATGTGCTGTCATTTGAGCTTTTGATCTTAGCCATTCTGACAAGTGTGAAATGGAATCTTAGAGTTGTCTTGAGTTGCATTTCTGTGATGGTTAAAGATGCTGTGTAACCAAACTTTTTAATTATTATTTAACACTTATTTATTTATTACTATATTCACTTATAACAAACACCAACAATTTCTTAACTATTAATCCTATAAATTCCTACAACCCCTTTAACCTATCCACTAAACCTATTGGAAATAATTTTTTTTAACCTTTTAGAATGATACAGTCTCTGGGGCAAGTCCTCAGTCATCAGGAACACAGTCTTTGTTGTAAATTCTTTAACGCACTTAACAGTCCTTTTTCTGGAACTCTCAGATGCAGATTCATCAGGGTAAGTTGGTTATTGCAGTCTCACCTTAAATAAGGCTTGATGCTTTCTTCTCTCTGGGAGACTCCAGTCCCTTCACATCAACAACTCTCCTGCTCTACTTCAGAGTCCTTAAAGCCAGGCACAGTTTCCTTTAGGCCACTGTTCGGACAGATCAAACCCCTGTAGGCAAAAGCTAACCACAGGGTTTAGTCCTTGGCCTTTTGGTGTCTTGCTCAGGCTTTCTTTGCTCACCATCTTCTTTCTGCCTCAGGGAGATCTGGCCATCAAATGATGGCCAGCACTTTTTTCAGCAGGACTCTCGGAGCTCTCTAGCATCAGGGGCCTCTTCTCCTTTTGGAATCCATGCACTCTCCTTAAATAGGAGGAACTCTGTTTCAGCTTAATTTGGGCTCCACCCACTTAGCAGCTGAAAACAATGTCAGGCCAGATACTTTGTTTCATTAGGTCCATTAAGTCTTTCCTGTTTTTCTGACAACCTTATTTTTCAGTCCATTGAGTATTTCCTGTTTTTTTCTGACTTCAACCTTGTTTTTCAGTCTATAAGTCTCCTGTTTGTTTCCTGTTTTTAGTCCAGATGCTGATAATGATCTTCATGCCCTGAACTAAGAGACAGTATCAGAAACCCCTATATATTTTCTAAATCTAATTTAATTTATCTAACTCCCTACAATGTGAGTATTTCTTCAAGTGTCTCTCAGCCTTTAGGAATTCTTCCTTTGTGAATTCTCTGTTTAGTTCTTTTCCCCATTTTTTGATTGGATTATTTGGTGTCTTGGCATTTAATTTCTTGAGTTCTTTGTAGATTGTGGATATTAGCCCTCTGTCAGATGTGGGGTTGGTGAAGAATTTTACCAATCTGTAGGTTGCTCTTTTGTTCGAATGACAGTGTCTTTTGCCTTACAGAAGCTTTTCAGTTTCATGAGGTCTCATTTATTGATTGTTGGTCTTAGGTCCTGAGCTGTTGGTGTTCTGTTCAAGAAGTTGTCACCTGTGGCAATGAGTTCGAGGGTTTTTCCTAATTTCTCTTTAGTAGATTTAGTGTGACCTGCCTTATGTTAAGGTCTTTGATCCACTTGGACTTAAGATTTTTTTAAGGTGATAAGTATGGGTCTAATTTCATTCTTTTGCAAGTGGACATCCAGTTGGACCAGCACCATTTTTTGAAGATGCTGTCCTTTTTTCATTGTGCAGTATTGGCTTCTTTGTCAAAATTAGGTGACCATAGGTTTGTGGGTTCATTTCTGGATCTTCAATTCGATTCCATACCAGTACTATGCTGTTTTTATTATTATTGCTCTGTAGCACAGCTTGAAATCTGGGAAAGTGAAACCTCCAAATAGTTTTTTATTGGACAGGATTGATTTAGATATTCTGTTTTTTTTTTTTTTTTTTTTTTGGTGTTCCATATGAAATTGAGAATAGCTTTTTCCAGGTCTATAAAGAATTGTGTTGGTATTATGATAGGAATTGCATTGAATCTATATATTGCTTTTGGTAGGATGGCCATTTTTATTATGTTGATCCTACCAATCCATGAACATGAGAGATCTTTCCATCTTCTGATGACCTCTTCAATTTCTTTCTTCAAGGGCTTGAAGTTCTTGATGTACAGGTCTTTTACTTGCTTGTAGTTACCCCCAGATATTTTATATTGTTTGTGGCTATTGTGAAGGAAGTTGTTTTCTTTATTTCTTTCTCAGCCCACTTGTTTATTGTATAAAGAAGGGCTTCTGATTTTTTTTTTAATTAATATTGTATCCAGCCACCTTGCTGAAGGTGTTTATCAGCTGTAAGAGTTCTCTGGTGGAATTTTTCGGGTCACTTATGTATGATATGATATTGTCTGCAAATAGGGATCATCTGACTTCTTCGTTTCCAATTTGTATGCCCTTGATCTTCGTTAGTTTTCTTATTACTCTAGCAGGAACTTCAAGTACTATATTGAAAAGATAAGGTGAAACTGGACATCCTTGTCTTGTCCCTGAGCTTAGAGGAAATGGTTCAAGTTTCTCTCCATTTAATTTGATATTGGCCACTGGCTTGCTGTATATTGCATTTATTATTTCTAGGTATGGTCCTTCTATGCTCGTTCTCTCCAGAACTTTTAGCATGAAGGGGTGTTGGATTTTGTCAAATTTTTTTTCTGTATCTACCAAGATTATCATGTGGTTTTTTTCTTTCATCTTGTTTATATAGTGAAGTACGTTGATGGATTTTCATATGTTGAACCATCCCTGCATTCATGGTATGAAGCCTACTTGATCATGGTGTATGATACTTTTGATGTGTTCTTGGATTTCGTTTGCTAGTATTTTATTAAGTATTTTTGCATCTATGTTCATGAGGGATATCGGTCTGAAGTTCTCTTTCTTTGTTGGGTCTTTGTGTGGTTTAGGAATCAGGGTGACTGTGGCCTCATAGAATGAGGTTTGCAGTGTTCCTTCTGATTCTATTTTGAGAAAGCATTTGAAGAGTATTTTTATTAGCTCTTCTTTGAAGGTCTGGTAGAATTCTGTGCTGAAACCATCTGGCTTGTTTTGGTTGGGAGATTTTTAAAGACTGTTTCTATTTCCCTAGTGGTTATAGGGCTCTTTAATATGTTAACCTGATCTTGATTTAGCTTCAGTAGGTGGAATCTATCAAGAAAATTGTCCATTTCACTTAGTTTTTCATATTTGGTGGAATATAGATTTTTAAAGTAGGACCTCAATATTCTCTGGGTTTTCTCAATATCTGGTGTCATTTCTCTCTTTTCATTTCTGATTTTGTTGATTTTGGTTTTTTTGCCTCTGTCTTTTAGTTAATTTGGCTAAGGGTTTGTCTATTTTGTTGATTTTCTCAAAGAACCAACTCTTGGTTTCATTGATTCTTTGTATTGTTCTTTTTGTTTCTAAGTTATTGATTTCAGCCCTAAGTTTGATGATTTCCTGCCTTCTGCTCCTCTTGGGAGTGTTTGCTTCTTCTTTTTCCAATGCATCCAGTTTAGCTGTTAATTTGCTACTATCAGCTGTCACAATTTTCTTTTTGAATGCACTTAGTGCTATGAACTTTCCTCGTAGCACAGCTTTCATTGTGTCCCATAGGTTTGGGTATGTTGTGCCTTCATTTTCGTTGGATTTTAAGAAGTCTTTCATTTCCTTCTTTATTTTTCCCCTGACCCAGTAGTCATCCAGTAAATAGTTGCTCAATTTCCATGTGTGTGTAGACGTTCTGTTGATTCTTTTGCTATTGAAGTCCAGCTTTATTCCATGGTGGTCTGATAAGATACAAAGGGTTATTTCAATTTTCTTGTATCTGTTGAGGCTATCTTTGTGTCAACTATGTGGTTGATTTTGGAAAAGGTTCCATGAGGTGCTGAGAAGAAGGTGTATTCTTTTGTGTTTGGGTGAAACGTTCTGTAGATATCTGTTGGTCCATTTGGTTCATGATCTCTGTTAGACTCATTATTTCTCTGTTTGGCTTCTGTCTTGATGATCTGTCCATAGTTTTGAGGGGGGTGTTGAAGTCTCCCAGTACTAATGTGTGGGGATCGATGGGCGATTAAAGTTTTAAAAGAGCTTCTTTTACAAATGTAGGTGCCATTGTATTTGGGGCATAGATGTTCAATTCTGAGATGTCCTCTTGATGAATATTTCCTTTAAAGAGTATGTAATGCCCTTCTCTATCTTTTTTGATTAACTTCAGTTGGAAGTCTATTTTGTTGGATATTAGGATGGCTACTCCACCTTGCTTCCTGGGTTCATTTGCTTGGAAAACCTTTTCACAGCCCTTTACTCTGAGGTAGCATCTATCTATGGTGATAGAGAGTTTTGCTGGATATAGTAGTCTGGCTGTGCACCTATGTTCTCTCAGGGCTTTTAGGATATCAGTCCAGGCTCTTCTGTCTTTTAAAGTTTCTGAGGAGAAATAAGGTGTATCTGATGGGTCTGCAATTACATGTTACTTGACCTTTTTTCTTACAACTTTTAATATTCTTTCCCTGTCCTGTACATTTTGAGTTTCAATTATTATGTGGCGAGAGGAGTCTCTTTTCTGATCTAATCTGTTCGGTGTTCTGTAAGCCTCTAGGATTTTTATTGGCATCTCTTTTTTCAGGTTTGGGAAGTTTTCTTCTATGACTTTGTTGAAGATATTTCCTGGACCTTGGAGTCAGGAGTCTTCTCTTTCCTCTGTGCCTATAATTCTTAGGTTCCTTCTTTTCATTTAGTCCTTGATTTCTTGGATGTTATGGGTGAGAACATTTTTAGCTTTCTCATTTTCTTTGGTTGTTGTACTGATTTCTTCCATCGAATCTTCCATGCTTGAGATCCTGTCTTCCATCTCTTGTATCCTATTTCTGATATTCATGTCTGTAGTTCCTGTTCTCCTCCCTTGATTCTCCACTTCCACTCTTAACTCTGACTGTGTTTTCTTTATTTCTTCCATTTCCAGTTTCATGTCTTAAAAGATTTTATTCATAATACATTTCCTACTCCAATTTGCTTGTCTTTGCCTGGAAATCTTTCATATCTTTTAAATCTTTCATTGTCTTGTCTTTTTCCTGTTCCAGTTGAGCCACTTTGGCTTGGGGCTCTCTAATGGTATTATCCATTACTTGCTTTCGCTTGTGAAATTGTGGACTCTTTGAATTCCTTCATAGATTTAAATTCTTCTTGATAGGACTGTATCACTTTTCAGAATGTAGAATTGTCATTGGTTTCATGTGTTTCAGCTGTGGTGAAGTTTTCTGGGCTTGCTGTACTAGCATAGTTGTATTTTGTTGGAGTCATATTTCCCTGACTGTTGTTGGTTCTGTTTTTTCACTGACTTTTAGTCATTTGATTGTTCTTAGCTGTTTGTCCCTGGTGCCTTCTGGGCTTGGTGCCAAGGGGGGGCACTTTGGTGTAGCAGTCCTATTGCTTGGTGATCTGTAGCTTTCCACAAGCTGGATGGGGCCTTATGTGGAGGTTCTCAGTGTGTCTCCCAGAGCTAACCCCTTCTTGTTTTGTCCTAATTGGGGCGCAGGTGAGGGGTTGTGGTGGGATGTGTCCTGTAGGTTCCTGAGATCAACTGGTCTTCATATAGATGACAGTGCAGATTGGTAGGCCACAGAGTGTTGGCTGGGTTTGTGGCTCCCCTGCAGCTTACATGTCAGGATCGTGTTTGTGGTCTTCCCCAGCTAATAGCCAGAAGCACTGTGAGTTGGTGCATCCCACACCCAGGCAATGAGCAATGGCCCAGGATAGCTTCACTGCTCACAAGTCAGAGCTCTCTATGTTGTACACTGGGTATTCAGCCTATACAGCTCTGCTTATAAGGTCCCGTATGTCCAGGCACAGATGCTGTGGACTCTGAGGTCCCAAGTTTGGGGGTTGAGTTGGCCAGCTGGAGTCCTGAAAGGACCTGACTCCATTCCCGTAAGGTGAGTCACTCAGTAGTGCCCCCCAGGCCAAAACCTCACTGTTCCAGGGGTGGAACTATATATGCTTAAGCTCTGGTTTCCTGCTGGAAGGTCCAGCACTACCAAAAGAGTATGATATTAACCCCATAAAATGCCCAGGGCTTGGACCCTGTGGAGAACAAATCTGCCTTCCAACCTGGCTGCCCGCCTTTCTGCCACTCTCACCACTCCACCTATGTCTGTATGGAGCTGACTTTAGATACTGGCAATTGGGGCCAGTGTCTTCCAAGTTCTGGTACACTGCAGTGGAGTTGCCACTTAACCTGCTGCCGGAAGTGTATCCTGCTGCTCAGTCCAGCTGCAGTATTTTTCCCAGTGACCATAAATCCAATAGAGGGGCCTGTATTTATGTCCAACACCCCTCTAGGGAAGGACAAATATGTTTTTGCTTTCCTAAATGTGGCTGTAGATTCGCAACTGCACTGCTGTCCGGCTACTCAGATAGTGCTGTGGTTCTGCTCAGAGTACATCCTGCTCCCATGGCTCCACCAACCCTTCGCTAAATAGCCAGAAAGCCTGTGTGGGATCTGGAAGTCCAGGAGGCTGGTGAGTAACCCTGTCTGGGGTTTGGAGATGCCTGCTGGGTATTTGAGTGGCTCTTACCCTGTCCCTTTCCTGGTGACGATACCCAATTTGCAAATTCAGTGTCTTCCATGGATCCTGCTGGTCTGTGTTTCTGAGTGTCCAAAAGAGGAGAGGAGAGAGCTGCCCAGGGACTTTTTATGGTCCCTGGGTCTCTGGGTGAAACCCAGTGGGTTTGGGCCACCCAGATTGTTGCACAACATCTTATAACTCTGTGGCGTTATAGCTGTTTTCCCTTGCTTTCAAAATTCATCCATGTGCCACCATCTTGGATGCCCCAGCTAAATAATCCAGATATATTTATTCTTCTCAGGTCTCTGATGTGATTAAAGACTAGAGAGTTACAATTTATGTTGTTTAGGAATTAAAAGCCTGTTTTAGGTCTAAGAAGATTTATAAGTTGGTAATGAAAGGTAGGATGGAAATTGAATTAGGTATAGAACTTTAAAATCATTGAGATAGATAGATAGATAGATAGATAGATAGATAGATAGATAGACAGATAATTGAATATTCTTCTTAGTAGCCAAGTACATATGGACTGAACATGGAAATGCTTGTCATATCTTTCATTACTGTTTCCTAATTGTTCTTATTATTTTGTATTGTACTTATTGTTATAGAAAACAGAGACTTTTATTGAACTAAAAGGGGGGAGATATTGGGGAAAAGATATAATAAAAATACATTGAATAAATTTTTAAAAATTACAAAATTCACAGACACTATCAGTTAATTGTATCATTTTCAAAGACAAAAAATGTACACTTACAATAAGAGAGACTTATAATTCTGTAACAAGAAATTGTGGTGACAAAAAAGTAATGCATGTTATTTTTTGTTTGATATTGAAAGCAGAAAAGAACTAGCAAAATTTAAACTTTAAAATTATTGACAAGGATAGAGTGCAATAATGGTATAAGCAATTATGAGCATTTTACTTGATTGTAAGTTTTAAAGTGATGGATTATTTCTTGTCCATATTATCTCATAGCATACATATTAACCCATCCTGATACTAAACATCAGATGAGTTCTGTACCACTTTTATCAACTTAACTTTCACCTCTCCACAGAATTTCTTTTTTTATTATAATGTTTATTTATTACATCAAGTTACATCTCCATCACAGTTCCCTTTTTCCACCCCTCCCGGTTCCACACTCCCACCTTCTCATCCCTCTCCCACCCATCCCACTCCTGCAATGTGGAGTGTCCCTACAAATCAGCCCCTCTCTGTTCAACAGTCATATGAGGGTTATGTGCTTCCTCTTGCACTGTGGGCCTACATGGTAGCACCCCTAGAGTAAATTGTCCCATTGATAGGTAACAAAATCTATGTTCCTGATCTTTTTGGTGTGTTGTTTGTAGGAGAGTTATCCTGTACTGTATGGCTAAAATCTGACTATAAGTGAATAGATGGCATGTGCATCTTTCTAAGTCTGGGTTAGTTCACTCAGGATGAGCTTTTCTAGTTTCGTCAATTTGGCTGTGAATTGCATGATTTTCTTATTTCTGATAGCTGAGCAGTATTCCATTATGTAAATGTACCACAATTTTTTTTTAGCCATTCATCAGTTGAGGGACATCTGTGTCATTTCCAGTTTCTAGATATTACAAACAGGGCTGCTATGAATGTAGATGAAGCTATGCACTTGTGGGTTAGTGAGGAGTCATTTGGTTGGATACCCAGAATTGGTATATTTGAGTGTTGAGGTAGGTCTATTCCAAGTTTTCTAAGATATCACCAGATTTATTTCCATAGTGGTTGTACAAGTTTGCATTCCCACAAGCAATGGAGGAGTGTTCCCCATTCTTCCCAATCTCGACAACATGTGTTGTAATTTGAGTTTTTGATCTTAGCCATTTTAACAGGTGTGAGAAGGAATCTCGGAGTCACCTTGAGTTGCATTTCTCTGATGATTAAGGAAGTTGATCATTTCTTCAAATGTCTTACTACCATTAGATATTCCTCCTTTGTGAATTCTCACTTTAGCTCTCTTTCCCCTTTTTTCCATTGGAGTATTTGGTTTCTCCAAATACTTAGTGTTTAATTTCTTGAGTTCTTTATAAATTATAGATATTAGCCCTCTATCAGAAATGAAGTTGGTAAAGATCTACAAAACACCCAGAATAGCTAAATCAATCCCGTACCAAAAAAAAAAAAAAAAATCTGAAGGTATCACCATCCCACATTTCAAGCTGTACTACAGAGCAATAGTAATAAAAACAATATGGTACTTGTATAGAAACAAACAAGTGGATCAATGGAATTGGATTACAGACCCAGAAACGAATCAATGAATCCACACACCTATAGTTACTTAATTTTTGACAAAAAAAAAAAAAAAGCCAAAACCTTACAATGGAAAAAGGACAACATATTCAACAAATGGTGCTGGTCTAACTGGATGTCAACATATAAAAGAATGAAATTAGACCCATACTTATCACCTTGCACAAAACTTAAATCCAAGTGGATCAAAGACCTTAACATAAGGCCTGACACACTAAATCTAATAGAAGACAAAGTGGGAGAAAGCCTCGAACTCATTGGCACAGGAGACAATTTCCTGAACAGAGCACCAATAGCTCAGGCTCTAAGACCAACAATCAATAAATGGGACCTCATGAAACTGAAAAGCTTTTGCAAGGCAAAGGACACCATCATTTGAAAAAAAATGGTAACCTACACATTGGGAAAGATCTTTTCTACAGAATTTCTTGACAGAAGACAAGTCTGTAGTCCCATTTAATCAGTATCTCAACTGAGTCCTGCATTCCATTCTTACTTGTTTTTCAAAAAGATTGCAATTTTGTTTTCCTTCAGACACATCATCAAATCTTCTTTATCAATTGTCAAATAACATACTTTAACATAACTTTTGTTGGAGAAAATATCATATAACCTCATGTGACTTTTAAGCTTTATCAACTAGACTGGAGTTAGAATTAACTACGTTAGAGAACTACAACTTTAGGTATGTCTGTGATAGCTTCTAAGTAAGACCTAGTGACAGACAAATACCTGCCTGGAGTGTGGGAAAGACATCCTATGTCTGTACACTCTGATTGACTATGGAGAGAAGACTGAAAAACACAGTAGAATACCAACACATTCCTTTCCTGTATGTTTTAACTCACTGTGGTGTGATCTGGTTTGCTCCATGCTGTCTAGGCCTAATGACCTGAACTCTTTGAAAATATTAACCAAAGAAATATTCTCTTGGCAACTTTATTTCTGATTATCTTAGAAAATAACTCTGATAGAATGTCATAGTAACTAACAAAATGACACGCTTGCATGACTATTAGTTCACATTTCTTAATTATCCTAAACAGTTTATGACGGTTGGTAGCAAAAGGCCAAAACTTCACATTTCATTTTTAAGCATTACTAGGTACAATACCTTTAAGAAGCGTTACCCTTAATTTTGTATCAATATACAAAGATCAATACCAATGTGGCCAAATATAATATTAATTTTGTATCAATATACAAAGATCAATACCTATGTAGCCCAATACAATCTTAATTTTGCATCAATATACAAGGGTCAATACCATTGTGGCCAAATATAATCTTAATTTTGTATCAATATACAAAGATCAATACCGATGTAGTCCAATATAATCTTAATTTTGCATTAATATACAATGATGAATACCAATTTAGCCAAATATAATATTAATTTTGTATCAATATACAAAGGTATAAAAGCATATTCAATAATCTGTCCTTTTTCTTGATCTTTCCTATACTATGTATATGTCCCATTTTTTTTCTCAAGTCTGTTCACTCCTACATAGGAGAGAAAGAAGGATACAGAAAAGAAAAAGAGAGAAGTCCCTGGGTCTAACCTCCAAAACCCATTTAACAAGACCATTTAACAGCTTGTAGTCTCTTCCTCTAAATAACAAAATTTTCTATTATCCATCAAATGACTAAGAGATAGATAGGGTGTCTTCAAAAACCTCAAGAGATCTGCAGAATATGGCATTCAACGATGTTTTCTTAACTTAAGATTTTTTGATATCGAGACATGTCAGCTCCTGACAGCACCCCCTATTCTACTCCAAGTAGAAGATGAACATCAAAGAATCTCCAGTGTGAAATGGTTGAATTAGTAGCAAGCCTATCTCTTGGCAAGAAATAAAAAATAATTTATATAAAAAAGAAATATTCTCTGTGCTTCTGTTTGATATTCTGGTCAAAACAATGATAAAGGAAAGTAACACCCTTCACATTCCTTCAATAACTGCCTAGTTTTTTCAGTTTCAATCAAAATTTAAATGAAAATTCTGTTTATATTTTTCCATTTTCATAACTTCTGACTTTATGTTTAACTTAGACAAATGAGATATTTCTCTACCCAACTCTAATTAAAAAGTTATTTTTGTGATAGAAGTTTAGTGCTGAAATCTCTACCCTGTTTTACTTGACTCTCTTGTAGAACCTGCCTTAGACTTGACTTTCCCAAGTACATTAACTTTCTCTGCTCTATGTTTGCCTTCATTTATATTCACATGCTGATTTTCCTAGTATCTTACTACTTATAAAATCTACTTCATTAGCCCCTCTTTTATGAGATCCCCGCACTCATAGTTCTCTGACATTTTCCTTTTCAAAGCCTACTTACAAATTACACAACCTATTGTCTTGTGACTCTAATTACAACTTACATTGGGGAGCTCTTTTCATTTCCTTAGAACTCATTAACAATGCTATATTTTTTATTTCAATAATCAGAATATCTCCTAAATCTTGCTTACAGGAATTAGGGCACCATTCCATTGAGCCATTTATTCACTTCCATATACTAAAATTGCAAGTCAATTTCTCACTTTCCCTCACAAGAAACACAAGAAACATTAACAAATATGCATGCCTTCATCTCTCAAATCTTTCAGCAATCTAATCCCCATTGTTAATCAAAAAACAGTAATATGATTTTTCACCAGGGCCACTATATTAATTTTCTATAACATTCACTTGTAGTTTTTCTTAGCATGCTCTAATATTTACAGTGTCTAGTTTCTCTTTTCACCAACATATATTATACTATGTTATTTCACTGTTAAAATCCATCAGTAGTAGATATTATTCTTGGTATAAATCAAAGAATCATCAGAATCATAAAACTTACAATATAGTACTTGGCCAACTTTCAAAATAAGCTTAGATCACTTTGTCTTTTTCACTGTCAGCTATGCCTTTCTTCAAAAATGTCTCAATAATTTCCACTGTAGTTTTATCTTTTGTCTGAGGACCTTTTTTCTATTATTTGAATGACCAAGTTATTTAAGAACTGCATTGTGTAAACATGAAACACACTCAAATACCTTTCCTGAGGTCAAATTGCAAAATAGTCCACATCATCACTTCTTTGCTTCCTTTGGGTTTTAGTGTTTTTTTTCCATTGGAAAATTATCTTTTGTTTACTTATTCAATTATTAAGGTGTATTTACTTTCAACCTAGAAAATATAGTTATTCCAACATGGTGTGCCCTACTTAATCTTCATAAAAGCTATAGAAACCAGAATCTGTGATCTAATCCCTATTGTTAATCAAAAATTTTTGCTTTGTTTAGTCGTGAGGTTATTTCCCCAGAAAACTGAAGCTCAGGCAGCATAATTTCTCTCATAAAAATTATCAGCATATAAACAAACTGGCTGGGAGATCAATAAAGTTATTAGTATGTGACCCAGGAATTCAAAATCTTCAATATACAAAAGAATACTTTATACTTGTTAGAATTACAAAACACAAACACGTTATCACAAGGTCTTCAATTGAAATTTTTTTGAGCAAGATCCATTAATCTTTGTCTTTAATAATACTATAGTGGTTCCATTGTAAGAACAAGAAGAATAACCTGTGTACTAGCTTAGTAACTTATACTATCCCAATGGACTTAAAATATAGAAGGCATTTAATAATACTTAAGAAGTAACTTGGAGAAATGGCTCCTATAAATATATAACTTTGCTTAAACTAAAAATACACAAAGACTTATCCTGATCACCTCCTATTACATATCACCTGTCAAAAATGTTTCATACAACAGCAGGAAACTGAAGTCAATCCATCAAGCATGTTAGTCATTTCTTAAAATTACACATATTTTTCTATATGATTTGATAAAACACATAACCCTCAAACTTGACTGTTGGACTTAGTAATGAAGTGTTAGTGTCTCTTATATCATTTTCAAAGTGATATCACAATGCTATTTTAGTGCCCTTAAAATCAAGTAAAATGGATGATCTAGATCTCTAACCTAAAGCATACCTTTTAAATTTAAATATAGTAAGTATTGGATATATACATTTTATTATATTTTTAGTTACTTAAACATATTTATACAGCATGTTTTTGTCATATTTTCCCTTCCCCAAATCCTCCAAGATCTGTCCCATCTCTTTCCTGACTCAACTTCAAGTTCTTTCTCTCTCAAAAATGAAAAAAAAATGTATAAAACTTTTATAGTTATTCTGGCTGTTTATTAAAAACACTCAGTATTAATAATTCAGGATTTAAAAACAAAGTGTAGTCTTTCACATTGGTTGAAATAGTTGTGTGTATTTGTAGAGAAAAATAAAACACAGTCCTGCTAATTTATGGACAAAAGAATAAATATGCTCCTAAAATAAAGTCAAATTCAGTACATACTAAAATAAAAAATATATTATACTGTCTTTTTTCATATTTATTTTTCTCTCATACAACACATCCCCACTGCAGTTTCCTTTCCCTTCCCTCCTCCCAATATCCTCCCCTATTCCTCTGCCCCAGATCTCCTCCATTTCCCTTTAGAAAACATCAAGCTTCCGAGGGATATAAAACAAATAGAGCATAGAAATTAAAATAAGACTAGGCAAAACCCCTCATATCAAGGCTGAACTATGCCATCCAGTAGGTGGAAAAGGATCCCAAGACCAGGCAAAGGAGTCAGAGATACTCTCCACTCTATTATTAAGAGTTTCACAAGAATACTGACCTACAGAACCAAAACATAAATTCAATAGGACCTAGTTCAGAACCATAGTTTCTGTCTCCGTGAACCCCTATAAACCCTGCTTAGGTCATTATGTGGTTTAAGGTTTTGTGTTGTCCTCAAACCCCCTCTGGCTCCCACAATCCTTATTTACCCGATTCCATAGGGTCTCCATAGCTCCATCTAATGTTTGACTGTGGCTTGTTGCATCTGCTCCCACCAGTTGCTGAATGAAGTCTCTCTGATTATGATTGGGGTAGGCACCAATCTATGAGTCTAGCAGAATACCATTTTTTTTGTGGGGGGGTGTCATGTTCCATTCTGTCTTAGGTCTCTGGGATATCTAGCCTCTGGTTCTTGGCCATTCAGCAGTGTCAAATGTGTGACCCCTCTTCTTGCTTGAGACCCAAGTTGGACCAGTCACTTGTTAGCCACTCACACAAGTTCTGCACCATAATTACCAAAAGAAATCTTAGAGGCAGGGCAATTGTACATTGAAGATTTTTGGGGCTGAGTTGAGGTCCAAGTCCTACCACTGGGAGATATCCCTGATTACAAAAGATGTCCAGGTCAGGCTTCTTATTCCCTATTACTAGGAGTCTACATTAGGGTTACCCTCATACATTCCAGGTAGTCTTCACTGCAATATGTTTTCATATCTCCCCCTAAATGCCCTCCAATCACAGTCATCTCTCCCAGTACCCTCCTCCTCCTTCCACCCCCATTCTTATCCATTCTATTCTCATCCACACCTGCCTGTAGTCTACCTGCAAAATCTATTTTATTTTCCCTTTCCAGGAGGATTTATGCACCCCTCCTTGAGTATTCTTTGCTACTTAGCCTCTCCGGGTTTGTGGATTATAGCATGATTTAATTATCTTTTACTTAACAGCTAATATTCAGTTATAAGTGAGAATACCAAGTTTGTCTATCTGTGTCTGGGTTATATCACTAAGGATGATCTACTTTCACAAATTTACCTGAAAATTTAATGATGCTATTTTCTTAACAGCTGAGTAATACTTCATTGTGTAAATGTACCACATTTTATTCTTCCATTCTTCAGTTGAAGGACATCTAGGCTGTTTCCAGAGTTTGTCTATAATAAATAAAAATGTTATGAACATACTTGTGCAAGTGTTACTACAGTAAGATGGAGAATCTTTATGTTATATGCCCAGGAGTAGTATAACTGGTTCTTGAGGTAGATTGATTCCTAATTTTTTGACAAACATCCATATTGACTTCCATACTAGCTGTTGTTTGAGGGTATTTTAAAGGGTGTTGTTTTCATGATTTAAAAAATTAGTTAAGAATTTTTCTGCTTATTATACATTCCAATCCCCATTACCCTCCTTCCCACCATCCCACCCTCTGCCTCCATCCCTTTCTCCCTCACTCAATACCAACCCACTCAGGTACATCAAACCACATTAGGACTAAGCGTCTCCTCTTTCATTGAGGCAAGATAATGCAGCTATGCTAGGAACATGAACTCCACAGGGAGGCACCATTATCCAAGTCTTGGAATAGACACCACTCCAATTGTTAGGGGATCCACTTGAGGACCAAGCAGCCCATGAGCTTCATATATATAATGGGCCTAGAACCAGTCCTTGCAAGCTCTTTTCTTGGTGGTTCAATCTCTTTGAGCCACCTTGCATCCAACTTAATTTGCTCTTGTGGTGTCCTTGATTCCTCCAGCTTCCAGAAACATTCTCCTAACTTTTCCCCAAGACTTCCTGATTTTTGCCTAATGCTTGGACCTAGGTCTCTGTATCTGTTTCCTTTATCTGCTGGATTATGCTTCTTGCATGGCAGTAGAGTTGAGATCTTGTTCAGATCCCTCTCTCCATCCACTTCTGACATCTATTTTGTCTTCCTTACTTAGAGGGATTCAGGTATCATTCCTGGAGCCGTCCTTGATACTTAGTTTCTTTGGGTCTGTAGATTGTGTCATGGTGATCCTGTACATATTAGTTAATATCCACTTATGAGTGAATAAATACCCTGTGTGCATTTTTGTGTCTGTGTTAGCTCACTCAGTATGATCTTTTCTGGTTCCATCCATTTACCTGAAAATTTCATGATATCCTTGTTTCTGATAGTGGAGTAGTATTCCACTGTATAGATATATCACAATTTCTTTATCCATTCTTTAGTTGAGGGACATCTGAGTTCTTTCCAGTTTCTAGCTATTATAAATAAAGCTGCTATGAACATAAATGAGCAAATATCCCTGTGATTTGGTGACATATATTTGTGGTATATGCCCAAGAGTGATATAACTGGGTCTTGAGATCGAACTATTTCCAATTTTCTTAGAAGGTGCCAGACTGATTTCCAAAATGTTTGTACATGTTTGAACTCCAACCAGAAATGGAAGAGTGTTCTCCTTTCTCTATGTCCTCGCCAGCTTGTGCAGTCACTTGAGTTTTTGAATTTAGACAATCTAACGGGTGTAAGATGGACTCTCAGAGTCATTTTGATTTGCATTTCCCTTATAACTAAGGATGTTGAACATTTCTTTAAGTGTTTTTCTGCCATTAGAATTTCCTCTGTAGTGAATTTTGGTTTAGTTTTGTACTCCATTTTTTGATTATTTAGTTTCTTGGTGTTTAATTTCTTGAGTTCTTTATATATATATATATCAGATATTAGACCTCTGTCAGATGTGGGGTTGTTGAATATATTTTTTCCCAATCTGTAGGCTGCTATTTTGTTCTAATGATAGTATCCTTGGCCTTAGAGAAGATTTTCAGTTTCATGAGGTCACATTTATTAATTGTTGATCTTAGTGCTTGAGCAATTGGTGTTCTGTTCACGAAGTTGTCTTTTGTGCCAAAGAGTTCAAGGGTTTTCCCTACTTTCTCTTTTATTAGTTTTAATGTGTTCTGTTTTTTGTTGAGGTCTTTGATAACTTACACTTGACTTTTGTGCTGTGTGATAAATATGGAGCTATTTGCATTCTTCTACATGTAGACATCCAGTTAGAACAGCACCATTTGCTGAAAATACTGTCTTTTTCTCATTGTTTGGTTTTGGCTTCTTCATAAAAAAATAAGGTGTCTATGGGTGTTTAGGTTTATTTCTGGGTCTACAATTCAATTCCATTGTTCAACCCGTCTGTTTTTATGCCAATATCATGTGGTTTTTTATTACTATTGCTTCATAGTAAAGCTTGAAGTTAGGGATGGCAATACCACCCGAGGTATATTTTATTGTATAGGGTTGTTTCCGCTATCCTGTTTTTTTTTGTTTTGTTTTGTTTTTCATATTAAGTTGAGAATTTTTCTTTCAAGGTCTGTAAGGAATTGTGTCAGGATTTTGATGGGAATTGCATTGAATCTGTAGATTGCTTTTTGTAAGAGGGCCATATTTACTCTGTTAATCCTACCTATCCATGAACATGGGAGTTCTTTCCACCTTCTGATTTCATCTACAATTTATTTCTTCAGAGACTTAAAGTTATTGTCAAACAGGTCTTTCACTTGCTTAGTTAGAGTTACAGTAAAGTATTTTATACTGTTTGTGGCTATTGTGAAAAGAGTTGTTTCCCTAATTTCTTTCTCAGCCCATTATTTCTATAAAGGAGGGCAACTGATTATTTTTAGTTAATTTTGTATACAGGCACTTTGCTGAAGGTGTTTATCAGCTGAAGTAGTTCTCTAGTAGAGTTTTGGGGGTTACTAATATATATTATCATATCATCTACAAATAATGATAATTTTACTTCTTTCATTCCAATTTGTATCTCCTTGATCATCTTTAGTTGTCTTATTGCTCTAGCTAGAACTTCAAGTACTATATTGAAGAGATATGAGGAGAGTGGACAACCTTATCTTATCCCTGATTTTAATGGAATTGCTTTAAGTTTCTATCCATTTAATTTGATGTTGGGTATCAGCTTGCTGTATAATGACTTTATTATATTTAGCTATGGACCTTGTATACATGAACTCTCCAAGACTTTTATCATGAATGTGTGTTAGATTTTGTAAAAGGCTTTTTCAGCATTTAATGAGAAGATAATGTGTTTTTTTTTCTTTCAGTTTGTTTATATGGTGGATTATATTGATGGATTTTCACATGTTGATCCATCCCCTGTATTCTTGGTACAAAGCATACTTGATCATAATGGATGATATTTTTGATATGTTCTTCAGTTCAATTTATCAGTGTTTTATTGAGTTTTTTGCATCAATATTCATGAGTGAAATTGGTCTGAAATTCTCTTTGTTAGTTGAATCAATGTGTAGTTTAGGTATCAAGGTGTTTGTAGCTTCATAGAATGAGCTTGATATGATTCCTTCTGTTTCTATTTTGTGGAATAGTTTGAGGAATATTAGTATTAGCTCTTCTTTGAATGTCAGGTAGAACTCTGTGCTAATATCAAGTTGCCTAAGTTTTTTTTTTGGGGGGGGGGGGTTGGGAGATTTTTGATAACTGCTTCTATTTCTTTATAGGTTATTGGACTGTTTATTTTGTTTACCTGCTCCTGATTTAACCTTGATAGGCATAGTTAATAAGGAAATTATCCATTTCACTTAGATTTTCCAATTTTGTAGATTTTAGGCTTTTGAAGTAAGACCTTATGATTCTTTGTATTTCCTCATTGTCTATTGTTATGTCCCCCGTTTCATTTCTAATTTTGTTAATTTAGACACTGTCTCTCTGCCTTTTAGTTAGTTTGGCTAAGAGTTTATCTATCGTGTTGATTTTCACAAAGAATTACCTCTTGGTTTCATTGATTCTTTCTATGTTATCTTTGTATATAGTATACTGATTTAAGTCATGAGTTTAATTATTTCCTAGCATCTACTCCTCTTGGATGTGTTTGCCTCTGTTTTCTAGTACTTTCAGATGTTTTTTAAGTTGCTGGAATGGGATCTCTCCAATTTTTTAAAATTTTTTTCTTTATTTTCTATTTCTTCAAGTTACATCTCAATCACAGTCCTCTCCATATTTCCTCCTCCAGTCCCACCCTCCCACCCTCCCACCCTCAACCCCACACCCTCTTCCCCTTTTTTTAAAGTTTAAGGTATATCTTATTTCCCCCTACAGTTTCCCCTTTCAGTCCAACAAATGGCTCTTTCTCTTATAATAATAAATACAATACAAAACAACAGAGGCAATTAGGCCACAGTTATGAGGGTTATATGGCTTAGCATGCATTCCCAGTATCCAGTCCATATGTATTTGGCACCTGACTTTAACATTCTACTATCTAACCATCTCATTGAGTTTAAAGTTCTATATTTAACTCAACATTCATACTAACTTGCAACACAATTTTAAAAGCATTTTCTTAGATCTATAACAATCTCTTGACTCCTAACCAACTCAAAATTTAATTATGGGACTCTTGCTATCTGTTCTTCAACCACCTCAGAGACCTGAGAGGGATAAATATATCGGATTTTATAGGAAGTACAGGGCCTGCAGCTTCCCAAACTAAGAAATGACATACCTGTGGCTGCCTGGACAGTTCCCATTTTCTCTTCATACGTTACAACATCGATCTCCAGTCATTTGGCCCCATTTCTCTGACAGACATTGATTGTAGAGCAGGGGTTATGAAGGACTTACCTACCCTGTCTTGGCAGAGCCAGGTTGTTGACTTACCTGCTTCCAAGTTTTGTCCTTTTTGGACAGCATTCTGTCTACAGTTGGAGCAAGGGGCTTTTCCTACCAAGAGATAGGCTTGTGACTAATTCAATCATCTCCCACTGGAGATTTTTCGATGTTCATCTTCTACTTGGAGTAGAATAGGGGGTGGTGTCAGGAGTTGATATGTCTCAATATAAAAAATTCTAAAGTTAGGAAAACATCTTTGAATGCCATATTCTGCAGATCTCTTGAGGTTTTTGTAGAGGCCCTATCTATCTCTTATATTAGAATAAGCAGATGTTTCTTGTCTCTTGCCGGTTTATTTCTGATTAGCTTAGAAAATAACTATAATAGGCTGTCATAGTACCTAACAAAATGACCAACTTGCATAAATATTAGTTTGCATTTCTTAATTATCCTAAACTGTTTATGACAATTAGTAGCAAAAGGCAGAAATATCACATTTCATTTTTTTCTTTACCTACTAACCCTTCCATTTCTCTGGGGTGGGGTGTCTTTATATAACAGCCCCTCATCTCAGTTGAAAGGTCATATGAGGGCCAAGAGCCTCCTCATTCACTGGGGGTCAACATGACAGTACCACCAGTGAAAAGTGTCTCATTGCCTGGGAGAGAGAACTGAAAAACAAACAAAAAAATAAGCAGACAAGCAGATAAAAAATAACAAAAATAGAAAAAATATAAAAAAGAAATAAAGAAATAAAAATAAAAAAATAAAAATTCTATGTCCAAGTTCCCTTTGGTGTGTTAGTTGTAGTATCGATATCCTCTCCTATATAGCTAAAATCCTACTATAAGTGAATACATGCCATATTCATCATTCTGAGTCTGGGTTAGCTCACTCATTATGAGCTTTTCTAGTTCCATCCATTTGGCTGCAAATTGCATAATTTCATTGTTCCTGATAGCTGAATAATATTCCATTGTGTAGATGTACCACAGTTTTTCAACCCATTATTCGGTTGAGGGACTTCTGGGTTGTGTCCAGTTTCTAGCTATTGCAAATAAGGCTGCTATGAACATAGATGAGGAAACTTCCTTATGGTTCCGTGAAGAGGCATTTTGGTGTATACCCAGAAGTGGTATGGCTGTGTCCTGAGGCAAAGCTATTTCAAGTTTTCTAAGATATCGCCAGACTGACCTCCATAGTGGTTGCATAAGCCTGCACTCCCACCAGTAATGGAGTAACATACCTCTTTCTCCACACCCTCGCCAGCATGTGCTGTCATTTGAACTTTTCATCTTAGCATTTCTGACAGGTGTGAGATGCAATCTCACAGTTGTCTTGAGTTGCATTTCTCTGATGATTAAGGATGTTGAGCATTTCTTCAAGTGTCTCTCAGCCATTAGGGATTCCTCCTTCATGAATTCTCTATTTAGTTCTGTCCCCCATTTTTTGATTGGATTATTTGGTTTCTTGGCAGTTAATTGTTTGAGTTCTTTGTAGATTTTGGATATTAACCTTCTGTCAGATGTGGGGTTGGTGAAGATTTTTTCCCAGGCTGTTGGATGCCTTTTTGTTTGAATGACAGTGTCTTTTGCCTTACAGAAGCTTTTCAGTTTCATGAGGTCCCATTTATTGATTGTTGATCTCAGGCCATGAGCTGTTGGTGTTCTGTTCAGGAAGTTGTCACCTGTGCCAATGAGTTCAAGGGTTTTTCCCACTTTTTCTTCTAGTATATTTAGTGTGACCGGCCTTATGAAAAGGTCTTTGATCCATTTGATCTTAAGTTTTGTACAAGGTGATAAGTATGGGTCTAATTTCATTCTTTCACAAGTGGACATCTAGTTGGACCAGCACCATTAGTTGAAGATGCTGTCCTTCCATTGTGCGCTTTTGGCTTCTTTGTCAAAAATTAGGTGGCCATAAGTGTGTGGGTCTATTTCTGGATCTTCAATTCGATTCCATTGATCTACTGGTCTGTTTCTATACCAATATCATGCTGTTTTTACAACTATTGCTCTGTAGTACAGCTTTAAATCTGGGATGGTGATACCTCCAGATGTTTTTTATTGTACAGGATTGACTTAGCTATTCTGGCCTTTTTGTTGTTCCATATGAAATTGACACTAGCTCTTTCCAAGTCTATAAAAAATTGTGTTAGTATTTTGATAATAATTGCATTGAATCTATATATTGCTTTTGGTAGGATGGCCATTTTTATTATGTTGATCCTACCGATCCATGAGCATGGGAGATCTTTCATCTTCTAAAGGCCTCTTCCATTTCTTTTTTCAAGGGCTTGAAGTTCTTGTTGTACAGGTCCTTCACTTGCTTGGTTAAAGTTACCCCCAGGTATTTTATGTTGTTTGTGGCTATTGTGAAGGGGATTGTTTCCCTTATTTCTTTCTCAGCCCATTTGTTTGTTGTATAAAGAAGGGCTTCTGATTTTTTTGAATTAATTTTGTATCCAGCCACTTTGCTGAAGGTGTTTATCAGCTGTAAGAGTTCTCTGGTGGAATTTTTGGGGTCGCTTATGTATACTATCATATCCTCTGCAAATAGGGATAATTTGACTTCTTCGTTTCCGATGTTTATCCCATAGATGTCCTTTAGTTGTCTTATTGCTCTAGCAAGAACTTCAAGTACTATATTGAAGAGATATGGTGAAAATGGGTATCATTGTCTTGTCCCTGAGTTTAGAGGAAATGCTTCAAGTTTCTTTCCATTTAATTTTGTGTTGGCCACTGGCCTGCTGTATATTGTCTTTATTATTTCTAGGTACGGTCCTTGTATGCCCATTCTCTCCAGAACTTTAAGCATGAAGGGGTGTTGGATTTTGTCAAATACTTTGTCAGCATCTAGCGAGTTTCGTGTGTTTTTTTTCTTTCATCTTGTTTATATGGTTAATGATGTTGATAGACTTTCGTATGTTTAACCATCCCTGCATTCCTGGGTTGAAGCCTACTTGATCATGGTGTATGATACTTTTGATGTGTTCTTGAATTCGGTTTGCTACTATTTTATTAAGTATTTTTGCATTTATGTTCATGAGGGAGATTGGTCTGAATTTCTCTTTCTTTGTTGGGTCTTTGTGTGGTTTGGGAATCAGGGTGACTGTGGCCTCACAGAATGAGTTTGGCAATGTTCTTTCAGATTCTATTTTGTGAAAGAGTTTGTAAAGTATTGGTGTTAGCTCCTCTTTGAAGGTCCGGTAGAATTCTGTGCTAAAACCATCTGGCCCTGGGCTTTTTTTGGTTGGGAGATTTTTAATGACTTTTTCTATTTCCTTAGGGGTTATAGGCCTGTTTAATCTGTTTATCTGATCTTGATTTAGCTTCAGTAGGTGGAATCTATCAAGAAAATTGTCCATTTCACTTAAGTTTTCAAATTTGGTGGAGTATAGATTTTTAAAGTAGGATCCAAATATTCTATGGATTTCCTTAATGTCTGTTGTCATTTCTCCCTTTTCATTTCTGATTTTGTGGCTTTGGTTTTTTTTTTTTTTGCCTCTGTCTTTTAGTTAATTTGGCTAAGGGTTTGTCTATTTTGTTGATTTTCTCGAAGAACCAACTCTTGGTTTCATTGATTCTTTGTATTGTTCTTTTTGGTTCTAAGTTGTTGATTTCAGCCCTAAGTTTGATGATCTCTTGCCTTCTTCTCCTCTTGGGAGTGTTTGCTTCTTTTTTTTTCCAATTCACCCAGTTTAGCTCTTAATTCACTAATATGAGCTGTCACAATTTTCTTTTTGAAGGCACTTAGTGCTATGAACTTTCCTCGTAGCACAGTTTTCATTGTTTCCCATAGGTTCGGGTATGTTGTGTCTTCCTTTTCGTTGGATTTTAAGAGGTGTTTGATTTCCTTCTTTATTTCTTCCCTGAACCAGTGGTCCTCTAGTAAAGAGTTGTTCAGTTTCCATGTGAGTGTAGACTTTCTGTTGATTCTTTTGCTATTGAAATCCAGCTTTATTCCATGGTGGTCTGATAAGATACAATGGGTTTTTTCAATTTTCTTGTATCTGTTGAGGCTATCTTTGTGTCAGCTATGTGGTCGATTTTGGAGAAGGTTCCATGAGGTGCTGAGAAGAAGGTGTATTCTTTTGTGTTTGGGTGAAATGTTCTGTAGATATCTGTTGGTCCATTTGGTTCATGATCTCTGTTAGACTCATTATTTCTCTGTTTGGCTTCTGTCTTGATGATCTGTCCATAGTTGTGAGTGGGTTGTTGAAGTCTCCCACTATTAAAGTGTTTGGATCTATATGCAATTAAAGTTTTAGAAGTGTTTCTTTTATAAATGTATGTCCCTTTGTATTTGGGGCATAGATGTTTAATATTTTGATGTCCTCTTGGTGGATATTTCCTTTAACGAGTATGTAATGCCCTTCTCTGTCTTTTTTTATTAACTTCAATTGGAAGTCTATTTTGTTTGATATTAGGGTGGCTACTCCAGGTTGTTCCCTGGGTCCATTTGCTTGGAAAACCTTTTCCCAGCCCTTTACTCTGAGATAGTGCTTATCTTCAATAGTGAGATGTGTTTCTTGTATGCAGTAAAAAGATGGGTCTGTATATCTGTGTCTTTGTATTGGTGCATTGAGTCCATTGATGTTGATGGATATTAGTGACCAGGGGCTGTTATTTCCCATTATTTTGGTATAGCTGGTCGTCTTGTGTTTCTTTTTGTTTAGTTGCTGTGGAGGTTTCTATTTCCTCTGTTTTCTTGGGTGTAGTTATCTTCTCTGTGTTGGAATTTTCCTTCTAGTATCTTCTGTAAGGCAGGTTTGTGGGGAGATATTGTTTGAATTTGATTTTGTCATGGAATATCTTGTTTTCTCCATCTATGTTGATAGAGAGTTTTGCTGGGTATAGTAGTCTGGCTGGGCACCTATGTTCTCTGAGGGCTTGTAGGACATTTGTCCAGGCCCTTCTAGCTTTTAAAGTTTCTGAGGAGAAGTCAGGTGTAATTCTGATGGGTCTGCCATTGTATGTGACTTGGCCTTTTTCTCTTACAGCTTTTAATATTCTTTCTTTGTTCTGTACATTTGGTGTTTCAATTATTATGTGGTGAGAGGAGTTTCTTTTCTGATCTAATCTGTTTGGTGTTCTGTAAGCCTCTTGGATTTTTTCTGGCACTTCTTTCTTTAGGTTTGGGAAGTTTTCTTCTATGATTTTGTTGAAGATATTTCCTGGACCATGGAGTTGGGAGTCTTCTCTTTCCTCTATGCCTATAATTCTTAGGTTCCATCTTTTCATTGAGTCCTTGATATCTTGGATATTGTGGCTGAGAGAATTTTTAGCTTTCTCATTTTCTTTGGATGTTGTATTGATTTTTCCATCGAATCTTCCATGCCTAAGATTCTGTCTTCCATCTCTTGAATCCTATATTTGGTACTCAAATCCATAGTTCCTGTTCTCTTCCCTTGATTCTCCATTTCCATTTTTAACTCTGACTCTGTTGTCTTTATTGTTTCCATTTCCATTTTCATGTCTTGAGTGATTCTAATTGTTTTGTACATTTCTGCTCCAGTTTGCTTGTCTTTGCCTTGAAATCTTCCATTGCACTCTCTTTTTCTTTTTCAAGGTGAGCTACCTTGTTCTGAAGTTCTCTAATGGTGTTTTCCATAGCTTTCGTATGTGCAATTGTGGCTTCTTTGAATTCCTTCATAGATTTAAGTTCTCCTGAAGGGACTCTATCACTTTCCATAATGTAGAATCGTCCTCGTTTTCATGTGTTTCAGCTGTGGTGAGGTGGTTCGTGTTGGATGGAATAGCATTGCTTTCTTTTTTGGAGTTATTCTTCTCTGTTTTTTGTTTGTTTGTTTGTTTTTTGTCTAGGACCTCTGACCATGTGGAATTTTTTAGCTGTCTTCTGGACTTGGGTCCAAAAGGGGTGCTTTGGTGTAGGAGTCGAATTGCCTTACTCCAACCCTATAAGGTGAGTCATTCAGCCCCGCCTCGTAGGTGGAGACCTAACTAATCCAGTGGGTGGAGCTGTGTACCAGTAAACTCTGTTTCCCCGCTGAAAGGGCCAGTACTAGTAAAAAGTCTGATATACAACAGTTTCAAATACCTCACAGTTTGCCCGGGGTTGGCTTCTGTCTTGGGTAAATCTGCCTTACTCCCAATAGCTTTGCTGCTCCCACGGCCTGGAAACTGGCCAATGACATCACTGCAATGGGTTGCAATCTGCAGCCTGAAGGCACTTTGAAGCCAAGCTGCCTTCATTTCCAAGGGTCGCAACCTTTCACTAGATAGCTGCTGCATAGTCAGTGCGAGATCTGGGGGTGCCCAGCAGGGTGGAGATTATCTCTGCGTGGGATCTGAATCTGCCTGCTGGGTATTAGATTGGAACTTACCCAGCGTGTCTCTCCTGTGGGGGAGGGTGGATCATGATTCCTGGATTCAGAGGCTTCCTTTCGTGTCTGAGAGTGGGAGGGAGCATCCTGCCCAGGGAGCCTCAGTGGTCCCTGGGTAGTTAGGTGAGATCCAGAGGGAGCTCGAGCCATTTGTACAGCATCCTGCAACACTCACTGCCCTGTGACTGTTAACCCCGAAATAAAAATACGTCCGCGTAGGCCGCTGCCATCTTGGATCCCCCCCAATTTCTTTATGAAGGCGCTTAGTGCTATGAACTTTCCTCTCAACACTGCTTTCCTTGTTTCCCATAAATTTAGGTATGATGTGTCTTCATTTGCATTGAATTCTAAAAATACTTCAATTTCTTTCCTGACACAGAGATCATTGAGAAGATAGTTGTTTAGTTTCCATGGATTTGTAGGCTTTTTGTTGTTTCTGTTATTATAGAAGTCCAGCTTTATTCCATGATGTTCTGAAAAAATACAAGGGGTTACTTCAACTTTCTTGTATCTGTTGAGGCTTGCTTTGAGACCAAGTACATGGTCAATTTTGGGGAAGATTCCATGAGGTGCTGAGAAGAAGGTATATTTCTATATACCTTGTTTTTTGATGAAATGTTTTGTAAACATCTGTTAGGTAGGTCCAATTTATTCATTCTTTCTCTGTTTAGTTTCTGTCTTGATGATATGTCCACTCGTGAGAGTAGGGTGTTGAAGTCTCCCATGATTAGTGTGTGGTTGTGTGGGATTCAATGTGAGATTTAAACTTTAGTAATGTTTCTTTTATGAATAAGGGTACCCTTGCATTTGGAGCATATATTTTAAAATTGAGACATCATCTTGGCAGATTTTTCCTTTAATAACTATGAAGTGACCTTACCCATATATTTTTATTAATTTAATTGAAAATCAATTTTGTTGGTTACAAGAGTGGCTACTCCTGCTTGTTTCTTGTGTTCATTTGCTTGGAAAACCTCATTCCAGCACTTTGCTTTGAGACAGTGTGCATCTTTGTTGCTGAGGTGCATTTCTTTTATGCAGCAGAATGATGGATCCTCTTTTCAATCCATTCTTGTTAGCCTGTGTCTTTTTTATTGGTTAATTGAGTCAATTTATGTTGATAGATGTTTGATACCAGTGATTGTTGCTTCCTGTTATTTGGTATTGGTAGTAGTAGTAGTGTGTGTTTGTGTGTGTGTGTGTGTGTGTGTGTGTGTGTGTGTGTGTGTGTGTGTGTCTGGGTCTGTGTTTACCTTCTTTTGGTTTAGGGATTATTTATTTTCTGTGCTTTCCTGAATGCAGCTATCCTCCTTGGGTTGGAGTTTTCCTTCTGCTATCTGTAGGGCTGAGTTTGTAAATAGACATTGTTTAAGTTGGGTATTGTCATAGAATTTCTTGTTTTCTACATCTATAGTGATTAAAAGTTTTGCTGAGTATAGTAGTTTGGGCTGACATCTGTGGTCTTGTAGTCTGTGCAAGATATCTGTTTAGGCCCTTCTGTCTTTAACAATCTCTGTTGAGAAGTTGGAAGTAATTCTGATAATTCTGTCTTTATATGCTACTTGGCCTTTTTTCCTTTCAGATTTTAATATTCTTTCTTTGTTCTGTAGGTTCTGTGTTTTGATTATTATATGACAGGAGGAATTCTGTTTTTGGTCCAATCTAGTTAGTGTTCTTTACGCTTCTTGTATGTTTATAGGCACCTCTTTCTTTAGGTTGGGGATGTTTTCTTCTATGATTTTGTTGAAAATATTTTCTGGGCCTTGTAGCTTGGAGTTTTCTTCTTCTACTCCTATTATTCTTAGATTTGGTCTTTTTTTAGTGTCCAGATTTCTTGAATGTTTTGTGTCAGGAACTTTTTAGATTTATCATTGTATCTTCTAGATTGAGAATCTCTCTTCCATCTCTTGTAATAAGTTGGTGATTCTTGTGTTTGTAGTTCCTGTTCTCTTCTTTATGTTTTCTATCTCCAAGGTTCCCTCATATTATGTTTTCTTTATTGCTTCTGTTTCCATTTTCATGCCTTGTACAATTTTTTCATGTCCTTCACCTGTTTGATTGTGTTTTCCTGTAATTCTTTAAAGGAATTATCCATTTTGTTCACCTGTTTGTTTATGATTTATTGTGTTTCTTTAAATGATTTATTCATTTCATTCATCTATTTAATTGATTTTCCTTTATTTCTTTAAGAGATTTATTTACTTCCTCTATCATCATTATAAGGTTTTATTAATGATCAAGTTCTTGTGCATCATTTTTGTTAGCATAACCACAGATTTCTGTAGTAGGATATCTGTGCCCTGAAGATGCCATATTGGCCTGGCTCTCATTGGTTGTGTTTTTATGCTGGTCTTAACCACTTGGTCATGCCTGGATGATCCTGGTTGTTCTTTATGTAGAAGGTCTGATGGTTCCTGTGATGTAAACCTCAGTGCTCTTGGTGCTGCATGATTGAAGTAGGCTAGCGGAGCTCTGTCTTAACAACAGAGCTTAGAGGGAAAGCACCAAGTCCAGGGAACCTGGACCTGCTCCTTGGTACTCTGAATTTTCCTGGTGCTGGAGATCTGGATGTTGCTGATGTAGCAGTCCTAGTGTCAGCCTGGACATTCTTGCTGCAACTATTCTTGTGCCAGATGGTGGAGCAGTGTTCCCACAATTAAGATGGAGTTTCCTGCTATAGCAAACTTGGGTGTTCCTGTTGTATCCTGACTGGCAACCTCTAGATATTACTGAATTTGCAGGCCTGATGACCCTAGATGCAGCCAATGCTGTCGATGAATGCTCCTAGAAGTCTTTCAGGTTGTAGGCCTGGTAATCCCAGGTCGGGCTGTCCCAGGAGATAAGGCTAGATGCTCCTGGTGTATCAGGCCTAGGTATACCTGACATTACAGGCCTGGATATTCCTGAAGTTGAAGCCCTGGGGACCTTAGGTGTCACAAGTCTGAGAAGATGGAACTGGATATTCCTGAAGTTGCAGGCCTGGTGATCCCAGTTGGAGCTGATTTGGATGCTAACAATGAATGCTCCTGAAGTTACAGGTCTGAGTATTGACTTGAAGTCCTTGAGAGCCAAGGTGCGGTAGGGTCAGGAAAATGGAGTTGGATGCTCCTGGTGAGTGAGGCCTTGTAATCCTATGGAGTGAGGTTGGTACAGTGGAGCTGGATGATCTAGGGATGCAGGTCCAACGATCCCCCAGGTGGCACAGGTCTGGAAGATGGAGCTTGGAAGGACCGTCCTCAGCTTACAGCAACTGGGGGTGTTCCAGAGCACTGGCAGGACCAGAGAATTGTGGGGAGAGGGAACTAACTTGGGTGTTGAGTTGAAGGCCTGGAGACCCAGTGTGTGGCAGAGTCAGGAAAATGGAACTGTGTAACCGATCTTTTAAATTATTATTTAACACTTATTTATTTATTACTAAATTCACTTATAACAAACACCAACAGTTTCTTAACTATTAATCCTATAAATTCCTACAACCCCTTTAACCTATCCACTAAACCTATTGATAATTATAACAACTACTTTCATAACCTTTTAGAATGATACAGTCTCTGGGGCAGGTCCTCAGTCGTCAGGAATACAGTCTTTGTTGTAGATTCTTTAACGCACTTAGCAGTCCTTTTTCTGGATCTCTCAGATGCAGGTTCGTCAGGGTAAGTTGGTTATTGCAGTCTCACCTTAAATAAGGCTTCATGCTTTCTTCTCTGTGGGAGACCCCAGCCTTCTGCAGGCCAACTTACTTCTTTTGAATCAGGAACTAAGCTGCTCTGCCTCAGTCCTTAAAGCCAGGCACAGTTTCCCTTAGGCCACTGATCGGACAGATCAAAACCCTCCAGGCAAAAGCTGAGCCACAGGGTCCAGTCCTTGGCCTTTTAGTGTCTTGCTCAGGCTTTCTTTGCTCACCGGCTTCTTTCTGCTTCAGGGAGAGAGCTGGCCATCAATGGCCAGCCCTTTTTTCAGCAGGACTCTTGGAGCTCTCTAGCATCAGGGGCCTCTTCTTCTTCTGGGCTCCATGCACTGTCCTTAAATAGGAGGAACTCTGTTTCAGCTTAATTTGGGCTCCGCCCACTTAGCAGCTGAAAACAATGTCAGGCCAGATACTTTGTTTCTTCAAATCTATTAAGTCTTTCCTGCTTTCCTGACTTCAAACTTGTTTTTCAGTCTATTGAGTCTTTCCTGTTTTTCCTGACTTCAACCTTGTTTTTCAGTCTATTAAGTCTTTCCTGTTTTTCCTGACTTCATGCTGATAATGCTCTTCAGGCCCCGAATTAAGAGACAGTATCAGAAACTCCTATATATTTTCTAAATCTAATTTATCTAACCCCTACAGAACTGCATGCTCATAGTGAGTTAGGCCTTGTAACTGCAGAAGAGTGAGGTTGGGACCTGTTTTACTGATTTATTTCACATTCTTTTTGTTATTTGTATATAGGAGGGCTATATACAAATATATATGAGTTAATCTTGTATTTTCAGTTCAGTAAAGGTGTTTATCAGCTGTAGGCATTCCTTGGTAGAATTTTTGAGGTTGCTTATGTCTACTCTCACATGATATGCAAATAATGATATTCTGACTTCTTCCATGTCAATTTGTATTCCCTTCATTTCCTTCTGCTGTCTTATTGCTCTAGCTATAACTTTAAGAACTGTATTGAATAGATATGGAGAGAGTGGACAGCCTTGACTTGTTCCTGACTTTAGTGGAACTGTTTTTGTTTCTTTCCATTTAATTTGAAGTTGGCCATAGGCTTGCTGTAAGTTGCCTTTATTATGTTTATGTAAGTGCTTTTTATGCCTAATGACTTCAGGGTTTTTATCATGAATGGATGTTGAATTTGTCAAAGGCTTTTTTAGTGTTCAATGAGATGAACATATAATTTTTTTCTTTCAGTTTTTTTTATATAGTGTAGTGCTTTGATTTTTCCCATTTCCAGAATTTCCTCAGTTTGTGTTTTCTTTATTGTTTCTATTTCCATTTTGATTCATTTCCTTTCCCTGTTTATTTGTTTCATGGCTTTTTTAGTTTTCTTTAGGGGAATCATTCATTTCTTCCAAGTTTTGTTTGACTTATCCTCAATTTCTTTAAGGAATTTATTCAATTCTTCTTTAAGGAACTTTATCATCTTCATAAAGATGGTTTCAGGATTTTTATTGTGCTTCATCTGTGTTGGAATGTTCAGATATTGTGCTAGTAACATACCTGGGCTCTGGTAGTGACATATTGCCCTGGCTGTTGTTGATTATATTCTTATTCTGGTACTGGTATATAGGTCGACATGTTGATTTCTGAGTTGTCTTTGTTGGATGGTTGGTTTGTTCCTTGGTTTCTGTTTCTTATCTGGTTTCTGGCCTTTGTGGCCTGTAGTTGAGCAGGTGTTCTCTACCTGAGTCAGGGGCTGGTCTTCTGGAGGCATGGCCTCTAGTCCAGTACGAAAGTTTTGCCAAAGTTAGAAGCTAGGAGAAAGCAAAGGAGAGGGGAGGGAGAATTTGGGATGAGGGAGGACTAAGAGAGTTAGTGAGGTCCATGGGAGAGTAGCTTACTTGAACTTCTGATAGCTGGCATAGACTTCAGTCAACCTGGGTGTCTCTGCCTGAATTGCAGGCTGGAACATGGTGATAAGGAGGAGAGGGTGGATTAGGTATAGTGTGTGGGGCCATCGAGAGAGTCTAGGAGTTTGGAGGTACAGTTGTATACTGTCTACCTATTTTTGTGCCTCATGTGGCCTGTACCTGAGCAGGGAAGCTTTGCCTGAATTGGGGCAGAAACATGGCACCAGGGATGGGGACTGGGGAGAGAAGAGGTGGTAGCAGGTGGCGTCTTTGGGAACAGACTCAAAGGAGTGGGAAAGTTCAATAAGGGGACTGGTTGGTGGTCTACCTGTTGTTCTGGCTGGTGTGACCTGCTCCTTAGCAGAATATATCTCTACAATACTTTTTATACATATGTTTAAATTTCTACAATATGAAGACAAATTTAATAAAGGCTTTTACATTGAAATAAAATGAGAAACAAGTATAATCATAAACAGTTCATTAAAAGACTGGATATAAAATGCTGCCTTTTCTTTTGTTCTATGCAGTGTTTTTGATAAACATAATTAACACAGCAGGAAAAAAATGTGCTCTATTTAACTGTCCCTGAGAAACCATCTGAATTTTTTCCAAAATATTTATCGACTAATAAACAAGTATTAGCCAAGAAGCAAACATGCTGTGATTATCATTTCTTAAACTTCAAAAGAAAATACCATTTACTGTTGCCAAATAGGTTAAAGATTCCTTGAAGTACTTTGCATTCATCCATTATATGTTCTAATAAATTAATGAACAAATAGGGAAAAGGGCAAAGAATGACAAAAGAGGGGTATTTTACATCATCTATGCCAGTGAATTACTCACTACCAAGGTGGACTTTTGTTTGAAATGGACTTGAGATTTGAACAAGGGAACAAGGCATGAAGCAAAAGAAAGGAAAAGTCATTAAAGTCACTATATTTTTCTCACCTGCCAAAATGACTTCAAAACTTTAAAATTTTGCTTATAACCTATTTGTGATTTTATATAGTTAGTAGTAATATTTTTATTAGATTTTTTTTCTTTTCACATAAACACCTAAAATCTTTCTAGTGAATAAATCAGGAAGGATACCAGTCTATACTTGTGGAATTTCAGAGTTTAGGAAGTAAGAATAACATTGCAAGGGGAGACTTACTATTTGGACTACTAATTGTCAATTTAAAATTTCACATAGGAGCTGAAAGATTTGAAAATGAAGAAAAGTGGTGGCAACATATTGTGGAAAAATTATATTAGTAATCACTGTGTCAACAAAGTCAATGAGTGACTATAATATTGAAGACATTTGGCAAAACATCCTAAGTTGATCCAAGAATATTTTAGATGTTCATTTAAATATTTCTTTTTAAGGAAACCACGGGACTCAATGATACTCAGGTATGAAACTTAAAGAGATGACTGATTAAAATTTATAGGAAATGGTTGTTACCTGAGGCTAACGAGAAGAAAAGTCATGAAGGATTGAACAGTTAGTAGGTACAAAGGTATAGTTATAAGGGAACTTTGTTATGATATGGTTCATCAGCATAACTAAAGGCCGTCACCAGACTGTGTGCATTGCAATTAGCTAGAATGAATCCCTTTGAGTGTTTTCATCACATAAATCAATATTTATTGTGATGAAAATATAATGGCATTGTTGAGATGTACCCAAATATTATACCATATGCTAACCCATTAATATGGACATTTAAAACTATGAATCAGTCATAATAAACTCATTTATAGAAAGTAACTAACCATTTCTGGAGGTCCCATTCTTAGAAACACAGTTCAAGTGCTTACAGGGGCAAAATATGATGCAGCTGCTGGCTCATTGTTTAGGCTTCTTGGATTCATTATCTAGACAATCTACCCCTAAAACAGGTTAGAGACAAAACATTTCTTTCTTAATACCTAAAATAATTTTAAAATATTAAAGTAAATTTGGCGATAATTCTAAATGTGCTATGCCAAGAAGAATAATCAAGTCAAGTGTCATATTATTTTTTGTTTTTGCTAAAGAATATTTGTAAATTTAATGTCCCTCCCCTTTGATCGTCTCCATTCACAAATGGAACTACCATATGACGATATTATAGGCTCTTTGAACAAATAAAGATCTCTCTTTCAGCCAGAGTACTGAGTTGAGAGTAACACCAAGAATATAATAGGTATTGCACATTGATAAGAAAGACAAAAGAAATCTTTGAGGGGTTTGCTCTTTGATGTAATAAATTTTATATCAAATTAATAAAAAAAATTAAGTGACTCTATGTTAGATTGGGAAGACATTCCTAAACATCGTGGATCCAAAAATAACCTGTGAAGAATTTTTTGAAAAGAATTTTTAATGGGAGAAGGAAATGTTTTAGTCAGGAAAGTTCTTGTCTCACAAGAATAAGAATACAAGTTAAATATCAAGACCCATATGAAAATGTCAGGTGAGCTGATATGCATTCATAAATATTTTCAACCTGAAATAATGAGTCAATACAAATGTGCTAAAGAGTACAAAGACACATGGGACTAAATGTCACCAGGAAGATTAAAATCCTGTAACAAAATACGAAGATAATTGAAAAGAGATATAATGAACAAAAAGGACTATGGGTGCTTACAAATATAAGGAGGTTATGACCTATGTAATAGAAATCAGAGAAATAAATATAAAAATTATTTGATGAAATTAAGATTAGCATTTCCTTTGCCATTTTTAAACTGTTAAAAATAACACAACTACCCAAGAACAACATAAATACATAATATTAGATATAAATGTATTTAAGTTTCACCTATAAACCTGTAATGAAAATAAATCTGTGAAGTAAATATAATCATTACTTTTATAATTTTAAAATGCTTCTGAAATTTCTTTGGTCATATGGTACTTATCCATCTTTACTATAATAGATTTATGTGTATTTATTGAACCTCAGTGTTGATGGTGGAAATATAAGCTAAGAACCATTCGATGGTGGTCTCACTGCTACAAGGTAAACATGGAACAAAATTCTAACACACTCCTGCATGACAAAGATATGTGGGGTGTATTATCTGAACACTCAGTCTCTGTCTCAGAGAGAGCAATATTTAAACAGAGATTCCCTGTGGGTTTCTCTAAAACCTTCCAGGGTTTTACAGTAGAGTCAAGACCTAATTTCCCAGAAAACTAAGTTGCCCATAACAAACCAAGCATTAAAACAAACAAGACACCCTCCCCAACTCATGTTTTTAGCAAAATATCTGTGAGCAACCATTTATGTCACATGGCACAGAAATATTGAGTTTGGATACTCATTATTCTGTGATTGACCCTTCTTTAGTAGAAAATGAAGCCTCACAACTGACCTGAAAACTGTTTTTTTTTCCTTGTCTTTATCACTGAAACTTTCAATGAAAGTGTCGTTTGAACTTGTCTAATTAGACAAACTAAAAATTAATAAAACTTTAAACTTAAAATATTTAATAACAACCCAGCATTTGATGGTTTTCATTATCAGACAAAATTGCAGGCATGTTCAAGCCACAGTTCAAGGTCACAGGGACTTTAGAATATCTATAAAAGCATAAAAGCTCATAAGTTACTTTTGTGTTTTCTTGACATTCTCATATCTTTGCAAATTTCTCATGTTTACATGATTGTATGTTTCTCCAGCATGAAGTATTCAGATGATAATATTGTACTACAATTTCAATTTTGCTTGCTCTAATAACTCTCACACAAGTAGAGTGATTTAATGACATATTAAAAAGAAGTTTTATTATTGAGTAGGTTGTTGCTATAGGTGATAACTGTAAGGAAACCAGAGGCTGTGGTATGTGTGACTCAGTATATCTTCTAAGAATTCCTTTTTAAAATTTGATCCCCATTCTGGGGACTCAGAGGGTGAAGACAACATCAGCACAGTGCAGAAGTGGATTTGGGAAGTTGATTATTACATAACACTGTGAAACACTGTGGCTCTTGTCTTGTGTGGTAGTTAGTTTTAATTGTTGAATTGACAGAATCTGAAGTTTTTGTAGGAAGCAAGTTTCACTGAAGGTTTATTTAAATCATGTTTGCCTGTGGCACTGTCTATAGAGAATTATCTTAATTATCTTCATTGAAGTTGGAAGATCTGCCCACTGTGGGTGGCACCATTCTATAGATAGGGAAGCATTTATGCATTCATTCTCTCTATGATTTTGGCTGTGGATATGACTATCTGTTTTAAGTCCCTGCTACCTTGTGTACTTCCAAATAATCAACTGTAACTTGGAATTGTAAGCTAAAATATCCCTTTCATCTTAAGTTCTGTTTGTTAGGATACATTATCACAGCAACAGAAAAAGAAACTAAGAGAGTATCTAGTGTCTCACACAGCCTTATGCCTTTGTCAGCAAGATCATCATCAGAGGAAGGCCCTTAGCTTTGCGCCTCTACAAGGGCCAAGCCATGCTTCCTTTCTAGACAATGTATTGAAAGGCAAGTGCAAATGGACTAGAGCTCCATATACTACAGTGAAGAGTTCCTCATCTCTGCTTAATTTACACCCTTCAAACAACTTATATCCATAAACTCAGAAAATATGCTTGACAAATATCTTAAAGTCTACTCAAACTCCTTATAGACTAATAAGGCAGTGAAGTTAAAAGACTCTTATTATCCCATTTAACACAAATGAAATGCAAAAATAATATTGATAATGTCAATAAGCATTAGATAACCACATTTAAACCAGAACACCTTTTAAACAGAACTGTGAAATTAATTTGACATTTGTTTCTTTTCCAGTGATTTTTGGTTGCCTACATGGTATCAGCTTCGCATAGAGGTACTTATATACCAAAAATGGTCAATAGAGCTTTGGATTTTGCAGTTGCATATCCAACCTTAGACTGTCACTCATGCACTAAAAGAATGTTCAGTGCAATAGTAAGAAATTTCTTGTTCATTAAATAGCATAACAGAGGAAAAGGGACAACTCCTTAAATAGCATTTGTCAATACTTTCATTTTCCAAAGTGATTACAGATGTATGTCGGAGTGATGTGAGAAGCAGCCAACTACTGCTACTCAGCTTTTGTCTATTTTCTCTCATGAATACAAAAGGAAAAGATAAAAATCATTTCCTAGTGTGGTGGAAACATTCTCTGAATTAATCCATTTATCCTAATGGAGCCAGAAAAAAGTCATAGTCTTTTATTGTAAAATCCTACTCATCACCCATAAAACACATTCTCTTTACTTTTTGATAAATATTTTGATGCTTCATATTCTGACATAATGACAACACTGCAATGCATTCCTGAAAAAAGAACTTGCTTTTTGAAATAATACACATTTGAGATACATATGGCAATATAATATTGTGTAGTTATTCACATTTTGTTACTTGAGACCAACAAACAAATGCAAGGAACTCTATTGATTCAACAAATGTATATAGAACAAAGTCATATATAATAGAGACATGATAACAACAGCCTGCAACACCAACATCACATAGAAAGTTGTTAGAAATGGACTGTAAGGCTGGTTTTGTGTGTCAGCTTGACACAATCTAGTTCTCAGAGAAAAAGGAGTCTCAGTGTAGGAAATGCTTCCAGGAGATACATCTGTTAGGGATTTTCTCAATTAGTGATTAATGGAGAAGGGCGCAGCCCACTGTGGGTGGTGCCATCTCTGGGCTGGTGGTCCTGGGTTCTATAAGAAACCAGGCTGAGCAAGTCAAGTGGAGCAAGTCAGTAAATAGAACTCCTCCATGGCTTCTGGATCAGCTGCTGCTTCCAGGTTCCTGCCCTGAGTTCCTCCAATGATGAAGGTGTAAGCCTTTCATCCCCACCTTGCTTTTTGATCATGGTGCTTCATCTTAGCATTAGAAACCCTAACTAAGACATGTACATTCTTGATAGGGGTTACGTTGAATATATACAAATTGGGTCTGTGTATACCATAGTCACTTATTCTACGCATTTTTAATCAGCTGTAGTTCTCTCTAATGGTCTCCATTTTCTGTAATTTGCTTCTCATTTTGGCCATTCTAATATAAACAGATTGCTCAATTTATCTGAGCTTATAGTCACTCCCTCTCTTTCCTGACTAAACGGTACACCAATCCATGTTCTTGAGAATTCTTTTCTTAGGCAGTTTTCATTATTTCCAGTTCCAGAAGATGATCTAAGTCCATGCTTGCCCCAAATTCATAGATGCCTCTCTCCCCAAACAGCAATATATATCTGGGTGTCTCATCATAGCTACTGTTCTTTGGTGAGAAATCACAGCAATCTGACCATTTCTGGTCAGAGTAACTATTAGTGGACCAGTCCTAAGTTTTTATGTAATGTCTGGGGTCATTTCATTCATTAAGGTGTGTCAAAACACACAGAACATAAAACAGCATTAAATTTGGACAGAAATAAGGCCTACAGTGCTATAGTCTATCTTTTGCTGACCTGAGCTCATGGCCCAAGATGGTTGTAGTCAGACATAAGAGCTGTAAGTCTGAATAAAAACTTTATAGGCTGAGACTATCTTTATGTCTCTAGCACTGGAGTTGTTCTGGTTCTGTCCACAGGCAGGCCTGGATATGGTAGCCATAAGGATTAGACCAGTGTTAGGTTTCAGCAAACCAACACAATGTTCCAAGGCAAGATTTGTATTCATTACTCTGCAGTAAATGTGGTCTTGTACCATGCAATGCTAACTGAGGTCTGAAAAATCTTAATGAAAGCAGGTCATAGCTATGTGAATTGATTCTAGGATATACTTGAGTCCCACAGATACACTGATCTGTATGTTGTTGGATGTTGGATTTTTGATGTCCTCATACTACAGCTGCTATGGCTGACACAGGCTGCGACACACATTTGAGTCTCACTGTCATGGAAGCCCGTGCGGAAGGGTACAAGTATACTCCAGGTCCTCTCCTCAACTGAAACTGAGGAAGCTCAACTTCACATCTGTCTCCATAGCATATAGGTGTCTGTTTGATAGCATGGTTGGTTTAGAGGCTCTGTTTGTGAATTCTGGTCTATTTCTGGGACACTGAAGTTACACTGTTGCTTGGTCTCATCAATATGAGATTTGGAAGGGTACAAGTATACTCCAGGTCCTCTCCTCAACTGAAACTGAGGAAGCTCAACTTCACATCTGTCTCCATAGCATATAGGTGTCTGTTTGATAGCGTGGTTGGTTTAGAGGCTCTGTTTGTGAATTCTGGTCTATTTCTGGGACACTGAAGTTACACTGTTGCTTGGTCTCACCAATATGAGATTTGGAATAGGATATGGGACCGAGCTTTCTGCTAGTTTCCCTGGGTATTTCTTACTTTGTTTGTGATGCCTACAGCTAGAGGAGGGGTAATAGAAGACATTAGGCATCTGGCCTTGTGCTACTTCAGTGGCTTAGTCCTTGTATACTATTTGACAGTAGAGTTACCAACACTTCAGCTATGGCTTTCAGTGTGGCAAGCCTGTTACTGAGTTTCAAGTCCAAAGCCCCTTAACTTAACTTTCTCTCAGTGGCCCAAATGGTACACAACATTGTCTGTACTAGGGGTTATGCAGCACATCTTTTCTTTCCTTACTTTTTTTGTGGTATCTTTTTGTTCTTCAGTATACTATTCTTTTCAGCTGATTCCATAAGTTTTTGTAATATGCTATGATATGATAAGTTTTTTTTTTTTTTTTTTTTTTAGTTTAAGGTATTTATTTTCCCCCCCAACAGCTCTCCCTTTCAGTCCAAATAATGGTTCTTTTTCTTATAACTATAAATACAATACAAAACAACAGAAATAAATAGGCCACGATTATAAGAGTTATATGGCTTAGCATACATTCCCAATGTCCAGTCCATATGTATTTGGCACCTGACTTTAACATTCTACTATCTAACCATCTCCATGAGTTTAAAGTTCTATATCTAACTCAGCTTTCATACTAACTTGCCTCATAATTTTAAAAATATCTTCTTAGATCCAGAACACCCTCTTGATTCCTAAACAACTCAAAATTTAACTATGAGACTCTAGGTATCTATTCTTCAACCACCTCAGAGACCTGAGAGGGATAAATATATCTGATTATATAGGAAGTGCAGGGCCTGCAGCTTCCAAAACTAAAAAATGACATACCAGTGGCTGCCTGGACAGTTCCCATTTTCTCTCCATACATTACAGCATCAATCTTCAGCCATTTGGCCCCATTTCTCTGACAGACATTGGTGTAGAGCAGGAATTATGAAGGACTTACCTACCCTGTCTTGGCAGAGCTAGGCTGTCGACTTACCTGCTTCCAAGTTTTGTCCTTTTTGGACAGAAGTCTGTCTACAGTTGAAGCAAGTGAAATTAAGATTATATTTGGCCACAATGGTATTGACCCTAGTATATTAATGTAAAATTAAGATTGTATTGGGCTACATCGGTACTGATCTTTGTATATTGATACAAAATTAAGATTATATTTGGCCACATTGGTATTGATCTTTATATATTGATACAAAATTAAGGGTAACGCTTCTTAAAGGTATTGTTTGTAGTAATACTTAAAAATGAAATGTCAAGTTTTGACCTCTCGCTACCAACCGACATAAACTGTTTAGGATAATTAAGAAACCGAAACTAATAGTCATGAAAACGTGTCATTTTGTTAGTTACTATGACAGTCTATCACAGTTATTTTCTAAGCTACTCAGAAATCAAGTTGCTAAGAGACAAGCAATATTTGCTTATCTAAATACAAGAGATAGATAGGGCATCTTCAAAAACCTCAAGAGATCTGCAGAATATGGCATTCAAAGATGTTTTCTTAACTTAAGATTTTTTGATATCGAGACATGTCAGCTCCTGACAGCACCCCCTACATTACTCCAAGTAGAAGATGAGCATCGAAGAATCTCCAGTGGGAGATGATTAAATTGGTGGTAAGCCATTCTCTTGGCAAGAAAAACCACTTGCTTCAAATGATATGATAAGTTTAAAACAAAATTTTAAAGAAATAAAAGTAAAACAATAACAGCTGTATGTACACAGTGCTTCTCCAAAAATATTGGTAAATTTAGCATTTAGACAAAACAGTTTGGGATATTAAACATAATTCATTTTTTTATAATGTTTATTTATTACATCAAGTTACATCTCCATTGTAGTGTCCTCTTTCTAACCCTCCTGGCTCCACCCTCCCATCCTCTCCTCCCTCTCCCACCTATCCCACTCCTGAGATGTAGAGTGTCAGCCCCTCTCAGTTCATTAGTAATACAAGAGCTAATAGCTTCCTATTGCATTTGGGGCCTACATGGTAGTACCCCTAGGACAAATTGTCCTATTGAAATGTAACAAAGTCTATGTTCCTGATCTTTTTGGTGTGTTGGTTGTAGGATAGTTATCCTGTACTACATGACTAAAATCCAATTATAAGTGAGTAGATGCCATGTGCATCTTTCTGAGTCTGGGTTAGCTCACTCAGTATGAGTTTTTCTAGTTCCAACCATGTGGCTGCCAGTTGCATGATTTTCTTGTTTCGGATAGCTGAGTAGTATTCCATTGTGTTAATGTACCATAAATTTTTTATCCATTCCTCCGTTGAGGGTCATCTGGGTTGTTTCCAGTTTGTAGCAATTACAAATAAGGCTGCAATGAACATAGATGAGGATATGTTCTTGTGGTTTGGTGAGGAATCATTTGGGTGGATACCCAGAAGTGGTATGGCTGGGTCTTGAGGTAGGGCTATTCCAAGTTTTCTAAGATATCACCAGACTGATTTCCATAGTGGTTGTACAAGTTTGCACTCCACCAGCAATGGAGGAGGGTTCCCCTTTCTCCACAACTCACCAGCATGTGCTATCATTTGAGTTTTTGATCTTAGCCATTCTCACAAGTGTGAGATGGAATCTCAGTGTCATCTTGAGTTGCATTTCTGTGATGACTAAGGATGTTGAGCATTTCTTCAAATGTCTCACTGCCATTAGAGATTCTTATTGAACTGGATTACACTATTGTATGGTAAATTAAATGCAAACAATTTTTCACAATTTTAAGTAAAATGACACAGAAATTACTAATAAATTCAGCAAACATGTCAAACTACCACTCTCTAAGCCACCAGTCACTGGAATGCAGTGTGAGCATATTGAGTTAATGAATCAACTCTTGTTTTTTTCACTCTAAATACCAGATGTGAGGAACAACTGTAAAATCTCCAGTCTTAGAAAATGACATCAGAAATCAGTTAAAATTTCAAATTTTAATTTGTGTCAATGTGCCTGATATAAGTTTTAATATTTGAAGTAAAAGTTGAATTGTCCATTTACTTTGAAGGAATATGCAGAAATAGGTAAGTACTAATGTAAATTCTTAAGATTTTATTAAGACATTACTCAGAGATCCTCAGAATACAGGATGACTTCCCATAAAAGAAAAACAAACTTCCATAAGGATCCATTTCCACAGATTTTACTGTCAAAACTCACCACAGAACTTGTGAACCACACACACATTTAAATTATATTTTCTACCACAAAGCAGGAATGTTTATTCATTAGCCATCTCACTTTTACTAATGTCCTATCTTCACATACTCACTGCTCATTTTTGAAAATCGTTTCAGTACTCCAGAGATGTTCTCCCAGTGATTATTACAGAGTTCAATTACATACTCTGAATCTCTGTGTAAACAACCCACACTGTTTCTTATGAAGTCGACTCAAAGAACCTTCTGAAGTATTTGAATTAGCCCCAGAACTTGACTGTCTTTGCTTTATATTTCTCATGCTTTCAATATCAGAGAGAATGTTTCTTGTCAGTTTTAAGGAAAAATAGAGTTTCAAAATGAAAAAGTGAAGAAAAAAGAACCCATGACATTCAGCATCTGAGTCAGTGCTGTACGTGGGCTGCCTCAGACATTCGCAGGAGTTAAAGGAGAAACTGGCCTTTCACATTCCAAACTGTCTGTTTCCTATTAAGTTTCTGCCTCTTCATCTCCTTTTTTGTTGTTTATGCCTCTGAAGTTTCTTCTTGGAAGCTATTGATGTGGTGGTAAAGGTAGAAACTTGCTTTAAGTAGTCATCATACAAATTAAATTTTAAGTAAAAGCAATTAGTCCCACTGCTGAGTAAGTTCTTCCTGTAGATTTCTCAGACACTCTGCAAAATTGCCTGCTGACCTACTCCAAGGGCCAGAGATGCCAGTGGCCTGATAGCCAATAGTATCTATCATAGGTGACATTTATAGTAGAGAGTTCTGTGCAGTGGTGCCAAATGCACACATCAACTGCAAACAGGCTATTCAGGATGAGATGATATATTAAATTGTATCCTGTACTTTCAATTGAAAAATGAGCATCTTGGGGGAAATAAAACATCTCTAAAAATCCAGCTTCTTGGGGAATAAAATTGGGAAAGTAAGAAGTATTTTTATTTTGATCAAATAAGTATGTGGAAAATACATAAAGATGACATGTGCATACCCATGAAATATAAAGAGAAACATCTTCTTAATTCTCACTTATAGCTGAGATGTCTATAGTATTATCTCTATTTTACAGATGAGGAAATAGAGGCTTAGATAACATTCAGGGTTAAAATAGCAACTAAAAGGATTTATTCACATATACAAAACATGTACTTATTCAGAACCAAAAGTGCATTTGTTTTGATTTTATGCATTTAAAAAGGATTTTTAGATTTCAAAACTCTACTTTTGAATCATTCCCTCCAGCAGAAAAGAACTAAATACACAATATGATTTACAGGCTTTGAGGGAATATTCTAATATCTCACAGCATCCTTTTCTTGGGCTTCTGTACCAAGAAGCAATGTGTAAATCACCTGGGATAAACTTAGTAAAGCATATGTATTGATAAAACTAAAAACTGTTGAAACTGCGTTGACCTGATGGTTTATTCAGCTTTTTACCCTATCCTTTCACTTATGATGTTCCAGAGGCAAGACATCTTATGATACAACATACTTGTAACTTCAGTTACAGACTTAAGGATTAAAAAAAAAAATCCAGTTTTCAGTTTCTAATTCTTACCTTGTTCTATAATATTTTGCCTCTTTTACCAGTAATTTAAAATTTGTTATCAGGAGCCAATAGGTAAATATTTTAGCAAATGTATTAATATTGTGTGAAATCATTACAGTGGTGAGCTGGGAGTCTAGGAGTGTCCAGTAATAGTTACTATGATAGATGAAATGAGGTGTAATCAAATGCTTAGTCGCATTTGAATACAGGGTGGGTGCAAAAAAATTCTTTCTTCCTTTAATGTAAAAGCACATTACAGGGAACATCATTATGGGACAACTGTGGTTTTACTGTTTTTAGAGTATTGGGGATAAAATCAGAAGCTGAGAATGACTACTAATCTTTATAATTAGACCTATTCAAGCAGTTTATGAAGCAGATTCCCTCACACCACACCTCAAGTATAACTGACACTTCTCTGCTGTAGACTAGAATTGAAACCTTCAAAATTGTCCAGAATATTATGTATTTGCTTCTGTCAAAACATCCAAATTAAAGGATGGTATAGAAATATCAAATTGTGCGAAGCTGAAAAATTCATTCAAATATATTTCAGGGAATTCAGTGATAAGCAAAGATCAGTATGAATAGTTAGGATCTCAAAGAGGTTCAATGAAACTAGATGAAAAAACCCTCAAAATGAGGAAATACGATTTCCAGAAGAATTTAGAAGAATTCCAATTTCAGCAATTGAAAGTGATAGGTATGAAGGGCTTGGAAAATATCATCATGATATCACTTAGAAATGCTAGGCATAACACTAAATATTAACTGAAATCAAAACAATAACAGCAACAATAAAGTAAGGCATGCAATCTATGAATGCTGATATTCTATGATATAACAAGGTGCATGTTAGACTTATATCAACTGAGGAAAGAACTGTCATTTGAAATTAATCATTCATAATTACTGTCAGTCATTATATAACAGTAGAGCTATAAAAATCCTGTTTCATTTTATGTTGTATGATTGATTATATGGATAACATGGCTTCTAAATTTCATTTAGTGTATTGTTTTTTGAATATCTCACAACATGGTCATGTAAAATTCTTTAGAAATACAGTTCACAAGCTGGAGAAATGGCTTAGTGTTTTTTCAGAGGATCTAACTTTGTATGCCACTATCTGTGTTGGGCATTTTACACCTCCAGAGGATATGCTGCCCTCTACTGGCGTCCAAGGTCAATCTCATAATTATACACACACACACACACACACACACACACACAAATATTAAAGGGCATATAAGAGAGAAAACCCAATTCACTTCTTGTTTAAATTTAAAGAAGTTTCTAAAAATGCTTCACTAAAAATAATAAAGTATTTAAATCCAATGAAATATAGAAGTATATCAAATTATTTTAAACCTCTAAAAATCTTTCAATATTGATTGATAACATTTAGTTTTTTAACTTTAATTGTGCTGGTCAGATGACAAGAGTGTTTGAATGGTATCAAGGTGTAAGTGGGCATGTATGATTCTAAGAAAGTAATAATTTCAATGCTGAAATTTAAATTAAAAGTTTCAGAAATACACAATTTACATTTTAATTGGCTAACGTTTCATCTTCACCTAGTTGGAAAGCAAAGCAGAAAATTAAAACTTGGGTGGCATGCTTTGGAACTTGACTATTAGTACTGGCCTTAGCATGGAATAGGAGAAAACACAACATGAATGTCTGAAGATAAAGAAAGTAGGAAAACAAATTGTCACATTCCATTCAGGGTTATCTGTATTATTGTCTTGAGACAAGAACATTCTGAAGTTCTCACTCAGGTTGCTTCAGATAAAGCCTGGAAAGCATAAAAAACCTGGGCTTAAGTGGATCCTGTTCAAATGGGAGAAAACCCACTGTAGACCTCCAAACATTCAGGGCTAAGTAGAAATTCCAAGGCGAAATGATTATTAGATATAAAATGCAGTGATTAAAAAACATTGTACATAATGAATGCAAAGAAGAAACAAAAAAATGAAGGTCTTTATCTATTTACCATTTGAACACTGCATTACTCTTTTAACAAAATGCATAGGTCAAAATAACTCAGTTTTTTTTCTTTTTTAATTTTTTTTATAATTTATTTTTTATTTTGTCAAGTTACATCTCAATCACAATCCCCTCCCTACTCCCCTCTCCAGACCCACCCTCCCACCCTCTTCCCCCTCAACCCCCCCATCCTCTACCCCTTTTTTTTAGTTTAAAGTATATCTTTTTCCCCCAAACAGCTCCCCCTTTCAGTCCAACAAATAGTTCTTTCTCTTATAACAATAACTACAATACCAAGCAACAGAAATAAATAGGCCACAATTATGAGAGTTATATGGTTTAGCATACATTCCCAATGTCCAGTCCATATGTATTTGGCACCTGACTTAAACATTCTACTATCTAACCATCTCCATGAGTTTAAAGTTCTATATCTAACTCAGCTTTCATACTTACTTGCATCACAATTTAAAAAACATCTTCTTAGATCCATATCACCCTCTTGATTCCTAAACAACTAAAAATTTAACTATGAGACTCTAGCTATCTATTCTTCAACCACCTCAGAGACCTGAGAGGGATAAATATATCTAATTATATAGGAAGTGCAGGGCCCGCAGCTTCCAAAACTAAGAAATGACATACCAGTGGCTGCCTGGACAGTTCCCATTTTCTCTCCATACATTACAGCATCAATCTTCAGCCTTTTGGCCCCATTTCTCTGACAGACATTGACTGTAGAGCAGGAATTATGAAGGACTTGCCTACTCCATCTTGGCAGAGCTAGGCTGTTGACTTACCTGCTTCCAAGTTTTGTCCATTCTGTCTACAGTTGAAGCAAGGGGTTTTTCTTGCCAAGAGATAGGCTTGCCACTAATTGAACCATCTCCCACTGGAGATTCTTCAATGCTCATCTTCTATTGGAGTAGAATAGGGGGTTCTGTCAGGAGCTGACATGTCTCAATATCAAAAAATCTTAAGTTAAGAAAACATCTTTGAATGCCATATTCTGCAGATCTCTAGAGGTTATTGAAGACGCCCTATCTATCTCTTATATTTAGATAAGCAACTGTTGCTTGTCTCTTAGCAACTTGATTTCTGATTAGCTTAGAAAATAACTGTGATAGACTGTCATAGTACCTAACAAAATGACATTCTTGCATGATTATTAGTTTGCATTTCTTAATTATCCTAAACAGTTTATGACGGTTGGTAGCAAAAGGCCAAAACTTCACATTTCATTTTTAAGCATTACTAGGTACAATAGCTTTAAGAAGCGTTACCCTTAATTTTGTATCAATATACAAAGATCGATACCAATGTAATAACTCAGTTTTTTAACTGGATTGTCTGTGAGAGAGGTTTCTGGGCATGCTTCAATGTTGTGTTACCTTAGGCAAGAAAACAGGAAGTATGACTGAGTATCATACTTAGTACTTTAATTCAAGTTCACTGAATTTTACATAGAATATTGGTTTTACTTATAGTTTCTCACTCAGATTTTATATTTGCAATTTCTTCTTAAAACTCTTCTAATTTTAAAGTGATTAGATTCTTTTTTAATGTTTATTTATTACTTCAAGTTATATCTCCATCATAGTACCCCTTTTCAACCCCTCCCGGTTCCACCCTCCCATCCTCTCCCTCTCCCACCCATCCCACTCCTCTGATATGGCATGTCCCTACAAATCAACCCCTCTCAGTTCATCAGTAATATGAGAGCTAAGAGTTTCCTTTTGCACTGGAGACCTACAGGGTAGTACCCCCAGAGCAAATTGTTCCATTTATAGGTAACAAAGTCTATGTTCATGGTCATTTTGGTGTGTTGGTTTTAGCATAGTTTTTCTGTACTATATGGCTAAAATCCAATTATAAGTGAAGAGATGTCATGTGTATCTTTCTGAGTCTGGGTTAGCTCATTCAGGATGAGCTTCTCCAGTTCCATCCATTTGGCTGTGAAATGCATGATTTCCTTGTTTCTGATAGCTTATAGTATTCCATTGTGTAAATTAGATTGTTTTTTATTTTAAAATTTTAAGTGAGTTTTCTTTAATATGACTTCTCAGATGCAGTCTTCCTTTTGTGACTTTTGCAAAGTGCCTCTCATGACATTCTGACTGTGGCTGAGACAATTACTTGGGCTGAGATTCTCTATTTTTGAAATAAAGTGAGCTAAGCACATGTATTTATTATCACTTCTTTCTGTCTCATGTTATGGATATGATGAAACTAGGTTCCCGAATCTCTAGCCATTGTGATTTCCTTTCTATGATAGACCTGGAATTTTGTGATAAAACAAAACTGTTTTTGTTTTAAGTTGCATTTGTCAGAATTTTATAAATCACAGCAACAGGAGAAGGACACAAAACAACTTAAATCTTTACTGGATTATTATAAATATACAAACTGATTCCAGAATGGCCCTACATTTTCATGAACACCAAGAAGATAATAGTATACCTAATCTATGGTCCACTAATTTTACTTGTAAACACTTGTCTAAAGAAAAGTAGACAAAATTCCACAAACAACTTTGAGGTTCATTTTTTTGCAGATCCATGTACACTGTCAGAGGTTGAAGTGTTAAATAGTTATTTTCTCTTGTTTCTCTTTCATCCTTTAAAAATTTTTACACATATCATCTGAAATTGAATTTTAATCAGTAGAGTAAACAAACACCAGAGAGAGAAATGTTGTGTACTTTCTCTTTAGGATTTGTTCAGATTAATCCTGTGATCTGTGAGGTTTTCTTTATGTACATTTCCTATAGCCTCTAGTGTTAGAGGAAGGTCTAATATATTGGTTCTCAGAGGCTGATTTCAGTGGTCAGACATCTGGTTACTGTCCTTTCTGGGAAACTGCCTGATTGGTTAATAAAAGTTGTGATGATCAATTTGCTTGGCAGAAAGAATATAGGAAGGTGAGACTTCCTGGGATGGAGAAAGGAATCTGGGTTTTACACAGAGGAACTTTCCTTTCTTTGAGGAGACACAGAAGCAGACAGATGTGTCTGGGAGCTGTGGAAGGTACAGCAAGCCACATGGCTGTTTGGGATTAGGTGGTCTGGGATTAATTTAGGTGAGCTGGGTTCCCAGCTGAGGGTTAAGCATTGAAACATTATAAGGTCTTGGTGCATTTAATTATTGGGAAAAAGGCCTCAATGCATTTCAGTTTGAAAGACCTACGGGCTTCTAGCTAAGGTAGGCCTACAGGTTTCTGGTCACATGACTCCCAGCAGGCTCCAACAGCTACCCTGCTGCTGGCTGTTCTTTTGGCCTAATATAATAGTTTATTATTAATAATAAATACCTGGCAGCTGTCCCACCAGGCTGCCCTGCAAGGCTAACCCATCAGACCGCCCCACCAGGCCTACAGGCCTCTAAGTTGAGTCAGGCCTATTGGTCTACCACAAGGCTACCAGCTGGTCTGCTGGCCTAATACAACAATCTATAGCTTTTAATAAATATATCAGTTAAGAGAGTTTAGGTTGCAGGTAGTGAAGGTCACCCTTGGTCCAGGGCTTTATCCCCAGGAGGAGTCAAACAGCCAATTAAGGCCAGTCAGGCTTGCCTGTCTCAATATTAGAGACAGCTTAATATTAGAGTTTATACTTAATTATAAATATAATTGATAACTAAGCTTCAGTTTCACTCTAGTGCTTATGGAGAATTGTCTTTTTTATTTGTATTGTTGAAATTTTTATACAATATGTTTTGATTATGTTCCCAGTTTTTGCCAACTCTTTCTACATACTCCCTATTTCCCTACACATTAAACTCTTCTCCACCTCTCTATCCATCACACTGCATGTTCTCTCTCTCTCATCAAAAACAAAACAAAACAAAAAGCTACAACGGAATTTCAAAACAAGCAACAATAAGCTGAAAAATGTCAACACAGATAAACATAAAGAAACAAAAACTACATGAAAACAAAGAAAAACATGGAGTTTGTTTTGGGTTGGCCAACTTCTGCTAGGCATCAGGCCTATCCTTGAGTATGATTGTTATATCCACTGCCATTCTATTGGGGAAAACTGATTTTCCCTCTTAGAACAGCTATCAAGTTGCAAATATCTTCTTCATTTGGGGTTGGATTTGTGTGTCACTCCTCTTTTCTGTGCTGAATTTGCCTAGTGTAGGTGTTTGTCCTTGTGTAAGTATTGTGCATGTTGTCACAGATTCTATGAGTTCACATATTCGTCCGTACTGTTGACCTTAAATGATTTTGTGTAAAGTAATTATAGTGAATTTTTCTCGATTTATAGAATTCTTCAGACCCTAGAGGTCACCAGTAACACAGAAGCTTGGGAAGATCTATTTTGACCTAAGTAAAATCTCATTGTAATATAGTGTACTATATAATTCAGTGTAGTATTTCTGCTACTGGTTACCCATGGTTATACCTTTCTGCAGTGTCTATATCTCAAAGCAGGAGGAAAGCATTCTCTGTTCATTATATTTCTTCTTTAAGGACAATGGCTATTCCATGTACATTTCTATATTTGTTAGTATTCTATTTATTTCTTAGTGGCTAATTCTATGCTAGTCAAATTCCCATTTGGAGTTAATTATTCTTAATGTTAAACCTCAATTAAAGTGCTCTTTTCTTATTTGGCTTAGATTGTTCCAGTCAATAAATTTAAGAATGGGCAAACAAATTGCAATGAGTTCATACAGTGAACTCTAATGCACACTAATGTGAACAAAGTGTTACTAAAATGGAACAAAGGTACATACACAAATATTCTGTTGAGAAAATAAGAAAGACCAAGGCACAAAAGAATTAGACTATTTTACTGTGTATCTGATGTTCTAATGCAGGTCAATTTTAGCAATTGCTGTAGTAATGAGAATATTGACTTTGTTGTGTCCAGGGACAAAGGGAATTTCTGAGTGATAAGAATACTCGTGAGAGGAAGATCTCAGTGACAGCTGTACACCAATGACCAGACTCTGGGGAATAAATCAGTTTTAGTTGATAGCAGCTTTCCAAAGAGGTGGAGGTGTGTGATAAAATACTGGTTTCAGTAACAAAGAAAGAAAGATAACTGACAAAGCAGAGAAAAAAGAGAGGAATTGCTGAGCTTATTCCAGAGTGCCCAACTCCAAGTGTGTAATAAATACCACTGCAAAGAGCTGCACCCAGGGCTAAAATCAGAGCATGAAATATCATGCTATACTTGTAGTACTAGATAAATTATAAAAGGTGGTAGGAGGGAGAAGAGGAAGGGATAGATGTAAGGAGTGTGGGAAAAGAGGGGAGGAGGGAGTGAGAGAGATAGAGATGAAAGAGAGAGAGAGGGGGGAAAGAGGGAGAGAGACTGAGTTCTGAGGCTATGTTCTGATTTATTTCTAATAGCAGAGGAATAGTAAAGTCCCCAGTTGGGGGAAAAACACTAAAATAAGAGTCAATACAGGATTCCTCACTGACCACATCTATAGTACACCCAGACAGGGATCCTGGGATCAATAGACAATATAGGTGCCAAGAAAATTCTCCTTTCTCCCCACTGGGAGAGAGCAGGTGTAAGAAACCATTTAAAAAGAACCATGGTGAAGGCAGACTACATAGCTCATAGCTATAAATATAGCATTGAGAAAGAGAGAAACAAGGACCAGGAAGCCTCAGTTATGCAGGCAGCAACAAACTAGGCAAGTCTAGTTTGAATAATGAGAATCTACATCAAAAAACAGGAGCAGAAGCAAGCTAAGTTAGCAGGTCACTAGGGGTTAAGGTCTCCTGTACTTCTCAGTGTGGGATCCCAGCTGATAATCCCAGGAACTGACCTACAGGATTCTTTTGGCGAGGGAGGATAATCTTTAAATTAGGACTGATCACCATCCTTGGTGGGGAAAAACTGACCTAAGCCATGAACGCTCTAAAACTCATTTGCTTTCCTGAATTGGAACAGGATGTGAAAAGTGTACAAGGTTGTTGGAGTCTAGGGCATGTGAGAGGAAATTATGCTGAGGCCATGTCCAGTACTTAGAGACAGAAGCTCACACATTTCACACTTGGGTTGTAGAGCAAAGGACACTTCAGGAAGTGACCTCACAGGAAAGTTCAGCACTGATAAAGAGAGGCATGCAGATGAGATTAACTCTACTCTCCTTTAGCCTCTTGTGAGTCTTTTATTTAATATAAAATTTGAGCTTTTGTGCTTTATCCTGTTTTATTCCCACCTTTTCATTTATTTTCCTTCTTTTGTTTTGTTTTGATTTGTTTGTTTGTTTTTTGTTGTTGTTTTCTTTTTGATAAAATCTCCTAAAGATCTCAAAAGACAAACAACAACAACAACAACAACAAAACCCAGGTTGACCTGGCAGCTGGAGGTCTCACTATGTAAAACTGTCAGAATTGTTTCAGGGTTTCAATTTGGATTACCACAAAATTCAAAAGACGATGTTGTTATCAAAATTAGCAACAAAGTAACGAGATTATTTATTGTACTTTATGAACTCTTTTGTTCAAAGACATCCCTGAGTTTCCTCTCAAGTCTCCTCACAATTTTATTTAACCATAAAGAAGGATGAAATTATGACATTTACTGGAAAAAGAATTGAGCTAGAGGTCACTATTTTAAGTGAAATAAGTATATTAGAAAGGCAAATGTCATATAATTCTTCTTACCTATGGATCGTTGATTTTAATGATAAAATCATTTATGACATGGAAACAGATGCAAAACTCTCTGTGAAGAGGAAAGTAACTAGTAATTAAGAGGGACAGGATTGGAGGGTATGGTGGTGCATTTGACCAAAGCATATATTACATTTAAAAGAAAATTTATATTTTAAACCCATTACCTTTTACAATGAATATATACCAATTCAAATTTACTAAACATATTCTTTACCTTTATAGTGATGGTGATTTGGATAGTAATACATATATTTGTGAAATCCCTCTAACTGAACCCTTCTTTTTTATTGCCCAATTTTTAAAAAATTTATTAATTTATTGTTTTAAGTTACATCTCGAGCAAAGACTCCTCAATCCTTCCCTCCAGGTCTCACCCTCCCTCCCTTGTCCCCATCTACATTCTTTCCTTCTCCTTGGATTAGGGAAGCCCCCACATATCAACTCCCTGTTAGAAGTTTATAAAATACAACCTCAGTTCACCAGTCACATGAGGGCTAAGAACTTCCTCTTGTACCTGGTTTTTGATATGGCAGTCCAGTTATGGTAAAGTATTCCACTAACAAGCAATAGAGTCCATGGTGGGTGGAGTTTTTCATTGGATAGTTATGCTCGGTTACTGTCTGTTTGGATCTATGCATTGTAGGAAGGTTGTCTTGTGCTACATGGTTAGTATCACTTATAAGAGAGTACATGCTATGTGTATCTTTCTGCGTCTGGGTTAGCTCACTCAGGATGAGCTTGTCTAGATCCACCCATTTGGTTGCAAATTGCCTGATTTCCTTGTTTCTGATAGCTGAGTAGTATTCCATTGTGCAAATGCACCACAGTTTGTTTGTTTGGTTGGTTTTTAGTCCATACTTCAGTTGAAGGACATCTGGGTTATTGCCAGTATTTGGCTATTATGACTGAAGCTGCTATGGACATGTGATGATATCCTTGTGGCTTGGTGGAGTGTCTTTTGGATATATGCCAAGGAGCGGTATGCCAGGTTTTTGAGCTAGAACTATTCCCAATTTTCTAAGATATAGCCAGATTGATTTCCAAAGTGGCTGTACAAGTTTGCACTCGCACCAGCAATGGAGAAGTGTTTCTTGTTCTCCACAACCTTGCCACCATGTACTATCTCTTGAATGTTTGATCTTTCTCATTCTGACAGGTGTGGGATGGAATCTCAGAGTTGTTTTGAGTTGCATTTCCATGATGACCAATGGTTTTGAACATTTCTTCTAGTGTCTCTTGGCCTTTAGAGATTCCTCTTTTGTGCATTCTTGGGTTAGCTCTGTAGACCATTTTTTGATTGGATTATTTGGTTTGTTGGTGTTTAATTTCTTGATTCTTTGTGTATTTTGGGTATTAGTCCTCTGTTGGATGTGGGGTTGGTGAAGATCTTTTCCAAACCTGTAGGCTGATGTTTTATTCTAATGACACTGATCTTTGCCTTGCAGAAGCTTTACAGTTTCATAAGGTCCCGTTTATTGATTGTTGATATTAGAGCCTGAGGTATTTGTGCTCTCTTCAGAAAGTTGTCACCTGAACTAGTGACTTCGAAGATTTCCCCTCTATTATATTTAGTATGTCTGGTTTTATGTTGAGGTCTTTTATCCACTTGGACTTAAATTTTGTGCAAGGTAATATATATGCATCTATTTGCATTCTACTACTTGTTGATAACCAAGTAGATCAGCCCCAGTTGTTGAAGATATTTTCCTTTTTCCACTGTATTGTTTTAGCTTCTTTGTTAAAAATTAAGTGACCTTAGGTGTGTGGGTTTTTTTCAGGGTCTTTGATCTGATTCCATTGATCAACTGGTATGTTTCTATGCCTGTACCATGCTGTTTTATTATTATTGCTCTGCAGTATAGCTTCAAATCAGGGATGGTAGTACCTCCTGATGTTCTTTTATTGTACAGGACTGATTTAACTATTCAGGATTTTTTGGTTTTTCCATTTGAAATTGAGAATTGTTCTTTCAAGGCCTGCAAAGAGTTGTGTTGGTATTTTGATGGGAATTTCATTGAATCTGAATATTGCTTTTGGTAGGATGGCCATTTTTACTATGTTGATCATACCTATCCATGAGCATGAATGAACTTTCTATCTTCTGATACCTTCTTCAATTCTTTCCTCAGAGACTTGAAGTTCTTGTCATTCAGGTCTTTCACTTGCTTGGTTAGAGTTACCCCCAGATATTTTATACTATTTGTGACTATTGTGAAGGGTGTTTCCCCCTAATTTCTCAGTCCATTTATCTTTTGTGTAATGAGGGTTTCTGATTTTCTTTTTAGAATTAATTTTGTATCTAGCACCTTGCTAAGGGAGTTCTCTGGTGGAATTTTTGGGGTCACTTATGTATAATATCATATCATCTGTGAATAGGGATACTTTGACTTCTTCCTTTCCAATTTGTTCCCCTTGATCTCTTTCAGTGGTGTTTTTGCTCTGGCTAGAACTTCAAGTATTATGTTGAAAGATATGGAGCAATTTGCCAGCCTTGCCTTGCCCCTTCTTTTAGTGGAAAAGTTTTCCATTTCTCTCATTTAATTTCATGTTGGCTACTGGCTTGCTGTATGTTGCTTTTGTTATGTTTGCCTGATCTCTCAAAGATTTTTAACATGAAGGGGTGTTGGATTTTGTCAACTGCTTTTTCAGCATCTAATTAGAAGATCATGTGGTTTTTTTTTCTTTTAGCTTGTTTATGTGGTGGACAACATTGATAGATTTTCATATGTTGGACCACCCTGCATTCCTGGAATGAAGCCTACTTGATCATGGTTTATGATACTTTTGATGTGTTCTTAGATTCAGTTTGCAAGTATTTTATTGAGCATTTTTGCATCCATGTTCATGAGGGAGATTGGTCTGGAATTCTTTTTCTTTGTTGGGTCTTTGTGTGGTTTAGGTTTCAGAGTGACTGTGGCCTTATAAAATGAGTTTGACAGTGTACCTTCCAATTTCTATGTTGTGGAACAGTTTGAAGAGTATTGGTATTAGCTCTTCTTCAAAGGTCTGGTAGAATTCTGTGCTAAAACCATCTGGGCCTGGTATTGTTTTGGTTGGAAGACTTTTAATGACTTCTTCTATTTCCTTAGGGGTTATAGGACTGGTTAATTTGTTTACCTGATCTTTGTTCAGCCTTTGTACGTGGAATCTATCAAGAAAATTGTCCAGTTCACTTAGGTTTTCCAATTTGTGGAATACAGGTTTTTGAAGCAAGATCTAATAATTCTTTGGATTTCTTCAGTATCTGTGTTTCTCCCCTTGTTGATTTGGATACTTTCCCTCTACCTTTTGGTTGGTTTGGCTAAGGGTTTGTCTATTTTGTTGATGTTCTCAAAGAACCAGCTCTTGATTTCATTGATTGTTTCATATGATCTCTTTTTTTCTAATATATTGATTTCAGACCCGAGTTTTATTATTTCTTGTCCTCTACTTTTCTTGGGTGTGTTTGATTCTTTTTGTCCTAGATCTTTCTGGTGTGCTTTTAGGTCACTAGTATGTGAACTCTACGGTTTATTTTTGAAGGATCTTAATGCTATGAACTTTCTTCTTAGCACTGGTTTAATTGTGTCCCATAAGCTTGGGTATGTTATGCCTACATTTTCATTGAATTTTAAGAATTCTTTAGTTTTTTTTATTTCCTTCCTGACTCAGATGTTATTGAGTAGAGAGTTGATCAGTTTCCATGAGTTTGCAGGCTTTCTGCTGTTTCTGTTATTGTTGAAGTCTAGCATTATTTCACGATGGTCTGATGAATTACAAGGCATGATTTCAATTTTCTTATATATGTTGAGTCTTGTTTTGTGACTGATTATATGGTCAATTATGGAGAAGGTACCATGAGATGCTGAGAAGAAAGTGTATTCTTTTGTGTTTGGATGAAATGTTATGCAGATATCAATTAAATCCATTTGATTCATGGCATCTGTTAGTTTCATTATTTTTCTATTTTGTTTTTGCATCGTTGGTCTGCCTAGTGGTGAGAGCAGTGGGGGGAGGGTTGATGTGGGATTTGAGCTTTAGTAGTGTTTCTTGTACAAATGTGAGTGCCCTTGCGTTTGGGGCATAGATATTCAGTATTGAGGTGTCATTTTGGTGTATTTTTCCGTTGATGAGTATGTAGTGTCCTTCTCCATCTCTTTTGATTAACATTGCTTAGAAGTCTATTTAATTGGATACTAAAAAGGCTATTCTAGTTATTCTAGTTTTCTAGAATAGAAATTGGAATATTTTTTCCAGTCCTTTACTCTGAGACAATGCCCATCTTTTGGCTGAGGTGTGTTTCTTGTAAGCAGCAGAATGATGGACTCTGTTTTTGTATTCATTCTGCTAGTCTGTTTCTTTTTATTGGGGAATTGAATCTATTGATGTGAAGGATATTAATGACTAGTGATTGTATATTCCTGCCATCATGATGTTGGTGGCAGTGGCAGTGGTGTGTTAGTGAGCTTCTCTTTTTTTTTTTTTTTTTTTTGCTTTTGCTGCAGTGGGGTTGTTTGCTTCCTTTGTTTTCTTGGGTGCAGTTAACTACCTTGGGTTGGAGTTTTCCTTCTAATATCTTCTGTAGAGGTGGATTTGTGCATAGATATTGTTTGAATTTGGTTTTGTCCTGGAATATGTTGTTTTCCTCATCTTTGTTGATTGACAACTTTGTGGATTATAGTAGTCTGGCCTGGCATCTGTGGTCTCTTAGGATCTGCAAGACATCTATCCAGGCTCTTCTGGCTTTTAGGGTTTCTGATGAGAAGTCAGATATGATTCTGATAGGTCTGCCATTATAGGTTGCTTGGCCCTTTTCCCCTTTCAGATTTTAATATTCTTTCTTTTTTCTGTACATGTAGTGTTTTGATTATTATGTGGCAGTAGGATTTTCTTTTCTGATCTAATCTATTTGGGATTGTAGCCTTCCTTTGTGGTTATAGTCATCTCTTTCTTTAGGTTTAACTTGATTAGCTTTAAATATCGAGAAAAAATCTGTGTCTGTGTTACCTCACTCAGGATGATCTTTTATAGTTCCATCCATTTGCCTGCAAATTTTGTGATGTCATATTTTTAATAGCTGAGTAATACTCCATTGTGGAAATGTACTACGTTTTCTTTATCTGTTCTTCAGTTGAGGGACATCTAGGTTGTTTCCAGTGTCTGGCTATTATGAATAAGGTTTCTATGAACATAGTTGAGCAAGTGTCCTTGTGGTATGGTGGAGCTTCTTTGGGGTATAGGCACAGGAGTGGTATATATAGGTCTTGAGCTATAACAACCAGAATATAGAAAAAGTCATTGGTAACACAAATGAGAAAATATGTGAGTTTCATAGTTTAAATTCTTGGTTGAGGCAGTTTCATTCACAAAGTATAAAGTAAGAAGGTGAAGAGAGAAGGAGTATGTAGCAATATAAAGAAAATTAGCAATAGAGAATTGGGGAATAATTGGTTTATAAAATATAAAAAAAAATCAAAGAGAACATACTGTCCAAAAGATGAAACCCTACCCACACTGGCACACCAAAAACATTGAAAGAAACTCTGTATAAGATAAAAGGGAGAGACAGATTTGCATTATAATGAGTCACAATAATACATGTTATGAATAAAAACCATGGTCTACATGCATAATTGCTTTGTTTATATTTTTAGTTAATTTTAATCCAGGGAAGAGTGGTGAGAAAGAGCAGATTAAAAGAGGACAAGAGAAATGGAGAGAGAGAGAGAGAAAGAGAGAGAGAGAGAGAGAGAGGAATCAGGGCTGAATGTGTTTTGCTTAATCAGTTTCAGAAGTTGTGAACTCCCAGTGCCATGGATTTCCATAACAAAGCTCACCTGAATTATGAGAGAAAGGCAGTTTTAGCAAGATATTAATGAAAGGCATAAACATTGTCCCTTGTAAGAAAGAAAAAATGTCCAGCTGTAAGTTAGGATTAAAAAGTTGCTAAGAGACAAGCAACATTTGCTTATCCTAATATAAGAGATAGATAGGGCCTCTTCAAAAACCTCAAGAGATCTGCAGAATATGTCATTCAAAGATGTTCTCTTAACTTTAGATTTTTTGATATTGAGACATGTCAACTCCTGACAGCACCCCCTATTCTACTCCAAGTAGAAGATGAGCATCGAAGAATCTCCAATGGGAGATGATTGAATTAGTGTCAAGCCTATCTCTTGGTAGGAAAAACCCTTTGCTTCAACTGTAGACAGAATGCTGTCCAAAAAGGACAAAATTTGGAAGCAGGTAAGTCGACAGCCTAGCTCTGCCAAGACGGGGTAGGTAAGTCCTTCATAATTCCTGCTCTACAATCAATGTCTGTCAGAGAAACGGGGCTAAATGGCTGAAGATTGATGCTGTAATGTATGGAGAGAAAATGGGAACTGTCCAGGCAGCCACTGGTATTTCATTTCTTAGTTTTGGAAGCTGCGGGCCCTGCACTTCTTATATAATCAGATATATTTATCCCTCTCAGGTCTCTGAGGTGGTTGAAGAATAGATAGCTAGAGTCTCATAGTTAAAGTTTGAGTTTTTAGGAATCAAGAGGGTGTTCTGGATCTAAGAAGACGTTTTTAAAATTGTGATGAAAGTTGAGTTGGATATAGAACTTTAAACTCATGGAGATGGGTAGATAGTAGAATGTTAAAGTCAAGTGCCAAAAATACGTATAGACTGGACATTTGGATTGTATGCTAAGCCATATAACTCTCATAATTGTGGCCTAATTACCTCTGTTGTTTTGTATTGTATTTATTATTATAAGAGAAAGAGCCATTTGTTGGACTGAAAGGGGGAGCTGTTGGAGGGAAAAAGATATACCTTAAACTTAAAGAAAAAAAGAAGGGGATGGGTGGGTTGAGGTAGAAGATGGTGGGAGGGTGGGACTGGAGGGGGAAGTAGGGAGGAGATTACAATTGAGATTTAACTTGAAGAAATAAAAAATAAAGTAAAAAAAAAAACAACAAGAAAAAAATACTGCAATAATCAATTCTAGAAAGTCAAATTGCATACCAAATTTCACAAAAAAAAAATCCTAGATTTGATTTTAGAATTTCTCTGAGTCCAGGTAACAGTTCAGGTAATATCTGCATCAGTGAAACAGGATGCATTTCTTCGTTGAATGAATTTATTTAACTTAGATAATTGGTACTGAATTGCTCTAAGTGATATGTATGGTGTTCATACCAGAAGTATTGGATTTTATCAGATTTTTGTGTTTAAATGATGTGACTATAAATTATAATTTTCCTTTAAATCATTTGGATACTTTCTAATATTAAGATGGAAATTGTTTGAGATATTAATTTTTAGACAGTAATAGTTTCTCAAGGCATCATATTATTGCTAAAAAGCTAATCTACAGATTTCTCCAAGTTTTTTTTTAATCCAAATGGACATATACTTTAAGAAGAGTTCAGAGTCATAGGCTGACATGGAGATCCTCTCTAGATAGGTGCCAGAGCTATACTTGCAGACAGGAACCTAACATAACTGTCATCAGAGAGGTTTCACCCAGCAACTGATGGAAATTTATACAGAGACCCACAACCAAACATTAAGTGTAGCTTAGGGGATCCTGCAGAAGATGGGGAGGAAGGATTGAAGGAGCCAGAAGAGTCAAGGACACTACAAGAAAACCTACAGAATCACCTAACTTCGGCCCATAGTGGTTCATAGAGACTGAACTGCCAACCTGAGAGCCTGAATGGGACACACAGACTCTGGTTCTCTGCACATATGTAGCAGTTGTACAGCTGGGTCTTAATCTTACTGCAACTTGATTAACTAAGGTTGTTTGATGTCTATGGGAGGTCTTCTCTTTTCTGAGGAGGAGAGAAGGAGGGGTGGATGAGATAGGACTGGAAGGAGAGGAGGTAAAGGAAATATCTTAATTAATTATAAAATAAATAAAACAATAAAATAAAAACAGCTAACCATATTCAAGTCTGCCCCAACTTGAGACAAGAGCTTTGCCTCAGTCTTTTCTTTCATTTTTCCTAACTAAATTTCATTTTTAAAATCCTACATTAGCAGTCCATTGACCTATAATTTGTCCACTCTGCAAGATGTATTGGAGTAATGGTGGCACAAAACTCATGAGCATGTCCAAGCAAGGACTGGTTCAACTTGAGACCCATGCTACTAGAGAAAGTCCATGCCTGACACTGCCTGTAGAGCTAGGATCCAGAAGTTAGATAGTTCAGACACCTAGATAGCCTAGGTGTTTCCTAACTAGTTGTTTCCTAATCATACTCTGATGTGCTTGTAGACCACAGCCTAACATAATTGTATCAGAGTGAATGAATATTCAGTAACTCTTGGGAGCAGATTCACAGACCCATAGTCAAGCATTACTCAGAGATCTGGGAATCCTCAGGAGGAGGGGAAGGAAGATTGTAGGAGCCAGAGTGGTCAAGGGAACCCCTAGCATATTCACACAATCATAGGGGCTCACAGAGACTGAACCGACAATAAGGGAGCCTGTATGCATCTGACCTGGACTCTCTGCATATATGCTATGGTTGTATAGCTTGATGTTCTTCTGGGACACCTAACAGTGGGAGTGAGGGCTGTCTCTGACTCTTTTGCCTGCTTATAGATCCCTCTCCCTGCTACTGGATTGCCTCATTGAGCCTTAATATGAGGGGATGTGCCTAGTCTTATTGCAACATGATATGCCATGCTTGGTTGATTGATATCCCTGGGAAGCCTGCCCTTTTCTGAAGAGAAATTGAGGAGAGGTGGATCTGGGGGAGAAGGGAAGTTGGAGAGGATAAACTGGAAGGACAAAAGAGCTGGGAAACTGTAGTTTGGATGTAATATATAAAAGAGGAATATATGTGGGGGCTCTCCTCATCTGAGGAAGAGAGGAATGAGATGGGGAAGAGGGAAGGGAGGGAGGGTGGAAACTGGAGGGGAAGATAGAGGGGACTTTGTCTGAGATATAACTTGAAAAAATAAATTAATTACAAAACTTGAAAATAATTCAAAGAAATCCTACTTTAGTCTTCTTCATTGTTATTCTTCTCCATACTGTGGTAGCCTTGTTGTCATCAAGGCCACCAAAGACACTGAATTATTTTTCATTCTTAGCACCTTTATCTTTCAGTTAATTTCAACTCAGACACTTTTTCTTTGAAATAAAGTTTTGGCCTGAGACTAAAGTTTAGTAGTAGAGTCCTTGTATACTACTGTGCAGAATGATCTGTGTTCAATATAGCATAAAAATATCCAAAAATGAATCTTTTTTCAAGAATAATAAGACAATAATCTTTCTTGGTTTTTGTCAGCTCCACCGTCACCTGGTTGAACTGATGTCCCCTGGATTCTTCTTTCTTTTCTTCTGTAAGAACACCAAATAGTAAATAGTCTGGCCTTTTACTGTATATTTTTCTTGCTTATTTGTTTTGGTAATTATATATGTTTCCATAATGGCATCACCATGTAATTGTATATATTTCCTTAGTGTGATTATCAATCCACTGATCAATTTACAGGACAACATATGGCATATTGAACTCAAGGTTTAACTCAAGATTCAAATACTTAAAATGTTATCATCTGACACAAATATGAAATTAAGTGTTTTTAGCATGATATGGCTAGATAATATATCAAAGCAAAAGGATGTTTGTTAGTTATAACTGACTTATGAGAAGTAGACATGTGGAAAAATAAGATCAGACATATGGTTGATAAATAATAATCTGAATTTCAATAACAAGTAAATGTTAATAAATGAATACTAATCACTAAAATTGAATTTTTTTCTATTGACTACCAGCCACTTGTCTAATATTCATATTATTAATTAAATGGATATTTATGAAAAGACTATTTTCCAATTGTTAAATCCATAAATCATACATTATGTGTTTTATATATTAAATATATATATATATTCTCCAAAATGTTTATATCTCATCCTGACAGGAGTTTCTTCCCTATATCTCAGCTCTAAAGAAAGCAGCTATTTTTTAGTTTTGGAAGCTGCAGGCCCTGCACTTCCTATATAATCAGATATATTTATCCCTCTCAGGTCTCTGAGGTGGTTGAAGAATAGATAGCTAGAGTCTCATAGTTAAATTTTGAGTTGTTTAGCAATCAAGAGGGTGTTCTGGATCTAAGAAGATTTTTTTAAAATTATGAGGCAAGTTAGTATGAAAGCTGAGTTAGATATAGGACTTTAAACACATGGAGATGGTTAGATAGTAGAATGTTAAAGTCAGGTGCCAAATACATATGGACTGGACATTGGGAATGTATGCTAAGCCATATAACTCTTATAATTGTGGCCTATTTATTTCTGTTGTTTTGTATTGTATTTGTAGTTATAAGAAAAAGAACCATTTTGTGGACTGAAAGGGAGAGCTGTTGGGGGGAAAAAAGAAATACCTTAAACTAAAAAAAAAAAAAGGGAAGAGGATAGGGGGTTGAGGAGGAGGAGGGTGGAAGGGTGGGACTGGAGGGGGGAGTAGGGAGGGGATTGTGATTGAGATGTAACTTGAAGAAATAAAAATAAATTATTAAAAAAAAGAAAGTAGCTATTCCTTGAAATGTACATTTCTATATTTATTAGCATTCTACTTATTTCTTAGTAGCCAGTCCTTTGCTAGCCTAATTCCTATCCTAAGTTAATTATTATTCTTAAAGTTACATTTTACAGGGAGATTAGTTCACATCTACCTATAGCTATGTGACACCATTCTAAGTGTGTTATCAATGTGTTGTACTCTCACAACCATTCCGTAAGGGAGATATTGTTAATGTGAAGATCCTGCTTTCAGACGTTACTTTCATTACCATGGTTGAGCCCCTTCAGTAGAAACTTGTAACACCCTTTCACTGTTTGTCAGAATTCACTCCATTAAAAAATATCTTGAGCTGAACAGATTGATCCTCAACGTAAAGCCTTATTTGCAGTGTACAGAAAAATTTGACATTTGCATTCTTTGAATTAGCTACATTGTATTGAGAAAAAAAAGCTATAAGCAAAACTCCCCATAGAGAGCTCTCGGCCTAATTCTCCAAAAGGAAAATGTTAAATTTTTGCTTTGCTTTTCTTAAATTATGTATACAATACCCTTTGGGAAGATGAAGATATTTTATGCGAACACTTAATTATATGAATGACTAGAGAGAAGTCCATATATATAATGTATGTATGTATATATGTGTATATGTAAGTATATGTACACACAAATATATATATATACATATATTCATACATTCATACATGTATATGTATATAACAATTAGATAAAGATAAGTACTAAAACTGGGAACAATAATATTAGAACATACAGATTTACATAAAAGTTGTGAAAATGGTCAATAGTCCCTATTCACTCCATTGATAAACTCCTCTTTGTTAATGTATAAAATCAGTTTGGTATGTTTACTAAAACTAGCAAACCGAATTTAATGTGATATTATTGACTGAAGACAGTGCATTAGTTATATTCATCCATGTTTTCCTAATGATTTTTCCTTTCAATTCCAGGAGCCCAGGAAGTACGTTGTTATATTTGTCATCATGTCTCTCTAGACCTTAGCGGACTGTGACAGTATCCTGGACTGTAGTAGTTTTGGTGGCCTAAAAATTTTAATTTGTTTTGATTGAATAGTTTTTAAGACTAGCTTTTACTATGAATTCTGTGATACTTATCTCTACAGGGTTCATGGATGTTTTAGCAAAACATCAGTGATAGAATGTGCTCATATAATACCAAGGCCATGGCCTCAGGATATCTCCACTATTGATCTTTACCTTGATACCCTTCTCACAGCAGGAGGTTTTAGGTCTCTTCCACAATAAAGATGTGTTCTTTCTCTTTTTATACCCTACTATTTGAAATGGATTACATTGTGAAGGCTACATATAAACTTGTAGATGTATTTTCCAATTTTAAGGGTGTGTGTAAATTATTTGTAATTGTTCTTCATGGAATATACACTTATTGTTTATTTATGAAAATATTTTTATGAATTTAGAGTCATTGATAATAATTTCATGACATGACTTTTCAGTTTAATACTGTTTCTGAGTGAATCAGGGCAGCTATTGGTAGGATTTATGCATCATTTATCATCAAGCATAACTTTTGCATCTAGTCCCTGTAACCCCTTATTTCCTCCCCAGGTTCATATGGTGGATGGGCTAGCATATTTAATATAATAATGAACTTAGACAAGAATAGTCTTATTTGGGTCATGATAGTTAGTCTTTATCACTGACATGATTGGATTGAAAAATATCATGAAGCACACTTCTCAGTGTATCTGGAAAGCTATAGCCAAGGTTGAATAGGTCACTAGGTTTTGAGTTGGTGAATGGATTCTTTCATGGCTGGATTACAACTTAGAATAAAATATTAAGAAGTGATAAAATTGTGAGAAAGGGCCTAGTTTTAGGAAGTAGGTCACTGGGGGAGAGCCTTTGAGAACAATATCTTTCCCTGGCTGTTTCCTATTTGTACTTTGTTCCTCTTATTGTCTGCTTTGATATGGGATACACTATAATTCAAACCCTACTCTGGAATCTTTTTTCATTTAATTGTCTCTGCCAGGTCAAAGTTTGGTCACAGTGATGATAACAGACTGGGACCTGTGTAACCCTTCTCAGGCCCATTAACTGGCTCTATTACCATTCATCTTATCAGAAAACAGGCCCTAACCATGGGGCCTAACAAAGAATCCCAGCAATTTAAACTATATGCAATTTGCTTTCCTTTTCATGGATGCCAAGTCAGGTCCTGCAGTCTGTAAGTCTATTTTTGCAATTGGGAAATCAAATATCTAGAGTCAAATTTGGTAAAATTGCAACACGTTCAACAAAAGAGATGGTTAAGAGCTGGAATAATAGCTCAGTTGTTGCTTAACTAACATACAGAAAATCTTAAATACAACCCCCAGCATCCTATAAACTGGATATGTTGGTGCATGCCTGCAATCCCAGCACTTGTGAATTGGAAGCAGAAGGACAGAAGTACAAGATAAATTTCAGCAAAATACCTCATTCAAAGTCAGTCTGAGACACAAGCAAAACAAAACAAAAGCCCATTTTGTTAAAAAATAAGAATATTGAAAGGCCTAAAAGAACCACGTTGAATTCTGTCCACTGAGTATGGCAGTTGGTTCTCAGCTAGACATAGTGCTGCTGCAGTTGAATATGTTACGGTGTTGCTTACCCAAAACAAGGAGCTCTGCTTTTGCTTAAGATTAGAATTGAAATAATCTTTCCCCACAGTGATGCTGAGATTCAGTTTGTACAGTATTCCTACAGCAAGCTGGAGATATTTTTTTTTCAAAGTGGTGTACCTGGGTACTTTGTATGAAAGGCAATCCCATGAACCATGTCTTCATTGGAGATAGTCACCTGATGAAAGGCTAGTTCCTACTAGTACTAGATTCTCTATACAGCATGAAATATTTGCTACAGATAAGAATTGGTCATATCCATTGAGCCTCAAGGATATATACTATTATGTCCTTCTGACCTACAATCTGCTATTTATTTTATCTATAAAAACCAAATTAGCAAACATGGATTTCCAATGTATCTGTAAAGCATAGTAAGGTAATTGAGAAAGCATACATATTTTAATTCAAAGGGTTTCTTACATGTAAAATTTGAGAAAAAATCAAGTATACCCTTTTCAGTTACAAATCTGTGGAAATATCATTAAGAACACATTTGATAACCATATTTTGAACATAGTTACAAGAATGGAAATTTAAACACTGAATATCATTTGGGTCTACTATAACAATAAATAATATAGTTCAATTATTCTAAAATGTTGAGGGATGGAGGAAGGAGAGTGGGGAAAACACTCCATTAACTTGGAATGAATTGCCTCCCTCCCCTTTTTAAATTTGAAATTGAGTTGAAGACACAGTCTCTGATTTTTTAACATTTCTCTTCCAGGAATACAACTTCTGCTTCAGGAGCATGATAAAATAAAGATAACTCCAGAGTTATTATTCTTGGTTTTCAAGATCTGCTTTACATGCAGGCTTCAGTGTTAGAAAGGATTTTCCAAACACTAATTGTTTTTACCTGGAATTTAACTTTTTCTACATGGAATATGAATGATGAGAAATGTTAGCGGCTTGTCTTGCACAGAGACCATGGCTTTTGACTGGGACCTGAGCCAAACTTCCTTCTTATCTACACCCATAATAAATAATTTCTGTCATGTTCTGAGAAGAGAGGAGTGAGGAACAAACGGGTCATAGTTCATAAGCCACATTCTCTTTCTGTTCTTACTTACATTTCCTAGGTTTTCTTTAATCAGTGAATCTTTTTGCTTCTTCATTAACTGTGTTAGCCCTTAGAAACTTTTCTGAGGAAAGAGGAGAGAGAAAAGAGGTGAGAGAAAAGAGGGAGGGAGAAGGAAAGAAAGAGGGACAGGGAAAGGATAGGAGTCGGGCCTGGTGGCGCACGCCTTTAATCCCAGCACTTGGGAGGCAGAGACAGGCAGATCACTGTGAGTTCGAGGCCAGCCCGGTCTACAAAGCTAGTCCAGGTCGGCCAGAGCTATTACACAGAGAAACCCTGTCTCAAAAAAACAAAAAAAGGGGGGGGGGGACAGGAAAAGGAAATCTTTAAATCTTTTATTTTCTTTCTTTAAACAAATAATCATCCATTCATCTATTGTGTGTGTGTGTATGTGTGTGTGTATACGTGTGTGCATGAATAAGTGCACGTGTGTGCATGAATAAGTGCACGTGTGTGTGTGTCCGTGAAAGTACATATATATTCACATGAACCATGGCACACATGTGGAGGTCAGAGGACAATTTCTAGGGTCTCTCTCCTTCCACTATGTGGGTTCCAGGGACCAATCTCAGACTGTCAGTCTTGTCAGTTAGCACCTTTACCACCAAGAAATCTTACCAGTCTTATTTTCTTTCTTTTTCTTATTTCTTTTGGTAGCTTGCTTTGCTGGGGTCAGACCCAGGGCTTCATGCATGCTATACAGAATTATATGTTCTCCACCAACCTGTTTCTGGACTCCAGCCCCCATAATCTCAACAGTCACACTGTATTATGAACCCATCATAGAATTTTGTTACTTCCCCTTTCATATTTCTTTTACTGCATGCTTTTAAATTCCTTCATTTTCTCTTAATATTTATTAACTCTGATGCCTATATTAATGGAAGAGTATTTGCATTTAATATGGTGCACCATTTTATCTTTTCTCATTCTAAGATTCTACATTGTCAATTACTTTATTTCAGTCATCCTTTTATTAAGCAGCTATAGTTTATGACACTACAAATACTTTGCTAGAGTAGAAAGTGTGATGGAAATGACATTAATTGGCGTAAAGATGTTATTTCAGAGAGAGAAAAATTACGAAACAACTTTTCATAAAACTTGCTGGTTTTTGTGGAAGGATGAAGAATAAATTAAGATCCACTCATCATAGGAGGAAACAGTTGTATGTAAAGATAATAATGATTGCACAAGCTCTAACTGAAAAGCTAATTGGTTTACAGAAAATAGTTAATGTGATTGAATAACACAGTCTCAGAGAGGCAATCCAAGCATTTGCTTGGATCAAACAGACAGAGTAGTGGCAATGAAAGAGAAAACTCAAAAACGGATTGCTGTTTCATAGATCTTAAACTGATAACCAGTGCAAAGTAAATTAGATATCAGAAATTAGAGAGCAGAATATTTGCCCATATGTATATCTGTCAGGTATCAGATTCTTTTGGTTTGTTTTTTGAGAAAGGGTCTCACTCTCACTACATAGCTCTGGGCTTTTCTAGAACTCACTCTGGAGACTAGGCTGGCTTTGAGCTCACAAAGATATGTCTGTCTCTGCCTCCCAAGTGCTGAAATTAAAGGCATGCACCACTATACGACTAAGTATCAGGTTCTTTTTTTTTTTTTAAGCAAAGTCAAAACAAATATTTGTTGATGGTTTTGTTTGAATTAATTTATTGATGTTTAGTTTGCTGATTGCATCTATATTGCATTTATCCCTGCATTGTAGGACATGTTTGCTTTTGCCTTCCCTGTTCTTCCCTCCGCTAGTTAGTGACTCATGTGCAAAGAGATTCATTCACTTGGGTGATAGACTAAATAGCCTCTTTGAGAAGCGAAAGTCATCCCCTTTCGTTTAGGAAAAAATTGGATGATTATTTTTAATGATAAACCTACTTGCTAAGAAGTACAGTACCTCAGAACATAGTGCTGTAAGGGAAGGGTCAGGGACCCGGCCACACTGAAGTATAGGATAGCCTGACAGAGAATGAAGATCCTAATGAAAATGAATGTCCAAGGAACCTAGGAATTTTGACCTTACTGGAGATGAGCAGGATGCGAGCATTTATATTGATTAGTTAGGTAGATGAGGATATTGGCCATTCAAGTCACATTTTAAATATAGTTTCAGGGTCTTTTTTGATTGGCTATCAGAAAGAGACTGACCTCTCCTTTTTTCTTACATCTCAGTAGTGTGTGAGTCAAGGTGCCATTTTAGAAATGAGATTAAAGAGCACTCTCCCTGCATTTTCCAAGCATTTATAGAGCTGACTATGACAGAGGCAGGTATCTTTGATTCTTTTATTCTTCTTTTCAAGTTATTTTCTTTGTTTTTTAGAACGTAATTCATGTATGCAATGAGACATAATTTCACCCATATTTTCTCTGTCCTGTATTTCCTGTCTCCCTTCATCCAACATCCCCTCCCAAATTCACATTTTTAAAAAAATCTTATAAACCACTAGTACCAGTTAGAAGTGCCCATATATGCATGAGTGTTGTGGTTTCTTTTGGGGAATTCCCAGCCTTGTATGGTACTAGGTGAGAAGTGTATGCTCTACAGAGAGGAGGCTAGAAAGGCCTGGGCAGGAGAAGGGGGAACACTGATCAGGATGCCCACACCGGGTCTGGGCAGAAAAAGGGTGGTCACACCTCTAGCAGGCAAGGCAGGGGATCTTCTCCTGGAGCCTGGTAAGGTGGTCAGGTGGGTGGTGTGGGAGATGCAGCTAAAAGTTAGCTGTGAGAGCATGCACCTGCAACCGGCCTAACCTGCCAGACTGAGGCAACCAGGAGGGAGCTGGTGCTCACTTGAGGCCATGGGGTGGCCTAATCTAGAACCTGGCTAGGCTGCCAATGGCAGCAACAAGGCAGAGATGAGCCCTGGCTGCCAGCAGTAGGAGACCTAGCTAGGTGGCAGCCAGGCAGGTGCCTGGGGTCTTTGTGAGCCTTGCAAGCTAAGTAATAGGCAGCAGTGGATCCTTCATAGAACCCCCCCCAAAAAAAAATATAAGTAGACTCTGACATCTTGAGGCATGGAGACAAAAGGGAAGGTTATTTTGTGAATCAGAACTGTATACCTTTTGGTACTGGGGAGGGCCTTCAGAAATGGATGTGTTTGATCCTTTGGGTATTGTCTAATCAGAAAAAAGAAAATGGAATCCCTAATAAATTCATGGGAGTGAGGGTGGGGAAAATTCTAGGGAGACTAGAGGCCTAGAGTGAATATCATTGACTGAAAGCCAAGGCACCAATAGACCTCATCAGCATGGGAAAGTCAGAAGAGAATTAGGCACAAGACCATCTCCTGGGACTTAGGACCCCCAAATCAGAGAAAGAGGGGTTTCGGATGAACAAAGGTAATCCATCATTCTAGTGCAGGGCTCAGGGGCCTTTTGGCAATGTCAGACTTCCTCCCTGTCAGCAGAAATCCCCAGAGTCTGCTCTATCCACTAAAGTATGGGAAAGTTATCAATGGCCACAACCTTCAGAAAAAAATTATGTCTTATTCCTAAATAACAAACCACCTCTGATAGACTGTAAGTATAACATGTTGCTTGGAGAGGATCCATTTCACCTGTGCCAGGATTTTGTCTGCCTTGATCTTATGTATATCTTAGACATGTAGCCACAGGTGGTGTAAGATAATAATTGTGATAATTATGTCATATCCATATCACAGCATTTCATAGCACTCTTTTCAATCCTGTGGTTCTTACATTCTTTTAACCTTCTCTTTCATGATTTTATCTGAACTTTGTTAGAACTGTGGTTAATGTAACTGTCCAATTTAGAACTAAGTACTCAGTCTCTTATTCTCATCCCTTTGACCAGTTCTATGTCTCTCTTTTGACTTACAACCACTGTAAAAAAAAAAAAAAAAAAGAAGCTTCTCTGAACAAGACTGAGACAAACCAAGTCTGTGGATACAAACATACATACTTGGGAGGCAATTACATAGGATCACTATTTAGCACAATAACATTAGCAGGCCCTGATATTGTGTATATGACCTCTCCAGCCATGGCCTTTTGACCAGGATTATATTATTAGATATTACATTATCTTGTGAAGTAAGCCTTAAACTCAATCAAAACATGTTTAGGCACCCCAAAATAGTTTTTGCAGCAATTGCAGCAGGAAGTACATCTTGACTTGAAGGTTGGAATTGTGACACATGGAGTCTAGCACTAGTAAGACCATTGTTTCTGTTTTTACCCAGTAGTTGCATAACACTGTCCAATACTATAAAAAAAACAGACAGCAATGAAAAAGTTTCACAGTCAGTTTGAGATTAAGACTTGTTTCTCTAAGTCCTTGTTTTGTTTTTCTTTTTTGCAGTGTGAGATGGTTGAATTAGTGGCAAGCCTATCTCTTGGCAAGAAAAAACCCCTTGCTTCAACTGTAGACAGAATGCTGTCCAAAAAGGACAAAACTTGGAAGCAGGTAAGTCGACAGCCTAGCTCTGCCAAGACAGGGTAAGCAAGTCCTTCATAATTCCTGCTCTACAATCAATGTAAGAGAAATGGGGTCAAACGGCTGAAGATTGATGCTGTAATGTATGGAGAGAAAATGAGAACTGTCCAGGCAGCCACTGGTATGTCATTTCTTAGTTTTGGAAGCTACGGGCCCTGCACTTCCTATATAATCATATATATTTATCCCTCTCAGGTCTCTGATGTGGTTGAAAACTAGATAGCTAGAGTCTCATAGTTAGATTTTGAGTTGTTTAGGAGCCAACTTGATATAAATAAGAGCTATCTGGCAAGAGGATGCTCGATTGAGAGAAAATATTTCCATTCAGATTGCTTGTAGGCAGATCTTCAGGAAATTTCCTTGATTAATTAATGATGTGGGTGGGCCTAGCCCAGGGAGAATAGTGTTATCCCTGGGAAGGTTGTTCTGAAGAAACAGACAGAGCAAGTCTTAGGGATCAAGTAAAAAGCAGCACTCTTCCTTGGTCTCTGCTTCAGCTCCTGCCTCTAAATTTCTGCCTCCTTGAGTTCCTACCTTTACTTCCCTTCATAGTGGAATGTGACCTGGAAGTCTAAGGTGAAATAAACCATTTCCTCTGCGAGTTTTTCATTTGCAGTTTATCTCTTTACTGGGATAATCAATAGTTCTCAGGTGGTGATGAATAAACAGGCATTTTAAAGATGAGACTAGCAATATTGAGTTAAAAAAATCTTTTGGAAAATTATGGTTTGTGTGTTTGCTTTTTTTTTTTCTCAGCACATAGAAGCAGTGGTCCAGTGGAGACTGAGGCTGTATTTCGTGTTGTCAGACAAATTTCAAAATGAGTAAAAGTTTCCCAGATAGTTTTGGATTTGAAAGCATGAAAATGATGAGGATCAGTTGAGCTTGACATTGTGTGAAGCCAGGAGAGGCCATTGATGAATATATAGCCTCCTCTGTAGTAGAAGCCCCAGGATTGAAGAATGGGTTGTGAAGAGAAGTTGAAAGTTGGCACCATTGTGGTAGAGTAAGAATCTCTAAAGAGATCCCTGGAGACATTGCTGGTTAAGGTACAGTCCAGTGACAGTGGAGACTCCGGCATTCTTTGTGATGCTAATACCATGGGATAACCACCAAGGACAGTGGCAAGTGTGGAATGGAGCTGTTCTGAGGCCATAAGACAAATTGTGTGCTTTGGAAGGCAGAGAAAAGAAATGAAATGGCTAAGTGTTTTTGGAGCCCAGAAGATTGTGACTGAGTCCCAGATATCCAGCACTGAGCTTTTTATAGTATTAGACTTATGTTTTCCTTTGGTTTAACTTTGACTACCTTGAATCAAAGAATGTTTATTTTGTGTTTTTCTTTCCTTTTTTGTTTTATAGAGCACAGAGTTGAGAGATTTTTTTGATATTTTAAAGAGACAAAGGGTATTTTTGGGGGGAGGTTGAGCTTTGGAAGAAACTTCAGATGTTTTGAAGGAGCTGAACATTTACAATGTTTGAATTTTTAGACTGGGACACTGTTAAAAGTTGGAATGTTTTATATTGTCATGGTAATATTAACATCACATTATAAAGACAAGAAAGAAAAGTCCATGGTTTAGTACTGATGTCTTTATGTATCAAGTTACTGAAGTTGGAAAGAACTTAATTGTCATTTTTCTTCCTTATTCCTTTTTAATTTTTCTTTGCCCCTTTTTAATGTCTACATAACACAAGTCAGAGTTATTTGCTTATTTGGTAAAAGGAACAACTATTCAGAAAATTCCTCCATCCAGATTGTCTATAGGTAAGTCTGTAGGACATTATCTCAATTGATGACTGATGGGGGCAGGCCCAGCCTATGAGGAGAGGTATAACATCTGAATCAATGGTCCTGGGCTCTCTAAGAAAGCAGGCTGAGCAATCCAGGGGGATCAAGCCAGCAAGCAGTATTCCTCCACAGCCTCTGCTTCAGTTCCCTCCCTGCTCAAGTTCCTGCCTTGACTTTTCCTAATGATGAGTTGTTTCTGGAAGTATTAGGTGAAATTAAACCTTTGCTCCATGGTGCTTTTGGTCGTGGAATTTTATCACAGCAAACATTGGAAACTTTAATTAATACAGTCCTACAGCAAATGTGTGGTATCTTCTTCAACAGACCTTTACCATGTACTTATGGTGCTTAGCCAAGAGTAATGACAATAGTTTATATTGGGTTGGAGACTGCTTAGGATTCCCTAATCAGTGACTCATAGAAACATGCTAGTTCTATGCTTCTCATATAGTAACTCATTTTTTTCTGAGAGTAGCATTATCTATCCCACACACAGTAGATCCACTTGAAGTCTTTGTTTAAAGGTTGAATTTCTTTTTTTTCAATAATTTATTTTTTATTTCTTCAAGTTACATCTCAATCACAATCCCCTCCCTACTCCCCCCTCCAGTCCCACCCTTCCACCCTCCTCCCCCTCAACCCCCCCATCCTCTTCCCTTCTTTTTTTTTTTTTTTTTTT
>CAJQZJ010000398.1:2768546-2790386 GCA_907164525.1 Lophiomys imhausi
CCTACTCCCCCCTCCAGTCCCACCCTTCCACCCTCCTCCCCCTCAACACCCCCATCCTCTTCCCTTCTTTTTTTTTTTTTTTTTAGTTTAAGGTATTTCTTTTTCCCCCCAACAGCTCTCCCTTTCAGTCCAAAAAATGGTTCTTTTTCTTATAACTATAAATACAATACAAAACAACAGAAATAAATGGCCACAATTATAAGAGTTATATGGCTTAGCATACATTCCCAATGTCCAGTCCATATGTATTTGGCACCTGACTTTAACATTCTTCTATCTAACCATCTCCATGTGTTTAAAGTCCTATATCTAACTCAGATTTCATACTAACTTGCCTCATAATTTTAAAATATCTTCTTAGATCCAGAACACCCTCTTGATTCCTAAACAACTCAAAATTTAACTATGAGACTCTAGCTATCTATTATTCAACCATCTCAGAGACCTGAGAGGGATAAATATATCTGATTATATAGGAAGTGCAGGGCCTGCAGCTTCCAAAACTAAAAAGTGACATACCAGTGGCTGCCTGGACAGTTCCCATTTTCTCTCCATACATTACAGCATCAATCTTCAGCCATTTGGCCCCATTTCTCTGACAGACATTTGCTGCTCTAATCACAATAGCTAGAAAATGTAGTTAACTTTGATGCTCCAACAGATTAATGAAAAGAAAATAAACAATAGAATATTACACAGCTACAGAAAAAGTAAAACCATTAAAAGTTCAGGTAAGTGGCTGGATCTGCAAAAATATACTGATTTAGGAAATTCAGGCCCAAAACAAACATTGTACTTCTCTCTTACATGTTAATCCTTGCTTCAAATATTTTGTTTTGTGTACTTAACGTGGAGCAAAATTAGAAGGTAGAAACCTAGAAGGGCCCTGTCTCACTTAAGCTAACTATTGCAGTGATAAAAGACAATAACTAAAAGAAAGTTGGGGAAGGATATGCATCACTGTCAATCATTGAAGGAATTTTGGACAGGAAATCAAACAGGGCAGGAACCTGGAGGTAGGAGCTGAAATCATGGAGTGGTGTTGCACAGCTGCTTCCTCCCCATAGCTTATTTTCTTATAAAACCCAGGACCATCACTCCAGGGATGGCACCACTTACAATGGGCTGGGCCCTCTTGCCCTCAGTAATCAAGAAAGTATTCTAAAATTGGATCTTGTAGGGGACTTTTGAAATTGAAGTTCCTTCCTTTCAGACAACTGCAGCTTGGAAAATGTTTACATAAAAGTAGTCATCACAGGGCATTTTCAGGAGAACATTAAGAGTCATGGGAATAGTATATTATAGTTAAAATAAAGTTGTGGAAGAATACAGGGGTCATATAGTCTAAGCAGGGAGAGGTATCGAAGTATGGATCAAGTTAGGATGTGAAGGGAAATTCACTAAAAATGAAAGGATCTGAAAAGCCCTTTGGACACCCACTATCTCACAACTCCAAGAACAAAAGTAGAGAAATAGTAGAAAATACATGAAACAAAAGAGGGTGAAGTTCTGAGGGCTAAAGGATTAAGCAGGAATTTGGTGGGATGGTAGGGATGGGAATTTGAAGGGGGTAGACTAATTAAAACTAATTATATATAAAAAACTTTTTATAGAATCCCAGTAGTTAATATACATTTTATATTCTTTTTTTCCAAAAAAATTTGTTTATTTTTTATTTTTATGTGCCCTGGTATTTTGCATGCATGTACGTATGTGTGAGGATGCTGACCCCCTGGAGCCAGAGTTATAGACATTTTTGAACTATCATGTGGGTGCTGGGAGTTGAACCCCAGTCCTCTGAAAGAGCGGTCAGTGTTCCCAACTGCTGAGTCACCTCTCTGCCCCCTCAAAAGCTTTATTTTTTGTTTTTTTTATTTAATTTCTTCAACTTACATCTCAATTGCAATCCCCTTCCTATTCTCCCTTTGGTCCCTTAACCCGATTTTATATTCTTTTGATTTAAAAATGTATTTCACTGTGGGCTTCATAATGTTTCCTCCTCATTTCTGAAATATGATCTGAAAGTGAGGTCAAACAGCAATTTTAATATATGAAGCTGAAGTAATCTTATTTCTAAACAGACCTTCTAGAGCAAAAAAGATCAGTGAGTGAAACCCTTTTAGCAGGTTCTCCAGATGCTGCCTTTTGCCCTGTGACTCTGAAGTACTGAAGGATTCTGGAGCTAGTACTTGGCCTTTTCAAAGATACAGCCTGTTTAACCACAATCTAAATCTCCTCAATGCCATTTCACTAGTAAGAAACATTACTTGGGGTCCTTATCATTCCCTCTCTCCCCATTCTGTATGTACCCAATGCAGGTGGTATTTTTCCAGTATCTTCACCTTGTCCTGAATTCACAAACTTGTAACAGACATTTTTTTCATAGTTGCTGAGTTGATGACAAAGCTTTGTTCATTATCCTCTTTTTGGCTATTTCTGTTATAATAATTGGTTGGTTTCAAATTAGTAGGTAGACTAAAAATAGATTCATTTGACAGGCAGCACTTGTGGTAGTTAGTAGTGTCAGTTTGACAGGACATGGAATCTCATGGGAGATGGGCCTCTGGGCATGCTCATAAGGGATCATCTTGATTGTCTTAATTAATATGAGAAATTCCACCCTAATTGATTGTGTGTGAATGCAGGGAGGCATCCTCTGAGCAGAGATCCTGAATGGTATAAAAGTAGAAAGTGAGGTGTGTTATCACTAACCTTTCGACTTCAGGTGTAATGTGATGAAGTGATTTCTTCTGGTTGTGACTTCCATGTCATAATGGACTAGACCACGTACTGTGAGCTAAAATTATACTTCCCTTCTTAAGCTCCTTTTGTCAGGGAGTTTCATCAAAATAACAGAGAAATCTCTAAAACAGTGTCATGATTCTAAAATAGAAAGGAAATTCTGGGTGATAGGCAAGGGAGAATATTTCTGGAAAGACAGACTACCTGTGTTTGAGTCACAACTTCAGTTTCTGGAAATTATATGACTTCGGGAACCAACTAATAGAAACTTTGTGGGCTGGAGTTTTTTGTTTTTGCCTGCACAAGAGCATTAAAAAGGACATCTAAATTGTAATAGTGCGTGTTGCATTTGAAGTAGCATCTAGATAAAAGAAGTATCACGATATTTAAATATTCTTTTTTAAAATATTCTATTACTGTTTTTATAATTATTATCTATTATTTTTAAATGTTAATAATACATATAGTTATTTTTGTATATGTGTAAATGTGTGCATGTTCACATGTAGCTATGCTGTGGCATGCCTGTACAGGCAGTGAACAACCTGTAGGAGTTTGTTCTTTCCTTCTATCATGTGGGTCTCAGGAATTGAACTTAGGTGTTAGACTTGGCGACTGGTGCCTTTATGAGTTGAGTTATCTTGCTGACCCTAATAATAAATGTATTTTAAATGAAAACATATACTGATACTTCCTGTCTTCAATTACTATTTCAGTTCCTCTAAATGGACTGTTGTCTGTTCCTGATAAGGAGGCATGTTTTAATTTTCCATTTTAATATTGCAACAGTTTGCAATATTAAAATAAGTGGAAAGTGTGTAACAATTTATGTTAATAGAAGATATCATTATTTGTATTTTAAATCATATTTAGTATGTAGATCTCTTATCATTTTGATCTCAAAGTATTTTAGAATACTGGTTGAAACATAAAACTTCCATAAAATTGAAGTCAGTGTACTATTGTTTTTCCTTCAACATTGACTGTGGGTAAAATATTCATCACAGGTGTAAATTTAAAAATCTACCTATAATTATTGGTTTTTTTTTTTTTCAGTTTTCAAGACAGGGTTTCTCGATGTAGCCCTGGCTGTCCTTGGCTCACTTTGTAGATCAGACTGGCCTTGAGTTCACAAAGACCCACCAGTCTCTGCCTCCAAGTGCTAGTGTCTGGCCTCGTGTTGATTTTTTTTTTTTTTAATGAACTAGAGAGGACATTTCTCTAGCATATTGATGAAAAAGGATGTATTTTTAAGATGGGAATTCATCAGAACATATGAAAGAAATTAGTTGTAACATTTCTATCCTAAGAGACATACTTTTTGTTAATATTATATTATTTCCTTTGGGTACTAAAAAGGAAGTAACTGTTATGGTTTACATATATTCAATCAGTCCCCAATAGAAGTACATTTTAAGGCCAATTCTTCTTCTTATTGGTGAAGACACTGTATATGAAACCTAAACTGTTTACAATTAATACCTGCTGAGAGAGGGAAAAATCAGTTTTCTCCAATGGAATGGCACTGGCACATCAACCACACTACAGGCTTGAGAGTTTAACAAAACAAAAGGGACTTCATGTTTTTCTAGTTTTTTGTTTGTTTCTTTTTTGTTTTTTTGTTTTTTTGTTGTTGTTTTTTGGGGGTTTTAGTGTGTGTGTGTATGTGTGTGTGTATACATGTGTGTATATGGGTGTGTGTGTATATGTGTGTGTGTTTGTGTACTTTGTATCTTTTGTTGATGCTATGCTTTGATAGTTTTTGTCATTTTCTTTGGTCTAGTTTCACTGTTGAGAGAGACAACTTGGGTGGGTAAAGAGGTGGGAGGACTTGGGGAAGGGGAAAGATTATCATCAAAATGTATTTCATAAGAATATTTTAAAAACTATATGGAAGTTGCTTGAAATTATTTTTTACATGTCATAGCTTCTGAAACTACTAATAGAAAATGGTGAGGTTCATGGTTCATTTCAATGGGTGAAAATCATAAAGGGGGTTTTGGACAAGAAGTCTAAGCACAGGAAATAAGCATGGATTTAGGAATGGAATTGACTCAAATTGAAGAGTTTCAATTCAGCAAAATAAACAAACCAGCCTACAGAACTGAACTTTATAGTACCAAACTGCACATCTGACAGTGAGTGGCACTCATAATATATAAAGAGCTCTTGACTTTCACTAGTAAAATCCCCCCACCCCTGCCAATTTCCAATTTTCCTTTTTTTTCTTAATGAAAAGAGCACTGTATTTGAAGTTTAAGCTATTTGCAATTGATAAGTTCTGGACAAGGAAAATCAGTTTTAGTTAAAAGTGAGTAATAGAGTTATGTAGACATTTTGTGATGGAAGACACACAAGATGAAAACTACCCATCATCTCTAATCATAAGGAAAACACTAAGCAAAGTCACAATGCAATCATCTCACTCAAGTAAGAGTGACTATAACAAGACATAAGATGACAAGGCTAGGGAAATCTCTAGGTGGATAAAGTGCTTGCTACTTAAGCATGAGGCCATCAGTTTGCTTCCAAGAATCCATGCAAAGCTGAAGCAGGAGCATGCTTCTGTAGTCACATGATACTATGGCAGGATGAAAGCAGAGACAGAAGAATGCCTGAAAGTTCAGAGGCCAGCTAGCTTGATACACAAACTTGAAACAAAAGATTCTATCCCAAAATAAGATGGAAGGTGAAAACTGATTGACATTCCACCTTATCCTCTAACTTCCACAGGTGGGGGTACATGTACCTTCAGTCACATACATGAAGGTGCATGCACACATCACATCATATAACATCATAACATCACATAGACACACAGACTAAAGACAATAGATATTGGAGGCTATGAGGAAAAGAAAATCTTTGTATACTGTTAGTGAGGATTTAAGTTCGCAGATATAAGTATAGGGATTGTCCATAAATCTAAAATAGAACTAGTTTTTGGTCCAGCAACCGCACTATAAAGCCTTCATCCAAAGTAAATGAAATCAGTATGTCAGTGATACATCTGAATTCCCACATTTATGGCTTCAGTACTCACAATAGTCGAGAAACAAGAATAAAATAAGTGTCTCTCAGTTGTGAAGGGATGAAGAAAAATAGTAGGCACACACAATGGGATATTGTTCAGAATCAAAGAAGATTTAAAGCGTGTTAGAAATGGCATGGATAGGTTAGAGATTATGTTAAATAAAGATATCTAGAAAAATAAAGAGAAATACTGCGTGGGTCTTATTCCTAGATGGATTACAGGTTTATTTTGTTTTGTTTTTTTCGGATTTTTGAGACTGGGTTTCTCTGTGTAGCTATCCTGGATCTCCTGGAAGTAAGTCTGTAGAGCAGGCTGGCCTTGAACTCACAGAGATCTGCCTGCTTCTGCCTCCCAAATGCTGGGATTAAAAGCATGTTTTAATTTATACATAAAACATCAAAATTAGACATACTATTAAGGTATTATATGCTATTTCAATGCATATATGCTTCATATAACATTTAGATCAAATAAAATATATCTATTTTTTTAATCAATTTACTTTGAGATCCAGCTATAACACCCTTGAGCATATGCCCAAAGATTTCTACATCTTATTACAGAGATACTTGGTTATCCATATTCATTGCTGTGCTATTCATAGTAGCTATAAATTGGAAACAGCTTAGATGTCCATCAACTGATAAATGGATAATGAAAATGAGATATATTTGCACAATGGAATTCAGATATTTTTAAAAAATGGAATTATGAAGTTTGTCAGTAAATGGATGGAGCTAGAAAGAATCATCCCAAAGGAGATAACTTAGACTTAATATGACAAATATTGCATTTTCTCTTATATGTGGGTACTAACTTTTAAACTTTCAATATGTGTGATTAAATCTCAATAACCACAGAGGTTTGTGATCTAGTAATTGGCTGGGGACATGAGAGATCTTCCAAGGAAAAGTAAATAGAGTATAATGTTATGAAGAGATGATAGAGGAACTAGAAAAGGAGGAATAAATGGGGAAAGGATGGAAAAACAGGGTAAAGGAGAAAATATGGGGAAGGACATTTAACAATAAAGGCCTGGGAAAAGTCATATGGAGACTTTCTACTGAAGAAACTTCATATATATATCTTACATATTTATTGACTATATATCTATATATCTATATATATATATGAATTAAATTTAAATAGTCACAATATAATGGGGAGACAATGGCACTACTAGACATTTTATCCCATTCTTGGGAATGAGGTAAAACTTTTATTTCCAAGAAAGAATTGCATCTTATGAAGCTTTTGACCAAAGGAGCACCATAGAACACCACAGGCTCTGACTGTCAAGAGTATTGGTTACTCTCCACAACCTGAGAATAAGGACCTATTCCTGAAGATAACACTTCTGTCACCAGAGAAGCAGAAACTGAGCTGGTACCTAACTAGAAGCTTCAACCCTCCTGGTCCTACAAGGCATTTTGCATGCTACCAGAGGAGAAAATCCATCCTCAACATCAAACAGCTACAAAGCTGGCAGCCTATAACAATGACCCACTTCCAAGTTATGTTGGTGTAATTGTGGGAAAACTTTATGTAAGTAACCAACTACAGTTTGATTGAATATGGCCCACTCCATGAGATGAAACCTAAAGTGGACAGTAACCTGGCACTAGATAGGTCATGCTACTTACAGAAAAACGGCTATTTTCCTGTAGCAGGAAAATAGCAACAAAATAACTTCTAATGACATATTGATACACCCCCAGCATTGAGCATAACTCTCCCCTCATTGGAGAAGCTTCTTCTTGTATCAGAAGGTAATTAGCACAGAGTCCCACATTTGTACAATGTACAAAGTAGGAGAGACTTTGGAGCACATGGCTGTAAATGGGATGTATGTATCAAGGACACTCCTCCGAGGCTTAGGAATCTATGCCAGTAAAAGAGGAGGAAAGACAGTAAGAGCCAGAGGTTGTAGATGATGACTCTGGGGAAAAAGTGTCTTCCATGTACAATGATGCTGATACACACAGAGACTGTGACACCGTGCATAAGACCTGAACAAGTTAAACCAGACAGATTCCAGATGAAAAAAAAAATGGAAAAGAGGGTACAAAATCTGACCACTACCCAAGAAACCCCGCTGTGTGGAATAAATTGATTAAGCAATCCTAGCAGTGAATGTGCCTGTGATGTGTAACTACATAGTAGACTTAATGATTTTTATCATGCTTTTTATGTAAATCTGTTGGTGCCCAATCATGGTTGTCTGGATTTGGAAAGATTATTGGATGAGTTATTATCAGGTGTATCCAGTTCTTGAACCAAGTGATAGTTTAGCAGTATAAATCTCCTTCCCAATCTGATTACTCAAAACCACCTCATCATTGTTATCCTCACAGTGGTATATAAGCAGGAGCTCCTTCCTAGTCACTTCCATGTAAAACATTTGGCCATGGTTTGTGTTCCACTGAGTACTTCTTATACTGCTATGGTTGTTCTGGGAAAGAAAACATGAGAATGTTTTCAAATAGCCAATGCAAAATTATTTCCTTAGAACTGTATCATTGAAAGGTTCTCGAATAATCCTTTGATGATGATACTAAACTTTAACAGAAAGATTTAAGTAACTAAATTATGGGAATTAATTTTTAATTGTTATAGAAAATTAAACATGTGAACATATTAATCAAAGAAGACAATACAGAGAGAGAAGTGGGGAGGGGGATAAAACACTCTAATGGTGCTTGAAAAAGACAAAGATAATCATTATTTTATACTTACTAAAGATTACATATGATACATGTAAGTGTGTGTGTATTTTAAATGAAACTGAAACTACATACCTTATGATAATACTCCACTAAAGAGTCATAGACTAGATAACAAACCTAGGCATAAAAACTTTCTTCTGAGTTGTTACTCAGGGTAACTAAAAAACCAAACCAAACCAAAACAACAACAACAAAAAAAACTCCTTAAATAATATAACAAATTGCTCTTCTCCTTGGCTGTCTTCAACAGGCCAAATTTAAGTCCATGTTGCTGAAGATACCACACATATTAGACACAGGACATGCAGGAATTGAGATGGAACTGACTTGAAAACATCTTCTCAGAGAAGTAGCTTTCATAGAATTAGAAGATGCTGTGGAAGCTACTAAGAGAACCAAACAGTCAATAATCCTACATAGCTGTGAAGCCCATGAGCCACAGCAACGAACAACATGACAACACTAGTGAAGCCCATGAGCCACAGCAACGAACAACATGACAACACTAAAAGTACAATATTGACACTTAAATTCTGGCAGTCGCCAATAGCTGAATAATAGGAAACCTAGTCAACTACACATGGCAATTGAGATAATGAATCTTAGAAGAGAACCTGTCATCATACTTAATTCCTAATCATCTTCTAAATACTTTTCTTATACATACAGATGAGTGTATCTCTTACCCCTTTTCAAAGAGTCTTCTCTTTGAATCACATAGAGAATATTAGAAACAAAAAACACACAACTTGTCAAAATGCAGATATCAACTGATTATGGGGAGCCTAAACATTATTCATACATCTAAAATACAGCTTCTGCACATAAGGCACAGGGACTATCACAGAATCGAGAGAAAACAATTGTAAGAGGCAGAGGAACAGGAGGCTTGCTGTGAGATAATGTCTCATTGAAATGACAAGGGAGCTACGTACAGGAAACAACAATGACATGTGTGACACCAGTAGACACACTAATGTAGATGGGAAGCATCTTATGTAACCCCACCCCCTAGGTCAAGAACTTCAGACATCTAAGGACAGCTAAGAGAGGGACTATTAGTTGTCCTTAGGGAAGAGTCCCCTCGTTAGCTATACAATTCCCAATGATACACTGGAAATCATATACATACATTTTGAATGCTCCTTCATTAAATAAAGTTGTGAAATGAGTGAAAAGTATCATTTTGCATAATGGTATCAACCATGACTGAGATATATTTTAAAGAACTTAGAATATGTTCTAAAAGACAAATAGGGAAAAATGAAACATTTGAAATATTAGTTCATACTTTGTCAGACTTAATGAGAAAGAATGTTCTTGTGAATAAACTGCTGCATTGCTCTAGGAAAAAAAGAAAACAGCAGCATCCTAATATAGGATATATATTTCTACCACTGTCCTGTTTTTTTTGACCTACTCATAGTTCCTTCCTTAAGTAACAGAGAAGTCCATCTTGCACAGTGGGTAGGTGTTTAGTAAATAGTTTACTGACTAGTAGCTGTATTAGACAAGCTCTGTAATATGTTAAGAAATTGTGGAGGCATTTTATAGAAGATAGAAAAGGAGATGACACGTCTTCATCAGAAATAATTGCCTGGTGATTTTGGTTTATGAGACTCTTTAAAATGACCAAAAATATCTACAGTTGATTTATAATTATTTGTGTTCAGGTATTTGTACAAATAGTTAGTTGAAACAATTCTTGGGCAGGATTGTTCCAATTTCCTTGACTTTTTTTTGAAACTGTCAGGTTGTTCTTGAACTCACAACACTTCCCCTGTTTCCTAGGTGCTGGGATTAAGGCTATGCACCAACATGCCCTGATAATCCTGTCTTTTTAAAGTAATTGTTACAAGAGCTAGTGAGATGACTCAGTAGGTAAAGAAAGGAACTTACCACTACACCGGAGGACTTAAGTTATATCGCCATATCCCACATGATGAAAGGAGAAAAACTACTCTAGAGTTCTTTGTGCTCTACACGCATGCTGGAGCCTAAATTTACATGAAAACATGCACACAAATACATTTTTCAAAATAACCTTAAAATTGACATATGTGTATAAAATAGTATTAGCTGTGGAATGACTGAGCATTAATTATAATAAATAAATTATACATCAAGATATTTGTCTGAAGCATCTAATTTCTATTTGTTTCTATTTGTTGTTTCTTTCTTAGCTCTCATTCCTTGTGACTTACCATGCTTATTTCTGCATTATATAAGTTGAGTATTAAATATCACTCTACAGGGCAAAGTGAGGTCACAATCTTGAAAGTCTTTCAAAAGAAACATTTTTGTAAAATTCCCCAATGAGAGTGAGTGCATCTTTATTCATTTTTATAATTGTGTGTTCGTGATGAGGAATCTCTGTCTTCTTACTACTCTTTTTTTTTTTTAAGTATAAGTCCTATGGTCATTAATTTTATTTTTTTTATTTTTTTTTATACTTTTTTTAATTTCTTCAAGTTACATCTCAGTCACAATCCCTTCCCTACTCCCCCCTCCTGTCCCACCCTTGACTTAATATTTTTTTTAATAAGTACTTTATTTTTTTTTCAAGTTATATCTCAGTCGCAAACCCTTCCCTATTCCCCCTTCTTGTCCCACCCTTCCACCCTCTCCCGTCCCCCAACAGCTTCTCTTTTCATTCCAACAAATGGTTCTTTCTCTTATAACAGTAAATTCTATACAAAACAGCAGAATTAAATATGCCACATTTATGAGAGTTAAATGGCCCGGTGTACCTTCCCAATGTCCAGTTCATACATATTTGGCCCCTGACTTTAACCTTCTACCTTCTCTTTGCATCACTTTCATGTTGATTTTTGAAAGCAGTTGAACAGTCTAGCATTTAATTCTTACAGAATTTCCAAATTACAAGCTGTGCACAGCTGGTATTCAATGATTACTTTCTGTATCCTTAATGTTGTCTCATTTTGAAGAACATCTTTGTTACTAAAAATAATGATAATAATGAATCATTTCCTAAATTAAACTTAGTTATTTCAATGGCTAGGATGAAAATCTGTTGAGGGTCATCTTTCTGTTCCCTTCCATTGCTCCCATGTATCCTCTGAGCTTTCTCCATTAGTTTAATCCTATTGTATTCTATAGATATTCTTCCAACCCTAACCTTCACTGACAAAAAAAAAAAATCTTCTGCTTTTCAAAAATACAGTCTGAAACTTTTCTTTGCCCCAAATGTGCATTTCCTTATAAAACCTGCTCACAGTACACAACTCCCCTAAGTCCCTTTAGCTCATATGATTTTATGAGGGAGAGGTTATAGCCAGCAACAACTCTTAGAAAGTGTGCTCTCAATGATCTTAGAGAACCCCAGTCTTTCCTCTTTCTTTCTTTCTCCATGCCTTCTTTATAGCAAGTGGAAACTCTGGGCACACTGTGTGCTTCTCCTGTGGCACACTGCATCACTATAGGTCCAAAGCAAAGTTTCAAGTGACCAGAGATTGTAACCCTTTAAATTGTGTGCAAAAATTTACATTGCAAATTCTCAGTTTAGCTCTGTAGTCTATTTTTTTATATTGGATTATGTGGCTACTTGGTGTTTAATTTTTTTGAATTCTTTATAAATTTTGGATATTCGCCCTCTGTCAGATGTGGGGCTGGTAAAGGTTGCCGTTTTGTTCTAATAACAGTGTCCTTCCCCTTACAGAAGTTTTTCAGGTTCATAAGGTCCCATTTATTGATTGTTGCTCTCTAATGGCAGAGAGACAGTTGGAAACATGCTCAGCATCCCTAATCATCAGAGAAATGCAACTCAAGATGACTCTGAGATTCCATTTCACACCTTTCAGAATGGCAAACATCAAAAACTCAAATGACAGCACATGCTGGCTGGTGAGATTGCTGAGAAACAGAAATACTCCTCCATTGCTGGTTGAAGTGCAAATATGTACAACCACTATGGAAATCAGTCTAGTGGTATCTTAGAAGACTTGGAATAGCTCCATCTAAAGACCCAGCCATTCTATTTCTGGGCATACATCCAGAAGATTCCTCACCATACCACAAGGACATCTTGTCAACTATGTTCTAGCAGCTTATTTGTAATAGAGTGGGATGGAAGGGTTAGAGGGGAGAGGGTGGGAGGGCAGGACTGGGAGGGGTGAAAAGAGGACACTATGATGGAGATGTAACCTGAAGCAATAAATAAAAAATAAAAAAAAGAAAGAAAGAAACTGGAAAAAAAATCCAGATGTCCCTCAACCGAAAAATGGATAAAAAACAAAACAAAACAAAATAACAACAACAACAACAAAAATCCTATGGTATGTTTACACAATTGGATGCTACTTACTCACTTATCAGACACAAGGAAGCCATGCAAATGGATGGAACTAGAAAAACTCATCCTGTGTGAACTAATCCCGACCCAGAAAAATGCACATGGCATGTATTCACGTCTACCTGGAGTTTAGCCATTTAGTACAGATAACTATCCTATAACTAACAGACTGAAAGGAATAGGAACATGGAGTTTGTTACTTAGTAGTGGGACACTTTACCCTAGTACAGCGGCCATGTAAGCCCCCCAGTGCAAGAGAAAGCTCTTAGTCATCATATAATTGATGAACTGTGGGGGCTGACATGTGGGGGCAACTCACACTGGAGGAGAAGCTTAAGTGGGAGTGGAGGTAAATGGTTGGATGGTGGGACCAAGAAGTGTGGAGGGAGGGGGTTGTGATGGAGATGTAACCTGAAGTAATAAATAAACTTAATTTAAAAAATAGATTAACATTGCTTCTCTTTAAATTGATTGTGTCAGGTATTTTTGTAACAGAGGTGGAAAGGTGACAAAACATGTATAGAGATATCTGGGCAGGTTTATTCGAAGTAGACCCCAAACTAAAATTCACATGCATTATTACCTACATTTGCATAGATGAATTACGATATGTGTTTGAATATCTGTATACATTTACTATTTACTAAATAGTTTTCCAATGACAACAGTTTCCTTTACTAGTCTTACTGTTCTTTTTCTTATTATAAATGAAATAGTCATCCTAATAATAAAATTTGCTTACTGAATGAAATAGTAATCAATATAGTTTTGTTTTATTCTTAACTTTGTTACTTCATATTACTTTACAACTACTCAAAGAAGTTGGTCTTTTAGGGAAATAAAATTTAATATATAGATAATATGGTATATTGTATACCTATAGTATATATATGGTTTATATATACTACATATAGTATATGTAATATACAGTGTATATATGATATACATATATAGTATATTATTTCCTAAGATAACAATTTCTATAAATAGTTGTAAATATATATATGTTAGTGTATATGTATGTACATGTATATATAAAACATAGATAAAAATGCACATATATGAATATAAAACATTTAAAGATTTAAAGATTGCAGCAATCAATACATGCCCTTATGGTTCTGCAAGTGACTTTTATTCAGGCTGCCTAAACTCTTTTTCAGCTCTACATTCTGAGCCTATGGTTTATAATCAATTTTCACTTTTATCTTAAGTATTACTGCACTCTTGAAATCTAATAGAAAATTTTAGCAAATGAAAATAAGAAATAACCAATGAATATGTTCTGAATGAATGATCAATGTTTGGCAAATTGGATTTCTTTTAAATTATCATTTAATGTTTTCAAAGCCTGAGTAATTCCACAAACAAAGTCAACATTTATTGAATACATTTGTGATTTACTAGCCAATAGATAGTAAAGTGGTTTGGAATTTGGAAAAAGTGTATCTTATTAGATCAAACTATTTTAAGTAATGTTTTTGTCTTTTTCTACAAGAAAAGATGCTTGAATATACCTATGTACTTTTTTAAAGGCAAGTTCAGAATTGTCACTTCAAAATATTTTCCAAAATAATTGGAGGTAAAACAATATACATTTCTATTCATAAGTATGCATATATTTATCAGTTTTAATAAAACCTAGTCTCTACAGCACAGATTTGGCAAAATGAGAAGATATAACATCAACATGCAAGAATCAGTACCCTTCCTATACACCAATACCAAACATATTGAGAAATAAAGGAAATATTATTTAATATTCATGTATATTAATATTTGTTATACATATTAATGAGGTACCATTAAAAGTTTATATATATATTCATTATAGAATGTTTAAATGAGGTTATGTATATATAACACCTACTTTAACCTATCATTTTCCTTTGACATTTTTAAAATAAAGAAGTCTATATTTCATAGATATAAGTGATTATTTAGCAGCATGTAGTTGTATGTTACCAAAATTTCTTATATTATCAATAGATTTCATATTTTCTTAGAAGAAACAATGGAAAATGATTTCTTTGCTTGGCTCAGAGAAATTAATAAGCTGACTCATCAAATTGATTTTGTTTCAAGAGTTTCATGAATATAATTTAAATAACAAAAATATTTTTAAAAGTGCATCTTATTGTTTTGGATGTAATTTAATGAATCAGTGACAGAAAATCTAGATAAACTAATGCCTACATTATAATGTTCCCACAAGGGTCTATTACCCAGTATCCAAGCCTAGCATTTGGGAAACTGACATGGGGTGTTTCAATGAGTTCAATGAGTTTTTGGTTGTTTTGGGTACACAGTGACTTTCTAGCCAAACTTGGCGTTAGAGTGAGATTATGCCTTATGAAATCAATATGAAGGATGTTTGTACTCATAATTCTTACTGTTTGCTTCTGGTTTTCACTATATTCTCTCTCTCTCTCTCTCTCTGTATGTGTGTGTGTGTATAAAAGTGAGCTTTTGTGTATATGCATAGAGAGTAAGAGAATAAAGGAATCACTGTCCTTATTCCCTTGGTAAAGGGTCTCACTCAGCCTGAAACTAGGAATGTACCTATCAAGACTCAACAAGGTAACTCTATTGAGAAAAGACTCTCAAGTACAAGAGAGAGAGTCAGACACCCTTCACTCCCAAAGTTAGGACTCCCATAAGAACAACAAACTATACAACCATAACATATACAGAGGATATAACTCAGATCCATACAGGATCTATAATTGTCACGTCAATCTCTGTGAGACTTTATGAGCAGTACTTAGCTGATTCTGTGACTATTTTCTTGTGATGTCCTCAACCATCTGGGTCTTACAATCTTTCTTCACTTTTCCACAGTACTCCTTGAGTGCTGACTAAAGTTTAGCTAGTTAATGTTTGGTCTTTTCATCTGCTCTCATCAATTGCTGGATGAAATTTGCTCCAGGAAAAATATTACCTGCCAAGAAACAAAGTAGTGCCACAGTGTCAGGATTAGGGCAGGGCTCTATTCTTATCTTTCCAGGAGATTAAAACCCATCCAAAGAGCTCAGGGATAACTGGACATCTGAAACCTCAGAAGAAAAAAGATCAGACATCAAAGAAGACAAGTAGCCCATTTGATCCAGCCTCGAAGACTTCCTCAATAGCTCTTTCCTCAAAAATCTACAACAACAGCAACTCAAAATCGCTAACATTGTTCATTCCCACAGACTGTTTCAGCCAGAACTTCAGTAAAACCCTGAAGATCAGTCTCTGACTACAAACTTCTTAGGACATTTAAATAGCTGAGAACAAAAGGACTGAATATCAAATGATTCTATTAACATGCTTAAGCATTTTTTCCATTCTTATTTGGTCCCCAAACAGGTTTCCTACGTCCCAAATCAGGAGGAAGTAATTTCAAGAGAGTGATATCCCATCCCCAGAAAGGGATGATTTCCCCCCTTTGGTCATTTGATGGGTTATAGATACTTGTTGATATTTTGGGGAGAGGTAAAAGTTGTTAAATGGTCTTGTTAAATAGGTTTTGGACATTAGATCCAGAGATCTCTCTCTTTTCCTTTTCTGTGTCCTTCTTTCTCTCCTTATAGGGGTGAAAAGACTTGAGAAAAAAATGGGGTATAGACATAATATAGGAATAATAAATAAAAAGGGACAGATTATTGAATATGCTCTTATATCTTTGTATATTAATAGAAAATTAAGATTATATTTGGCTAAATCATTATTGATCTTTGTATACTGATACAAAATTAAGGTTAACTCTTTCTAAGGTAGTGTACCTATATAATGTTTAAATTCAAGGTGAGGTTTTGGTCTTTTGTTATCAACTGGCATAAGCTGTTTAGGATAATTAAGAAATGCAAACTAATAGTCATTTTAGCATGTCATTTTGTTAGGTACTAGGGTAGTCTATCACAGATGCTTTCTAAGTTAATCAGAAATTGAATTTGTTAAGAGACAAGCAACATTTGGTTATCCAACTATACAGAGATAGATAGGTGGTCTTCAAAACCTTCAAGAGATATGTAGAATATGGCATTCAAAGATGTTTTCTTAACTTAAGACTTTTTTTTTAATATTGAGACATGTCAGCTCCTGACAGCACCCCCTATTCTACTCCAAGTAGAGGATGAACATCAAAGAATCTCTAATTGGAGATGCTTGCACTAGTGGTGAGATTGTCACTGGGCAAGAAAAATCCCTTGCTTCACCTGTAGACAGAATGCTGTCCAAAAAGAACAAAACTTGGAAGCAGATAAGTCTAGAGCTTAGTTCTGCCAAGACAGGGTAGGCAAGTCCTTCACAGTTCCTGCCTTAAAATTAATGTCTGTCAGAGAAACTGGGCCAAAAGGCTGAAGATAGATGCTCTAATTAATGGAGAGAAATTGAGAAGTGTCCAGGCAGCCAGCTGTCTGTCATTTCGTAGCTTTGGAAGCTGCTGCTCCTGCATTTCTTGTATTATCAGATATATTTATCCTTCTCAGATCTCCAATGTGGTTGAAGACTAGATAGTTAGAGTATCATAGTTAAGTTTTGAGTTGTTTAGGGATTAAGAGGGTGTTCTGGATCTAAGAAGATTTTTTTTTTTTTTTGGTATTTCGAGACAGGGTTTCTCTGTATAACAGCTCTGGCTGTCCTAGACTCACTTTGTAGACCAGGCTGGCCTCGAACTCACAGAGATCCGCCTACCTCTGCCTCCCAAGTGCTGGGATTAAAGGCGTGCGCCACGAACGCCCGGCTTAAGAAGATGTTTTTAAGTTGGTAGTGCAAGTGAGAATGGAAGCTGAGTTGGATATAGAACTTTAAACTCATGGAGAAGGATGCATAGTAGAATGTTAAAATCAGTTGCCAAATACTTATGGAATGGACATTGGGAATGCATGTTATGCCTTATAATTTTCATAATTGTGGCCTGATTATTATTATTGTTTTGTATTTTATTTGTTGTTATAAGATTAAGAGCCATTTGTTGGGCTGAAATGGGTAGCTGTTGGTGGTAAAATATATACCTTAAGCTTAAGAAAAATAGGAGGAAGCAGATGGGGGGATGTGAGGGGGAAGTGGGTGGGAGGTGGAACCAGAGGGGATAGTAGTTAGGGTATTGTGATTGAGATGTAACTTGAAGAAATTAAAAAAAAAAAGATTGGTCTAGGCACCAATCTATGAGTAAAATAGAATAACATTAGGCATTGGGAATCACTTTGAGTTTTTTTTTTTCACTTGTATTTGATTCTCTCATTGGCCTCTAGGCTGTCCACGCTCTGGTTCATGGCCATGTAGGCGATGTCAGGCATGGGTTCCCTCTTATAATATGTTTCTCAAGTTAGACCAGTCATTGGTTGACCACTGCCACAGTTCTGTGGCAACCATTACCCTAGCACATCTTATAAGCGAGACAGATTGTAGGTTGAAGGTTTTGTGACTGGGTTGATGTCCCAGTGCCAATGCTGGAAGACTTGCTTGGTTATAGAAGGTGCATTTGGACTCCACATCTCCCATTACTAAAGAGTCTTCTCTAGGGTCATCCTTGTAGATTCCAGGTAGTTTTCAATGCTCTAGATTTCTACATCTCTCCCCAAATGCCCCCATTTCCAGTTGCCTTTCCCAGTACTCTTCCTCTCCATCCTTTTGCCTCAAACTCTGCCTGATCCTTCCTGTTCCTATCACAACTTACTCCCAGTACACCTGCAAGAAAATTCCATTCTATTTTCCACATCATGGGGAGATCTTTGACTCTCCCATTGAATCCACTTTCTTACTTGGCCTCTCTGGGTGGTGGATTATAATATGAATATCCTTTACTTAACAGCTAATGTCTACTTATATGTGAGTACATACTATGTTTGTTTGTTTTTTTTTAATGGGTCTGGGTAACCTTGCTAAAATGGGACATTGTCAAATCATTTTATGAGGCCAAAATTACCCTAATAGCCAAAATCAAACAAATATTTAACAAATAAATAATCATTGACAAATTTCCCTCATAAATTTAGATGTAAAAATTATCAAAAACTTACAAACAGAATCCAAGAAAACATCAATAAGATCATCTGCCATCATTGCATAGGTCTCATCTCAGAAATTTAGGGATGGTTCAATATACAACACTTAGTCAATGTAATCTGCCAATGTAAACAATTTGAAAGAACAATCCATATGGCCATCTCGTTAGATTCTGAAAAAGCCTTTGACAAAATACAACAGTTCATGATAAAAGTCTTTAAGAGATAAGAGATAAAGAGACATACCTAAACACAATAAAGGCAATTTACAACAAGCCTATAGCTAACCTCAAATTAAATGGAAAGAAAGACACTCTACTAAAATAAGGGATATGACAAGGATCTCACTTCTCTCTATATTTATTCAACATTGTAATTGAAGTTCTGGCTAATGGAGCAATAAGACAACTAAAGGAGATCGAGGTAACGCAAATAGGAATGGACAAAGTCAAAGTATCATTATGTGCAACGATATGATAGAATTAGATAATCGATCCTAAAAATTCTACCAACAAACACCTACAGAAGATAAATGTCTTTAATGAAATGAGTAGATACATGATTAACTAAAAAGAAAAATCAGTAGCCCTACTAAAAACAAATGACAAGTGGAATGAAAAAGAAATCAGCAGAAACCACACCCTTCACAATAACCACAAATAACAAAATATTTTGAGGCACTCTAACCAAGCAAGTGAAAGACATGTTTGACAAATGCTCCAAGTCTTTGAAGAAAGAAACTGAAGAAGATTGCAGAAGATGGAAAGATCTCCATGCTCATCTATCAATAGAATTAAAATAGTAAAAATGGCCATTTTACCACAAACAACCTAAGATTCAATAAAATCCCCATCAAAATTCTCACACAAATCTTTACAGAGCTTTTTCAAGAAAACAGAGTACTCTACTTCATATGGAGAAACAAAATATCCAGGATTATTGAAATAAACCTGTAGAATAAACTTCCAGAGGTATCACCACCACTAATTTTAAGCTATACTATAGAGCTATAGTAATAAAAACTATATTATATTGGCATAAAATTAAACAAGTTGACCAATGGAATTGAATCAAAGACCTACATATAAATGCACACAACTATGGACACCTGATTTTTGATAAGACATAAATGTACAATAGAAAAAAAGAATATTCAACAAATGAATATCATCAGTATGTAGTAGAATACAAATAATCTATATCTATCACATTGGACAAAATTCAAATCCAAGAGGATAAAAGATCTCAACATAAAACCAGATACAATGAACCAAATGTAACAGAAAGTGGGGAATAGCTTTGAGTACATTGGCACAGGAGACAACTTCCTGAACATAACACTGATAGTGTAGACACTAAGATCAACAATCAATAAATGGTATGTCATGAACCCAAAAAAGGCAACAGACACCATCAACAGGATGGCAGCTTATAGAAGGCAAAAAACACTTCCACCAACTCCACATCTGAGAGAGAACTAATATACAAAATGAATAAAGCAAGAAACTAGACAACCACAAACCAAATAATTGAATTTTAAAATGGGGTACATATCTAAACAGAAAATTCTCAGCAGAGGAATCTCAAATGGCCTATAAACATGTAAAGAAATGATTAGCATCCTTATCCATCAGGCAAATGCAAAACACAACTTTGAGATTCCATCTTATAGCTGTCAGAATGGCTAAGATTAAAACACAACTGAAATCTCACAATTGCATTGATGTAGAACAACGGGAACACTTTCCTATTCCTGGTGGATGTGCAAAGTTGTTGACCCACAATAAAATTCAATATGTCAGTTCCTTAGAAAACTGGGAATTATTCTACCTCAAACCTAGCTGTAGCACTCTTGAGCATATAACCAAAGAATACTCCATCCTACCAAAGGACATTTACTCAACTATATTCATAGTAGCTCTATTCCAAATAGCCGGAAACTGGAAACAACCTAAATGTCCCTCAATGGAGTTGATAAAGAAAATGTGGTATTTACACAATGCAGTTTCATCCACATTTACTAAGATGTTGCCAGACTGAATTCCAAAGTGGTTGTACAAGCTTGCACTCCCACAAGTAATGGAGGAGAGTTCTCCTTTGTCCACAACCTCATCATCATGGCCTGTCATTTGAGTTTTTGATCTTAGCCATTGTGACAGGTGTGAGAAGAATTCTCAGGGTCGTCTTGAGCTCCATTTCTCTGATGATTAAGGATGCTGAACATTTCTTCAAGTGTCTCTAAGCCATTAGGGATTCCTTCTTTGTGAATTCTCCGTTTACCTCTTTCCCCCATTTTTTTGATTGCTACTGGTATAGAAACAGACCAGTGGATCAATGACAAATATTAAATGTATGTACTATTTGAATGTTTATAACAGGTGGGCTCAAAGAAGAAATGCCTCCTCAAAGAAGTCTAATGATTTCTACACCAGTAGCATGCTGTTTTTATTAATATCGCTGTGTAGTATAGCTTGAAATCTGGGATGGTGATGCCTCCATATCTTTTTTTTTATTGTACAGGATTGATTTAGATATTCTGTGTTTTTGTTGTTTCATATGAAATTGAGAATTGATTTTTCCAGGTCTATAAAGGATTGTGTTGGTATTTTGATAGGAATTGCATTGAGTCTGTATATTGCTTTTGGTAGGATTGCCATTTTTATTATGTTGCCCCTACCTATCCATGAGCATGGGAGATCTTTCCATCTTCTGATGACCTCTTCAATTTCTTTCTTCAAGGACTTGAAGTTCTTGTCATATAGGTCTCTCACTTGCTTGGTTAGAGTTACCCCCAGGTATTTTATATTATTTTTGGCTATTGTGAATGTTTTTTTCCCTAATTTCTTTCTCAGCCCGTTTACTTTTTGTATAAATAAGGGCTTCTGAATTTTTTTAATTAAATTTGTATCCAGCCACCTTGCTGAAGGTGTTCATCAGCTGTAACAGTTTGCTGGTAGAATTTTTGGGGTTGCTTATGTGTACTATCATATCATGAAGGGGCTGATAGATTAATATAAGTTAGATTTAGTGAATATA
>CAJQZJ010000398.1:2810386-2862756 GCA_907164525.1 Lophiomys imhausi
AAAATTTCAGAATTGTATTCAGAGTCTCACCAATACAATCCTGAAATAGGCTGCTTCTGTGCTTCCTAGCAGGACAATGGCTATAGAGGAATTTCAATTCAGCATCATGCCTTGTCTGACAAAGGATCACATCAAAGGACCTTCTAGGTCCATGTGATCCCGCTGAAAGGCACACAGACTCTGGGTTATAGTGTGATATGGTTGGAATATGGACATGCCCTTAGTACACACATTTAATGCAAAACGGTGTAAGTAAGGTGTGTTTATAGAAGGAAAAAGTTATGTTTGAAAGTGACATCCAATTGAGGGCAGACAAAGTGAAAAATCTGGGAAATATTTTACAGGTAGAGTCAGAAATGTGATACACAGAACTCTCATAAGAACAGGACAGGAAAGGAAGGCGTCCTAAGAGCAGAGCAGGGAGAAGAGAGTTTTTCACCAAGAGATATTTGCCAGGACAATTTATAGAAACAGATTTCAGAGAGAACAAGCTAGACACAGGTGAAGACAGAACAAACCAGAGAATGAGAAAGAGCCAGAAATTTAAACATATTTGTTGTTTGCAGTGGTACATATAAATCAAAGATAAAATGAAGTTTCCCCATATTAGTATATTTGCAAGTGAACTGGGAAGCCCATGTTTAAAAATATGGATGCATATATTCTTCACTCTTTTTAGAAAGTTGTATTAATTATTTTCTAAATGACTTAAGTGATTTCAAAATAATATTTAGAAAAAGAACTTGAACTTTGAATACTATCAGGTAAAATAAGAATGTACATGTTTACTGCTTTTTCTTTTCTCCATCTATGTCTCTATCTCTATGTTTCCATCTCCATCTCCATCTGTATCTGCATCTCCTATATGTCTCCATCTCCATCTATGTATCCTTCTCCATTTATGTCTCCATACTTTCCTATGTCTCCATCTCTATGTCTCCATCTCCATCTATGTGTCCATCCTTATCTATGTCTCCATCTTTGACTATGTTACTATCTCTATGTTTCTACCTCTCTTCCATTGCCCTAATGCCCTATCACCCCACACCCATTCCACATACTCATGGAACTGTTCACAATGTATCCTTGATTCACTCAATTAATATGCTTTTGGAAGTGTGTTCCTATGTACATTTTTTCTTTATGTAGTACTGTGGTACATTTACACAATGGAATATGACTAAGCTATCAGAAACAAGGAAATCATGCAATTTGATGCCAAATGGGTGGAACTAGAAAAGCTCATCCTGAGTGAAAAAACCCAGACCAAAAAGATACACATGGCATGTACTCAGTTACAACTTGGTTTTAGCCATATAGTACCAGATAACCATCTTACAACCAACAAACCCAAAAGGATAGGAACATGGCCTTAGTTACCTATTAGAGGGAAACTCCACCCTAGCAGAACTGCCATGTTTGCCACCTGTGCAAGAGGAAGCTCTTAGACCTCATGTGACTGATGAACTGAAGGGAGCTGATACACAGAGGCACCCCACACCAGAGGAGTAGTATAGGGGGGAGATGGAATAGAGGGTAGAAGGGTGGTACTGAGAGGGGGTGGAGGGAGGGGCTGTGATGGAAACATAACTGGAATTAATAAATACATGTTTAGGAAAAATATTTGAGTTCTTTGTTTACTCTCCACTTTTCTTTTTCTTTGTTTGTTTGGTATTTCGAGACAGGGTTTCTCTGTGTAACAGTGTCCTGGCTATCCTGGAGTCAGTTTGTACACCAAGCTAGTCTCGAACTGGTGAGTGATATTTTTGATGTGTACTTGAGCAAAGTTTATTGAGTATTTTTGCATGATCATAAAGGGGATTGGCCTATACATTTCTGTGTTATATTGTTGTTGTATATTTGCTTGAATTCATAAAAGGAGTGTGGAAATGTTCTTCATGTTTTTATTAATTGATTAATTTTAATAATACTGTGTAGAGGAAGTTTAATCCAGAAACGTGGCTACTCTTGCAAGGGATCACATCCAAAAACCTTCTATGTCTACGTGATCCATCTGGAATGGAGACACGCTCTGGATTCAGTCAGAAACTGAGAGAAGCCACTTTGAATAAGTCATCTTGGAGAGGAGTTTAGGCTAGAACTGCTGAGATGAGCCAACCAGTGAGAGCTCAGAAAGAATTAGAAAGGATTGAGACCAGCTCTCATCTCATCCCTTTATCTGAGAAATAAAAAATAACATTTAGAGTACTGGACTCACCCTACACAGGGCACTATGCTCATCCAGAAGTCACAAATTACAAAGGAAAATGTCCAGTGCCAGATGCAGTATATCTCCACTTGAGGTGCTGGAGAGAGGCATTCTATCGAAATGACTATTGTCATTGCTCTTTCTTGGCTGCTAGAACTTGAAAATAAAAACCTATTCCCATACACATTGGTCACAGATCATGTTGAAGTCAAGTAGTACTCACTAGGAGCTTTCCTCCCTACTGGCTGGCTTCTAAAGTACTGTGAGGTGCAATGTCAACTGCTGCGGGTGGAAAAGTCATCCACATGACAGGATATGTCATACCAAGCTGGGTACCCAATAAACTGCAATAATGACCTGTGGTAAGATATGCCCCTAAGTGAAATAGTGTCACAAATATAGTGACAGTATGCAGCTGATTTCTGATGGATTTAAGGCTCATTCAACAGGAGGAAACACATTTCTGATTCTGTAACTCTGACTCAAACCCAAGGCTTGGTACAGAGAGCACAGCTGTGACTCTACTACTATTATTCTGCTAACTGGGCATAGTAACATACTTCCCTCTAAATTTGGTCTCTCTACCCTCAGATTAGTTACCTCTTAGTCCTCTTCAAAGAAGTTTTGTGTGTGTGTGTGTGTGTGTGTGTGTGTGTGTGTGTGTGTGTAATGGACAATGGTTAATAGAGAAACTCATAAGTAGCCAAAGTACAGAGAATGATTGTCCATAAAGTGAACATTCAAAAATAAGGCATTTATATCATACACCTTCCCAATGTCAGGGTCTGTTGTTAAATAGAGAATGGAGAGATGGTAAGAATTAGAACTTGTGAAAGATAAAAGTGAAGCCATGTTTTCTGAACATCATAGGGCATTGCACACATGAACCCAAAACTTCTGTGGTTGCCTGCACAAGATTAAGGCTGTCAACATACCAATATGAAGAGGGTGTAGACTTATGAGTTCTAGTCATAATTGAGATCCTATGAATAATTGATGGTTTCTAGAGGAGGGACAGTCAGTAAATTTTCTTCAAAAGTGTGACCTTTGTAGTTTGATAATACCCCAATAGAAGCTTAAAATCAAAGTCAAAGAATGAGAGAGAGAGAGAGGAAGAGAGAGATACAGAGACAGAGAGACACAGAATGAGAAAGAATGAGAAACTTAAAGGGAAATGGTGGTAAATTTTGGAAGTGTTATAGGTAGGATTTAAGAGTGAACATGATGAAAATACTTTGTATGGGGCTGGAGAGATGACTCAGCGGTTAAAGTCTAGGCTCACAACTAAAAATACTTTGTATGAAATGCTCAAATTTTAAATTTTAGTATAAGTTTCATTGTTAAAGGTTGTATAATGCTTACAAAATATAAGAATGTAAACAGTAGTTTGAATATGGTAATGCATATTTGAGGTACCCTTAAAATGTTACAGGTAAATCTGCTTAACATATAGCAAAAATCATGACAAAATATTAATGATAGGTTAGATGATGTGAATATTATAAAAAGAAAAAGAAACAGGTTTAAGAGTATGAATATATTGATGATGAAAAATGTCCATAGAATGTAAAACACAAATAGGAAATAAACCCAAAGCAGAAATATTTTTTTTTTGTCGTCACATTAGCAGACTATTTTTTAGCAAAGGCTCTCAAGCAGAGGCCTATTTCTTAAATTCATACTCTATAAACTTCTTGTTCTTTAATAAGAAAAAGTTGCATCATGAAAGTCTTTGTAATATCTATATCCATGGAAAAATTTTAGAAAGGTACTCAATTCTTAAAATATAGAAATAAATTTATGAAATATCATGGATATTCATTGCTTAATCACAGCATGCTTAACATTTGTTTCCACTCTCCTGAGTGCTGGAATTGCTGATGTGTATCACCATTACAGACTTTAGAATTTTAAATTACCAAAACATTAATTCTAACCTTTCAACATTAAAATTAAAAATATACTTAAGTATTCCAAGTTAATAAAAAACTTATCTTTTATCTTTACCCTAATTATTAAAAGTAGTTTTATTTATGTCTAGAAATATGAAAAAGGCAGAGAAAAATTGGAGTTACTGGGATGTATTTGGAACCATGGTAACCAGAGGATGTTTCAGAGGAAAAATATTCACAAAGAGAATAAGGAGAAGATCCAAGAGAGAACCTCAAGGGATAATAACACAAAAGAAGTTAGAAGAAAGAATGAAAGCTTCCATCCTCATGAAACAGAAGGACTGAAAATATATTGTTCCCCAATAACAGAAATACAGTAACATATGGGATATACTCAGAATGTATCCCCAATTCAAGGGAGACTGGTAAGATAGGAGAAGGGTCAGCACAGGTTGTTTGTTTGTTTGTATTTGAGAAAATTGTTTATTATTTGAGATCTTGTGACTCAATTAGCAATATTACCATGTACCATTGGCTTACCATAAGCCAAGTATGTCTGTAATCTACACATATCACTGAATCGCTGTCATTATAAATCTATCAAGTAACTATTGCCTTTTATTATATTACCATTCTAAAAATAAATATAAGGCAGAAATTTCATTTTAGCTGAAGAATGGAGTCTCTTTTGCAGAGAGAGGTATGGATAAAACTCAACTCACTATTCCCTGACATGTTTTGACAGCATTTGTACAGACATCTTAATCCTATAAGATCATTAGAACCGTGGAGGTGTTCAGTAGTGACAAATTCATAGTGATTGTTACTACTGCCCTAGTAGTTTCCCCCAGAATGTTTGCTCTAGGGATAAGGGGGAGGGGGCAAAAAGTCTCCAGAAAAAAAAAAAAAAAAAAAAAAAAAGGTCAGATATTTGGGAAAACAGAACCTTGTAAAGTTCTCCCAGACTCCTATATAGAACGAATAAACAATTTGTGGGCTTGAGGCGATTCAACAGCTAGCTGCAGAGAAGAGTCTCAGACTGGATACGCCTGCCGGCTCTGCCATGAGCTACGGTGGCCACTTTCTTGAGTCATCATTTGTATTAGGGTGGCTTTCTCATGACACAGCTTCATTTTTAAAGCTAGGAACCCTCCATCCATATGCCTGTTATTAACCCCAATAAGAATTAATTGCTTCATCAAGTTGAGTTTTGTTTAGTTATTACTTTGGTCTGCAATGAATTCCCCTTTTGGAATGGCTAGACACATATCTTGTGTTCCCAAGGGGAGAGCACATCTTTTTACACAACAAATAGAAAATAAGTAAGAAAGTGAAGAAACACTAGATTTGCAGATCTCATCAGCACATGGATATCAGAATGTTTTTAAGGGTAGGTGACATGACTAACAGGCCTGGTGATCTGAGTTCACCCCCTAGATTTCACATAATCTAAGAAAAAATAGACTTCCATGAGTTACTCTCTCATCCCTACGTGTGTACTCTCATACTAGTGCATACTTACACATACAAACACACATACACACACACACACTTTTGCATACCTAAGTATCTAAGTTAGTTACAACACTTTTAGGTATGTATGTGATAAATGAATTTAACTATGTAAATGAAGATAGTGGCTAACCTGTGATCACAAAGTGATTATAGAAATGTAAGTGAAAACTTTTAAATGTCTTTATTTTTCATTTAAGAGATTGAAAGAACTCAGATCCACTCACTCATGATTAAGTTTTTTTCATTAATTTTTTTATTACTTTATTTTTTAAGTTACATCTCAATCACAGCTACTTCCTACATCCCCTTTTGATCCCACCCTCCCTCCCTCTTCCCCATCTCTGTTCCCTCCTTGTTTGCTGAGGGAAGGCCCAACATATCAACTCCCTCTCAGTTCATCAGTCACATGAGGACTAAGAGAATTCTCTTGTTTTGGGGCCTGATATGGAAGCCCAACTAGGTAAGGTGTTCCACTAACAGGCAACAGGTTTTATGACATGCTGCTGGGTGAAGTGTTTTGTAGGATAGTTATACTAGGTTCCTGTCTCTTTGGGTCTGTGGATTGTAGGATGGTTGTCCTGTGCTATATGGTTAATATCCACATTTAAGTGAGTATATTATCATGTATGTCTTTCTGGGTCTGGGTTAGCTCACTCAGCATGAATCTTTCTACTTCCATCCATTTGGTTGTAAATTGCATGCTTTCCTTGTTTCCAACTGAGTGTATTCCATTGTGTAAATGTACCACAGTTTTTTTTATGCATTTTTCAGATGAAGGACATCTGAGCTGTTCCCAGTTTCTGGATATTATAAATAAAGCTGCTATGAATATAGTTGAGATGATGTTCTTGTGGTTTGGTGGAGAATCATATGCCTGGGAGTGGTATGCCAGGTTCTTGAGGTAGAACTATTCCTAATTTTCTGAGGTATCGCTAGATTGATTTTCAAAATGGTTGTAAAAGTTCCCCTTTCTCAGTGTCCTCTTTAGCATTTGCTCTCACTTGAGTTTCAATCTTAGTCATTCTACAGATGTGAGATGGAATCTCACATTCATTTTGAGTTGCATTTCTCTGATGACTAAGGATGTTGAGCATTTCTTCATGTGTCTCTCAGTCATTAGATATTTCTCTTTTGTGAATTCCAGGTACAGTTCCGAGCCCCATTTTTTTTTATTGGATTCTTTGGTTTGTTGGCATTTAATTTCTTGTGTTCTTCATGAATTTTGGATATTAATCCTCTGTTGAATGTGAGGTTGGTAAAGATCTCTTCCTAATCTGTAGGTTGCTGTTTTATTCTAATGACAGTGTACTTTGCCTTACAAAAGCTTTTCAGTTTCATATGGTCCCATTTATTGATTGTTGGGCTTAGAGTCTGAGCTGTTGGTGTTCTTTTCAGGAAGTTGTCACCTTGCGGCCTTTCCCCACTTTCTCTTCTATGATTACTCTTATCTAGAAAATTTCCACACATATAGAAATCAGGGGTTGAGATGGCGGTAGAACCTCTTCTTTAAAGTGAAATGAGAAAGTAAAAAAAAAAAAAAAAAGTTATACTAGGTCAAAAACACAGACCAAGATTTTGAGAAGCCTGGGAGACATACATAGTAGTAGGGACTTCCACTGTTTTATCCATCAATATTTTTGACCAGTCTATTATGAACTCTTAATGATTCTAAGTCTATAGCTACCATTTGAATTATATTAAACAGGACGAATTGCACTAGTAGAAACTTTTAAATAATGTCTGTTTATCCAGAGCCACTACAATTTAAATCTCATTTGAAGTCTGCATGTTTTTAGGAAAAAATTTCAGTTAGCTGGTATTTGGTCGATTATCTCATGACACACATTTAATTCAATAATATATGCAGAAAAACACATATTTACTTCTTTGTCTTTAATAGAATCTATTTTGAGTAGTGAAAAGCATTCTTTATCCTGTTAGAATGGCTCTATAATTCTGCGTTCCAGCTTTTGGCTATAACAAAGAAAAGCTTTCTGAAAGCCTGTGATTATAGATGTTTCATAAGGACAAATCATGGCAGATAATTCAAGGCTATTAGGCCCTTTTTATCTTGATAATTATCAGGTATTCAATGCCTAGTTAACATTTTCAAATTAATGGATTAATTAGTCCAGTTTTGCAAGCCAGATCAGATCAGTCATATATATATATATATATATATATATATATATATATATATATATATAACCATGGGAAGTTCTACTTGGAACTCTTCAGTATTTACAAAGTTACAATGTTTGGGGATACTCAAGACTGAAGTAATCATTACTAAATGCTATAAAAATCAATCTACTGCATCCTTGTTTGTAACAATTCTGAACACTCTCATACTATTTCTAAATCATCTTAGTTGATTGAAAATCTAGAATAATTTACTTTTGTAAAGTCTATGTGATCCATAATGGGAACCCTCATTTTGTGTCTGTAAACTGCTCTAATCTTCATTGAAAGTTTTGTTCTATACTAATAAACTTTACAGAGTGAAGCGTGAGTAAAGTAAGATAATCTCAGAGCAATCCAAGTAACACAAATACCAGAGACAGGAAAGACATTAGAACTTATTGTTGAAGAGTTGGAATTCATACAGATGTTGGAATCGTTTCTAGTGTAAAAGCATGTTATCTTCATGACTATTTTCAAATACGAGAATTAACAACTGTAAAATTCCACCCTCTATGCATGACGGACAGTGTTGTTCTTAACAGAGATGCTGAACCTGGTCATGTGAAAACATGCTCATGAAAAGCCCTGAAGACTATACTCGTTGATGTTCCTTCATAGAAAAAAGGAGTAGAGAAGGTCGTCAGATTTTCATCTGAGATCTCACTCACACCCTTACTAGCTGTATGCCTCACATGCTTTAAAATGTACAAAGTGTAGAAGAATAGCTGAAAGAGAACTCCATTTATAGCTAAACTATAATTCATACTACTGTGAGTGTTTTCAGTGGTGGAGCTACTTTGGGGTCATTTATCCAGTGCTGTGTAAGCTCGAAATCTCCCATTGGTTCACTAAGTTGGGCTTTGATAGAATCATTCTCTGGTCTATCCATGATGCTCTACCAAGGATGAGTACACAAACACTTGTTCCTATTTACTCTGGAGAAATTGTAGCACACATTAGACTCTGGCTTCAATTTCTAGGTCATTCAAAAAGAAAAAAAATACTAAAGTTTTGTAAAATATACTTTTCAATTATTTCTCTTCTTATACCTAAATTCACTAATAACATCTGCCTTAGGTAATAAAATCAACAACCCTGTTTCCAAGCAGCACAATGTTAGCACTCAAGTTTTTATCTCCATTTTCATAATTTTGTAATTGTAGAATCCAAACTATAAGCAGTCCTGAATTTTAAAAACACAGTATTTTATCATGGATTTCTAAGAGTGTCTAAGAGGAGGCTTTCAGGTTCTACTAGTTCGGAATATTGCATTACAGAAATTGAGTAAATGATTTGGAAAAATCAATATGATTTTTATTGCAGTTTACAGAATTTTACATTTGTTCTAATGTTTTAATTATTCTAATTGTTTACTGTTTGAAAATTGTGATTCCTTCAGAGTTTTCTATGATGATATAGACTATGATGAATAACTTTGAATTTCAAACTACTTAGGCATTTTCAATTTAGAATTGGAGACTCTGTAGCAACTTCTCTAGAAAGACATTTTTTTTATCATGAAAATAGATTACATTAGTAGAGCACTGAAATTTTTCTTAAAGGAAGCATATAAAATATGTATTCCATTTTAAAGAAATAGGTTGCCGAAATGTGATGAAGGAGGTACACTTTGGATATAACATGATTTTATGTTATCTATGAATCAGTTTAGCTTGACTTACTGAAATACACACACACACACACACACACACACACACACACACACACACACACACACATATATATTCAACTATTTTAGTTGTGGGTCTGGTGGAATACTTTCAGTCCATTGGTAGCATCCTTTCAAAGACAATTCTATAATTCTTTGCATTTTCAGAGAAGGCTCTGTAAAAGGAGCAAAACTATTCACACCCACTGCTCTCTGTTTCCTGGATGGAGGTATATATGCTCGTCCTTTCTGTCATTGCTGCATCTGTGAAGCCTTCCTCAATCATAAATGAGCCCATTCAGGTACATTGACCTTTAACCTCCCCAAACTAGGGGCAGAATAACACTTTCTTATAAAATAGCTTATATCAGGTACTTTTATGTGGTATTAAAAAGCTTACTAATAAATTTCTATAAACTTCCAACTCAGTTTCATAACTTTGAGAATCAATGTAGTCTGTCCCTTCGGAACATAGCAGCACCCTTGGCCGTCCTTCTTATTGTGTGTGTCACCAGAGCAATTACTAAATTATTTACTGTTCAGCAAAGGGCCACAAGCTTTATCTGTGTCCCACTCTTGATAATTTTCTATTTCTACAGAGGCCTTCAGTTAAGATTTCTGTTTAGCATTATAGGATTTAAAAAAAATGAAAAGAAAAATAACATTTAAGGAAATGGGGAATTCATGTGAAATTCAAATCTCAGTATCTATATATTAAGTACTGTTGGAATGTGGCCATACTCACTGATTTTTATATTGCTTATGGCTGCATTTTTTTTTTAATGAGCCAGAGCTGAGTACTTGCCAAAGAACCCTTCTGGTCTGTAAAGAAAGAAATATTTACTATTAAGGTATTTACTGAAAAGTAGTCTGTAGTAACTCTGAATTCTGCTCTGTTTCATGTTCTGGAAGATTCCTACTCTGGGGAGATAGCAGAAGCAAGGAGGTTAATGTGTTGTGTAATAACTGTCAGGAAAGAAAATGGTGAGAAAGACTCCTGCTGACTTCATCCTCTCCCTGCCTTTCTGTGGGTCCCAATCTGCTGTGATGGCAAGCATTAAAATGAAGAATAGCATAGAAGAAAACACATTTTGTCCTGCAGAGTGCGTTTCAGAGCTTTTCTGATAATTTATTCCAAGTAATTTTGTGCAGACATTTGAAGTATTAAAACCTATTGTTTCATTTTTATTGGCTGAGATAATGTCACTTTTCACACTGAATTGTTGCACTTAAAAGAAAATGAGTTCCATACTCCCACCCAAATATATGTGTATGTGCCTATGTGCATGTGAATTCATATTTATACATATACTATATGTATTTAGTCACAGTCATATGGATGTATATATTTATATATAATTGAAAATGCACATATACATTAAATTTTAAATTTTAAAAATTGTCATGAGATTAAATATCATGTATTATATATATGTTGATGTTAAACAGTCCTATTAATGCTTCTTTATTTATTAATATCATCTTTATTAATCTTAAATGAAAGTTTTCTATGTAGTGACTTATTAAAGAGATGATTTATTTATTTATTTATTTATTTATTTATTTATTTATTTTATTTAATTGTTTTACCTTTCTTTAATCCTTGAGTCAGAGTTTCCTATGACTATGCATTTGTGATCATTCTGTCTCACCTTCTCAAATGCTAGAGTAAAAGGCATGAGTCACCATACTAATAGTTTTAAATATTTTATATCGAGCTTGAAATTACTTTCATTTTGTGTTTGATTTTGTGTTTGTGTACTCACATGTATGTGTTTGCACATATGCTGTGCATCACAGATGTACAATGTCTACTTTTATAGTCCAGAAGTCACATCAGTTTTCTTCCTCAATCACCTAAATAAATGTTTTAATTTTGATTAAAATATTTTCATACAAAATAATTTGGTATTTTCCCCTCAACTACTCCCAGATCTTCCTTATCTTTCTGCCTACTCAACCACATGTTCTTTCTCTAACTCTCAAAAACAAAACAGAATAAAAATCCAGGAAAACAAAAATCAAGCAAACAGAAACAGTAGAAAAACCATGAAAAAAAAAGTATAAAAAGGAAGCAAAAATCATGCAAAAACATATGCAGTTCCTCATATTAGGCAACTATTCCTGGGAATGGAGCCTACCATGTAATTTAGTTGATACGTGCAGTTAGCTACACTACGTTGGAGAAATCTGGGTTCTGTTTCCCAGCAAAGAGCTTCTTGGTTAGGAGTGGGATTTATGTCTAGTTCTTATTCTCCATGCTGGAATTTTATCAGGTTTGAAGCTGTACAGCCCTTGTGTATGCTGTAACAGTCCCTGTATGTTCTGTTCATATGTGCATCACCCCTGTAGTGTCTGGATATAACTGATTCATTGAATGCATCTTTTACTTCTGGATCTTTGATATAGATCCAGCTTTATTTGATATAGATCCATGAACCTTGAGGTGAGGGTAGATGATAAGGTCATAACATTGAGGATTGAGTACATCTCTCACTCTATGCACAATTTCCAGTTGTGGTTCACTGTGTTAACTATCATCTACTACAAAAAGCTTTTCCTTGGCCCATGGTCAAAATCAATAAAACATAGTAAAACATATGCTGTGAGAATGCAGGGAAATGAGAACATGTATTCATTGCTGTTGGGAGTGTAAGCTGAAACAGCCCCTGTGGAAACCAGTGAGAAGTTTCCTCAGGAGTCTGAAATCATATCTACCACAAGATCTAGCTGTACCACTCTTGGGCATGTGCCCAATAACTCTATTTTGCATAACAGAGATATTTGATAATCCATGTTCATTCCCACTTTATTCGTCATGTCCAGACATTGGAAGCAGTCTAGATGTTCATCAACCGATAAATGGATAATGAAAAATGTGGTATATATACACAATGGAATATTAGCAGCTAATAAGAAAAATTAAATTAAGAAATTTTCATGCAAGCGGATGGAACTAGTAATAATCATTCTGAGTGATATAACTTGGATCTCCAAAGACAAAAATAATCGCATGTTTTATTTTAAATATGAATGTTAACTTTTAAGCTTTTGACATATATGTTTTCATCTGGAGAACCACAGAGGTTAGGTGGCTATTAAGGGACCAGAGGAAGGAGAAGATATTCCAAAGAAAAGAAAATGGAGTATAGTCTTATAAAACGATAAAGGAGAAACTAGAATAGGAGGGTTAAATGAGAAAGGGGATGGAAAAGCAAGGTAAAGAGGTTAATACTGAAAGGGGCAAATAATACTAAAGTCTGTTTGAAAAGCCATATTGAAACCTACTAATGTGAAGCTTCCAAAAGTGCATACTTTTATGAAAAGTATTTAAGTGGAGTCAGTATATAATGTGGGAGACAATGCCAGCTGAACCTTAGTTTTGAGATGAGGTCTGTCTATGAACATCAGCTTACTACTGGCTACGATAGATCCTCCCATCTCTGCCTCCCTAGTGGCTGGAAGTACAAGTCTGTACCATACTACCCAACACTTCTATGAGTTCTGGGCATTGAAAACAGGTTTTCATGTTTGTGTGGCAAGCACTTTACTGAATAAGGCATCTCTCTAGTCATAAAATTGTTCTAAAAAGGTTAATGTTCAGTAATGTATCATTCGTTGGATGGCAGTATTTGACTATACATAGCCATATTAATTTACATTGAATATGAATGAAGCATAGTTTTAATTTACATTCTCTCCAGTTGTAATGGTAGCATATTATTTAGTGCTATTGTTTACTGTGTTTGAATATCAAATATAACACATTTTTGCTGTCTATTTGCTTGATTTTTAAAAATTTTATATATATGTATGTACAATATATATTTTCTTCTCTAATGAGTCTTTAAATTATATGCATGTATGGAATTTATGGATGTAGTTTTGAGTTATTTACTCTTAGCATTCCAAAACTTGTTGTCTACTTGTTTCCAACCTATCTGAAAATGAATGCATGAATCTAGGGTCCAAGAAACTGTATTTACAGTAAGAAGTGCACACAGTTCCTTTACACTCTAATATTTTAGCACAATTATACTTAGTGCTTCACTCTTGCTGTGGGTATATTAGTCACAATTATAAAGATCAATGCCATTAAGCATTGATACATTGCTACAGAAATATTAAAGGTCATGGTTCATTATTTTTGTTAGATAATATTATAAACAATAAACTTCAAATATAATTATTCAAATCTGAACATCTCATAAAGATGTTTCTTGGTCAATCAATGGAAAAGGTGTAAGGAAGGTGCCACAGCTTGCAACTAGTATTAGAGAGTCTTTAATTCCTTACTAGGGAAAGTGATTCTGTTCTCATCCATTTTAAATAGTGAAATACTTCTGGACATCTTTATATTACATATAAAAAATTTGAAATATCTCTGCTATTAATGGAAAGAATTTCAAAATTAATGAAATTCATTATCTTTATTTTAAAAATTATGAATTATATTCTTTAGAAGTACAACATATATGTTCATTTGAGGTGCTTCCTGAGCAGAAAAAAACCTATGCGTCTAATGTTTTTGTGAATGCTTACCTCAATCAGTTGTGCATATATTCCTGAATTAGATGGAAAGCAGTGAAATTACTATGTAAATCTGGCCTTCACAGATGAAAATATGACCGTTCAGACACGGTGTTCAAAACCTGCATGTAGTGAGCCCTTTGGGGTCTAAACAACCCTTTTACAAGGGTCACATATCAGATATTCTACATATCAGATACTTATGTTATGACTCATAATAGTACCAAAATCACAGTTCTGCAGTAGTAATAGAATAATTTTATGGGGTCATCCCACCATAAGGAATTGTTTTAAAAGGTTGCCACATAAGTAAGGTTGAGAACCTTAGAGGATGTCAAGATCCACAATAGTATGTACTTTAATGATTACACCAAGAGAGAAGCATATATATCCAATTGAAACACAAAATTCTTGGTCTACAACCTGTGCTACCTACAAAATTTGCTAGGAGAAAAATAAAAAAAAAATGGTGACACAAACTTTGTGGAAGAAATCAACCCATGATTTGATTTAAGACCTGCTGCTCGGTGACCATGAACTAGAGACTAGGTAGTCCAGAGACTTAGGGTGAAAAAGAAATACACTGGTCTTTGAAAAAGCAACAGCAACAAAAAAAGACTGCAAATAATATTTTGCTATAGTCATAATCATAGGTTGGTGCCTTATTTGGTCCTTACCAGAGAGGCTTCCACCTGCCGCAGATGGGAACAAATACAGAGACCCATAGCTAGTCAGAGAGAGAGAGAGAGAGAGAGAGAGAGAGAGAGAGAGAGAAAGGGAGAGAGAGAGATCTTGAAACAAACAGTTCTAAATGAGATATCTCTATCTTATGTGACCCATCAGTGTTCAGGGAACCCATGAGAGAGGAGGCAGGAGTCGGGGAGATAGAGGGGACAGAAGATATGAGGAGAGTAAGGTTCTCTAAAACAACTGAGCAAAGCTCAGATGAATTAATGGATACTGGAGGAGTGATCACATGGCCTACATGGATATTCACTAGGTCCTCTGTGTATACACTATCACCTTCAGTTCATGGGACTCCTGAGTGTGTCTTATTCTTGTGCTTTCTCTTGGGTCTTTTTAATTTTTCTGTTGCTTTGTCATGTCCATTTTTGATAAGATGGTTTTTGTTTTCTCTTATTGTATTTTCTTAGTAGCCTGTTTTTGTTCTTGCTTTTGTTTCTAACGAAAGACAGGTGTGTGGGTCCAGAAGACAGATGAAGTAGGGAGGAACTGGAAGGAGAAGAGAAAGAGGAAACTGTACTCAGATTACATTGTGTGAGAAAAGAATTTATATTTAAGAGAAGAAATAAAGATGTATAAATGAAATAAAAATGCCCATAGTTATAAAACAAACAAACCACACACACTCCCAAAAATACCCTAGTTGGCAAAGGTTGAATCAAGTAGAAATTAGGTAATAATAATAAAAGTTAATCATATTATTACAAATTCTTTACAAATTATAACATAAATTCTTAAATTCTGTAGATGCATGTGTCTTCACAAATCATAATTCATATGATCATTTACATGTTATAATACAGTTAAGATAAGTTTTAATCCAGTAATGTATAAAAAGTATATGTATTTTAAATAAAAACACTCTTTATTTATTATAAGTATGACAATATCTTCTTTAAGACATATACTCTTTTTCTTCAAATAAATGTTTTTTTGTCAAACATACTTAATTGTTTTCCTTGTTATCACTGAGCCCTGATTTATTTAGGCTGTTTTATCCTATTTGAAATTTACGTTGTTCATATTGCTACAGTAATATAAATACTGTTTGACACATGTACATATCTTATAATTTCAAAATTATTTTATTTTAATCTCATTCATTTATTAAAGTAGTCCTTTAGACTTATAAATGTGTAATATTGTGTTAGTTCCTTTTCAGAAAGCTGCACCAGTTAGCACTGTTTATAACAATGAAGTCATATATATACTTAACTTAGATTCCAACTAATAGCAACAAATGCAGTTGAAATTCTCTTATCTCATTCAGGTTGCTTAAAATTTAGTAGAAGGAGAATGTTCTTGGATTAGGAAATTGGTTACTTTAAATAACACTAAATTGGCTAAGGAATATTCTTTTAGTGTAGTTTTAATTATGGAGAAGGTTGTAGAACTGGAGGATTGGTTATTTAATTTAATGCAATATTTCTATTATTTATTTAAGAAGTTCATACAATGTAGTTTGAACATATTCGCTACCCACTCCTTCCCCAGTTCATCTAGATACAGCTCTGTATCCCCTCAACTTTGTGTCATTTCTGTTTGTCTGTTTTCTTGATGACCCATCAAGTTCAATTTGTGCTGCCTATTACGTATTGGTTTGGAGCCATTCACAAGAGCATGATCATTCTACCAAGGGTCACAGTCTTAAAGAAACCTGACTCTCTGAGTTTAAAGTTCTATATCTAACTCAGCTTTCATACTAACTTGCCTCATAATTTTAAAAATATCTTCTTAGATCCAGAACACCCTCTTGATTCCTAAACAACTCAAAATTTAACTATGAGACTCTAGCTATCTATTCTTCAACCACCTCAGAGACCTGAGAGGGATAACTATATCTGATTATATAGGAAGTACAGGGCCTGAAGCTTCCAAAACTAAAAAATGACATACCAGTGGCTGCCTGGACAGTTCCCATTTTCTCTCCATACATTACAGCATCAATCTTCAGCCATTTGGCCCCATTTCTCTGACAGACATTGGTTGTAGAGCAGGAATTATGAAGGACTTACCTACCCTGTCTTGGCAGAGCTAGGCTGTCAACTTATCTGCTTAAACTCATGGAGATGGTTAGATAGTAGAATGCTAAAGTCAGGTGCCAAATACATATGGACTGGACATTGGGAATGTATGCTAAGCCATATAACTCTTATAATTGTGGCCTATTTATTTCTGTTGTTTTGTATTGTATTTATAGTTATAAGAAAAAGAACCATTTTTTGGAATGAAAGGGAGAGCTGTTGGGGGGGTAAAAAGAAATACCTTAAACTAAAAAAAAAAGAAGGGAAGAGGATGGGGGGGTTGAGGAGGAGGAGGGTGGAAGGGTGGGACTGGAGGGAGGAGTAGGGAGGGGATTGTGATTGAGATGTAACTTGAAGAAATAAAAAATAAATTATTAAAAAAAGTAAAGACAAAGACAGCAAAGAGGTATTATGAAGAGAAAAATAGTTATATGTAATTATTATGTAAAATTATGTTAAAAAGTTATATGTAAAAATTATAATTTACTAATTATAAAAATAGTAATATGTAATAATGAGAAATTTCTCATGGGCTCATGTCAAATAAAAACTCTAATATTTTACAAAAAAAGAAAAAAGAAACCTGACTCTCTCTTCACTAGAAGCCATTGTCTCTAGCTAGAGATGTGAGCTCATGCTCTAACAATTTTCCTCTTTCCTCTTCTGTAACTATTTCTGATCTATGGGGTGTGTTCGTGTGTGTGTGTGTGTGTGTGTGTGTGTGTGTGTGTGTGTGTGTGTGTGCCTGCATGCATGTGTGTGTGTATGATAATTAAATTTGTTCTTTGTGAGTTACATGTATATGTATATTATACTTTGATAATATCCAGTTCCTAATTTTCCCATATAATTCTTGCTAGACAAACTACAACATGTACCATTCCCAAATATCCCAAATGTATTTATTTTTTATTTCACAAAAAAATATATCACTGAGGCCAATTAGTGCTCTCTGTGTGTGCAAGGGATAATTGAGCTTCTTATACTGAGGTTTCTGAATTATTGTAAGAGGTGGAGAATTCTAGGACTGAACTAATAGAGTTGAGGATTCTTGTGATGTATTAATGAAGTTGGTTATAGAGAAAGTCAATATAAAGAATATTATAATTAAAATGTGATGGATTAATATCAACTTCCAAATAAAAGGTTAATATATGAATAACCTTACATGAAAGATAATGAGGTAGCTGTCATCTGAGATCTTTCAAGAAATCTGAGAAACTTCTTTTCATCAGCATCCTTGTCACATAAGTTTATTCTCCACAGGTGTTTCGGGGCTAACATAGTTAATTTCTTAAAGCCAACTTTCTTATGAAAGTAGACATTCATTATTGCTTAAGAGTGTCATCTCGCTGAGATTGTCAATAATATCCTGTAACAGAAACTATTTTCTTTCACAAGAGGATTTCACACAAATTATCACTTTAATTGTAAAAGATACTCTTGAGTATTAAAATAGTATGAAATAGTTTAATTTATGAGTCAAATATGCTAACAATTACTCTAAATTTTCCTTGTAATTTGAAAATTAGATTACATATTTCTGTGATCTCAAGGCAAAAGATGTCTTCTTCCTTTAAGATAAAATGAAACAAAAAGTATGTGGAGTGACATCATAGAAGTGGCAAAATAAAAGTTGCCCAGGTTCATCCATCACATAAACACCAATTTGAACAATTATCAGTGCAAAAATAGTATACAGGGACTTGATATTCCAGGAAAAACATCACAATGCCCAGAAGATAAAGAGAAATAAGACAAGACACTGAAAAAAAAAACAGGAAGGGCAATATAACATTATTTGGGTTTCCCCTTCCCTAAAGATTAGGAATAATCTGAAGGGACACAGTTATATAGGTGAAAAGAATAATCACTCTGGTTGACATGACCCCCAGGGCCAGGCCTGTCCTAGTAAAGCTTTGTCTTACTGTTGATTCATTCTTAAGCTGCCCAGTGCCAGGCTGGGTCTCTTAACCCCAAGTTCTCAGTGAGAGGTCAGCTCTCTGGATACATCCTAGTGATTTTTCCAGAAATCTCCAAACCCAAATTCTAGACCAAATCCCATGGTCACAGAACATTACCTCCACTTGAGTAAAATTGTCTTATTCAATCTCAAGCCATCATACCCTCCAGGGAGTATGAAATTACAGCTTATTTTCCACTTCCGGCCTGCCTTTGTGGCACCAGGCAGCAGCTCAGTGTCTGTAAACGGTGTGAGGTTCAGCACAGCTCTAGTGATCCAGGAAGTACAATATCTCACCAAACAACGTCAGAAGCAACTTGGAGACTTGTAGTCAGTTCTGCTCAGATTGTCCAGAATTTTGGATGAGCTACACGAGGAATGGAAATCTCTGCGAAATTTGGTATTTAAAGATTGGAAGATGTATTGAGCTACATGTTAGATTGTACATATGCCGCACGAGGCCATCAGGATCAAAAAGGGTCAGAAAGCATGATGCCATCAAAGAACAAAATAAAGCATTAGTAACAATCTTAAATAATTGAATATATGTCAATTTCCCCACAAAATAAAAATAATTCCTAGTCTTCTATTATTATTATTTTTTTTTTTTTTTTGTGAGCCAGGTCTTATTGTATTGCCTATTGCTGGTTTTAAACTCATTATGTAGTTCAAGTTGGCCTCAAGTTCATGTTCTTGCTTCAGCTTTTTAATCATTGTGACATTAGGCCCACACCACAATATCAAATGTATTAGTTTTAAAGGAACACATTGAGCATTGAATTATAGTAGCATAGAGATTTGTAAAACATGACCAGAATCAGAAAATATAAACGGAGAGGAGAAATTTAATAAGGAAATAGAAACTAATAAAGAACCCTCCCCCCCAAAAAAAAAAGAAAAAGAAAGGCTCTGAGGCTGGAGAACAATGAATAAATGAATGTCACAGAGAGCTTCAGAAGCAGACTTGTTCTAGCAGAAAAGCCACATAACTTGAGTATAAGTTATAGAAATTACTTAAGCAAAGAAACAAAAAACAACAGCAAATTAGTGAAGACAGCCTAAATGAACTAAAGGATACTACCCAGCAAAATATATACGCTCTAAGAGTGCTAAAGGAAGCAAAGTCAAAACTAAAAGAGTGACCTTTTCAAAAAACTATTTACAAAGCTGAAATATAGCTCAGCTGGTAGAATGCTTTTCTAGCATGCACAAATAACTGGATTCTGCCCCCAGGACTGAACTCATGTAAACCATGTAAGGTGCCAAAATTCTGAAATCCCAGGAGAATCAACAATTCAAAAACATTTTTAGCTACATAAACCTTCCTAGTATACCTGACATAGTGTTTTGATTGTTCCTTTGTTTTTGAATAATCTAGAGAAGCAAATGAGTAGACAAACCATAATGTGTAAAGTCCTTTCCCTCTCAAATAAAATATGGTAAGTCCTTATTGTCATGTATAATAAAGCAAATTTTAAAAGTAAAGGAGAATTTTGAACAAAACAGGAGAAAGATGACTCACTATATTTATGGAAACTCCATAAAGATTTTAGTTGATTTTATAGCAGAAATCTGGCAGCGTAGGAAGAAGAGGAAAGATAAAATCAAAGTGTCTCAAAACAAACAACAAAGAGCATCCTATTAGTCAGAAAAAAATAATTTATCGGTGAAGTTTCCTGGATGAGGAATGAAGACAATACTTCCCTGTGGGCATAAAGGCAAATGTTTATGGACTATTGTTAGGGATTGTGCTGGTTTTGTAAATTAGTAATTGTAGATTCCCCCCAATAGCCATGAGTTCACTAACACTAAGTAGTTAGCTAAGTACAGGACAGGATTTCTCTCATGTTGAGCAGGTCTCAGGTCTAATTAGAAAGATGTTGGTTACTGCCAATGTAAATGTGCCACTATTGTACTCTTGGAGTTTTCATAGTAATATGATTATCATTGATGCTGTTTTGGGTAGGCCCATTAGCTGTATCCTTTCTTTTGAAGCTTACATAGTGCCTCTTCTGGTACTATGAAAACTAGTTCTCAGAGATGGGACATTCATGCCAGTCCTGCTTCAAGGGTCTTTGGACCCTGGTTCTGAAGTGAATGATGTCTTCTTCAATAAAAACTTACCAGGACAAACAAATACAACAGCAATAGACTATATGTTTTGGAAATCTCTTGGACAGATCTAGTATATGACATACTTTTTGTTGTAATTGTCAGCATTTAATATCGTTCATAAGTGTCACTCAGCTGTACAATTGTTTTATTTATCAAAACTCTCATTAATATCATGGAAGTTCTAAACAAAACATTTAGACTTGAAATGGAAGATCAGACACATTGCTGACAGTTCTGCTAGTTTTCTCCTTTTCTTATTCATTTTCAAGTATAATTTCAGGAGAAAGACAGTTTGTTAACTATATACTTTACAATTTTTTATTTGTAAAGAATGGACTACATGGATGCTTATTTTATTCTGATCAAAATCCCTCTCCAAAAATATTGTAAAAGTAACTCTCAAAAAATTCTGTTGAGTACTCATTACCTTTGTTTTGTTTATTTTTTTATTGGAAGAATTAGTAATTGAAACATAATTGGATTGTTATTTGGTTCATTTCTCTTTATTTGATTACTTTCCTTCATCTAATTTTCCCCTAAATTGACTTTTAAGGCTGAACTATCAATTGCTTTAATCTAAAAAAAAAATACTATCTTCACTTTTCATTCCACTTGATCCTTCTTCATATTTGACACTTATTAACTTTATAATGTGTCTGAAGAAAAGACAGTCTTTTCAGGAAACGCACATTTAACTGCTTTATATATCAACTTTAAATTGCTTTAAGATAGCAAATATTTTGAGAATGATTGATAATGATTGCCACTTTATCCCAGACTGATTCTTTTTATTTAATTTGCAGTATAGCTAAGATAGATATGCAAAACCTTTGGAAATCTCACAAAAATAAACTTTCTGATTACTTAAGTATAACACTTATGAATCCATTGTCACAACCATTGTTCAAGTGACAAGTTATCATGTATTCACATTGAATTATTTGGAACTAAAAGGACTATGTGAACCCTGTAAATATTGGGATGCAATAAACAGAGTAACAGATATGATTAGGGTACTTAGGTGATCCACAAAATCTTCAGTTTCTTTATCTGAAATCAACAGAAGAAGAAGATACATAAAGAGGACAATAGGAGTATAGTAGAGCTTTTTTACAAGCTTATAAATGGAAAAAGTTTTTTGTTGTTTTGATATAACCTTTTAGTATTAGTATAAAGAATCCAATAGAAACTGTCAAAACTGTTGGAACTACCATGTGATAGTGGGATTTTAAAATTTTCTTTTATTATATAATACACACAGAACTATGCTGATTTGTTCAAATATTTTGCTCATAGCCGAACATATGCAATGCATTACTTTGTTTTGTACATTGAAATTCAGTAAAATATTATACCGTGATATAAAACTCCACATTCTTCTGCCCTTCTCTGACACTGTACTGTGACTAATTCATTATGCAAATTGATGACAAATAGTTCTACCTAAAACTGTACTGCTTGGTGCCAGTCACTGGAGTGTGTTCATTTCCAAGAGCTGGGATCCATAGCTCCTGAGTCACCCATTTTATTCATATTTTAGAAAACCAATAGGCATACAATTATGTAGACAATGACACATCTTTAGATTTCATAAATTATTTAACTTTATGTCAGTAGGTATCATGTGTCTTGCACCAGAGAACACAGAGAATCAATCATTTTCCTTTCTATTCTAGAATTTAGATCCATCTCTCAATATCCTAAATGGGCTTGCCTGTTCTTGTGGACATTAGCAGTCTAATTTAGGTAGTTATTCTTGTGTTATTTCAAGAAAGAAGATAAACTTGTTCATATTAAACTACTTAGCATTGTTTCACAGAAGTCTCATAAAAGACTTACAATGTTACATCTTACAATTTTGCTAAATGTGAATCTACTATTTTGAATATTAAGTTGAATTTCATTCAAAAAGTATTCCTATTATTTTATATCATGTCTTCTAGTTACAGTTAGTTTTCTTAGACAGTTGCTTGGTCTCTTTAAATATTCAGAATATGAGGATTTTCTCTACCACTTAGTGTTAATTGTTTCAACATAAGCTAGCTTTGTGGCTTTGAAGGATGTTACATAAATCTGTTGATTTTCTTGTCAACCAAAGTGTAGCTATAATATTTACTTCATAGAGCACCGTTAACTGTAATTTTGAACTCATCAAAACCTACATTATAAAGCACCTTTGGTTTTATTATTAACACCTCACTAAAACCTTATTGCATCATATGGGTGATTACTTTCTTCAACTTTTGAACAAAAATAAATTTGCTCAGAAACTTTATTCTAATCTTCTGAGGTAATGTACTTTTTTTCCATCCAGTATTTTTATTTGACAATTCTTATATATCAAACAGATTAATTATCAGAAAAGAATCACCAATATTCTACCCAAAACTTAGTTAAAATGGCATTCAAGGCTAGAATTTAGTAACTTACAGAATAGATTTATTTGGGAAAGTGGGGATTTTTATTCTTCAAATTCACTAACACTAGCCAAATACCCACTCTCTTTTCCTAAATGATTTGTTGAAAGAGGAAATGATTCTTTAAAGGAATTAGGTATTAACACACAAGGCTCACCCTGAAACATTCCCTACACAGTGGCAGTGAGAACAGTGTAATTCTTCAAGCATGAAAAAAGTAGATGACAGAAAAGTAGAGAAAGAATGTTTATGATCCACTGACAATATTGAGGAGATTTAGTTAATTACAGCAAAATTATCACAACTTGAATTGAGTGTCTTAGAATTGTAATATATTATGCATAGAAGAGCACAGAGGTCCAAAAATAGCAACATATCACTAAACCAGGTTTGATTTCTCACATGTCCTCCTACTTCACATGACGGTTTTAGTGTTTTCCAGATTATTGCATCATTTCTTTCTACCATTAGTGTAGAAGACTTGCCTGTGGTAAACTGAAACACAGTAAGATACGCAGGCAAAACTCCATGAAATCTAGGCTGATTCGTGATTGCTCCAAATTCATGAATTTTCTCTAACATTTCGAGGACATATGGTTCTACTGAAAGAGGGACTCCATCACACATATGGTGGGGTTGCAGATAAGAGACTTCTAGAGTAGTGTGCCAAGACTGGTATATATATTTGAAAATAAAAATTTTAAAAATGTAACATAATATTTAAATGCAAAAATTTAAAAATCCTCAGGGTACAACTTGACAAATGACCACAAAGTTAACACACCTCTATTTCATGAATCAAAATCAAATCCTAAACATTTCCTAATTATCCCCATAGATATCCCTTCCCAAGAGGGAGTTATTGATCTGACTCCTAACTACGTATAAGAACTACATGTTTTGTAGTTTTGTAGTAGCTATATCATGCAGAACATACTCTGTATCTGGGTTCTTTTATAGCATATTTCATTTGTGAGATTCATCAGTATTACGTACTTTACAAATGTGTTTATTCCTATTGTTGTTTGTTTATTTACAATTCAAGAATACTACTAAAACAGTATGTGCTCAAGATCACTATACATGCATTTTAGCATATATACATATGCTAATATCTATACATGTATTTTAGCAACATATATATCCTATTTGCATATAGATATATGCAAATAGATATGGTGATGGAAAAATATTGTATATGGTAAGCATAGATTAAATTCTAGAAGACAATTCCCCTCATTTTTTCCAAGTCTTTGTCTCAATTTGCATTCTGGCAACTAGTGCATGATGAATTAGTTGCTTTATATTTTTGAGAAAAATATGTTTTTGCCTACCCTTTGCATGCCAGAATTTCCAGTGACTTATGCACCATTGTGATATTATGGTTTTATTTACATGATTCACCTAACTAATAAAAATGGGTACTTTATTATATCCGTGTTAAATTTAAAGGTCTTCCTTTGTGATCTATCTTATAAGACTTATTTTTGTCTACTGAGCAGTAATTTTTATACCAATACATGTGTTTGACCCCATTTAGCCTGGATATAAAATATTTGTTATAAATACTAATTGTAAATAATTTTTACATATCTATCCTTTGCACTTAATCTCAGTTAACCTTGTCATTTTAAGGTGTTTTTAATTAAAATTGAGAATTTCTAAATAATCATATTGTCATTAGTTTTTATTTACAGAGAGTCCTATTTAAAAGAAAATTCTGCCTACTCCAAAGGTTTGAAGATATCCTCTCTACCTTGCTTTCTTCTAAAATTCATAGAAGTTTTGCATAAAAAAGTAACCAATTCCTCTGAGTCTGATATTTGTGGATAGTGTGAGTTAGAATTTTATATTTACTTTCTCACAATCTGCTAGGATATACATAATTTATCCAGCGTCATATTCTGAAATGTCCATCATTTGCCCACTGTACCAGACTGAATTATCAGTGCTGTTAGATTCTGATGTCTTCACCACACTATTAAACCATTGCTTTGGAGTTCGTGTTCACATTTTTAAATTTATGATATTATTTGTTGATTTCCCCAGGTATGTACTGATCTATCCACTCTTTAGGTGTTAAGAATAAAATATCCAACAACAGATAGCAACCCCTTTATGAAGTTTAGACATTCATGAATTATAGTGGAAAGCAGTGCAAATGTAAGACACTGCAGAGGAATAATTGCTACATAGAAAAGAAAGAGGACAAGAAATGGCTTCTAGGTGTCAGTGGACTGTGAAGGATGCATTGTAAATCTGTAAAGGATCTTCTGTAAAGTCTTCCCAGGGGAGTGGAGTGAGAGTAAAGATTTAAGCAGGGTCAGAGGTCAGCTGTTCATGGTTATGAAAAGAAAGACTTGCAGGGACAATGATTATTTCATCGAGGTAAATATATTTATATGGTGGGGGGCCCACCAAGACATTGAAATACAGGACCCCATTCTGATTTTAATTATATTCAGGGACAACTTCTTTTACAAACATTCTTAAGTTCTTGTGTCCTTATAAGCAAAAGATTGTGAAAAGTTTGGTAGGTACACAAAGAAAAGCAAAAGCCATGTCAAAACCAAGATGATGTAATCACAAGCTTCAGAAGAGCCAGACTTTCCAGAGCTGTGTGAATAATGTGAAGGTCTTCCTAAGAGCCTTGTAGGACTACTCCTTTGGAGATATTATGATTTCTGAATGGTTACATTACATTTGAAACTTCAAAGTTTCTCATAATTTTTATAACATTTTAAAGAAAGAAGTCCATGTGCAATATACAAATAAGAATACTGAGGTTGGCTGCTTCTGAGGTGAATAATTAGAAGAGATTGAAGGAGAGGTGATTAGAAATATATTAATGAGGCAGAGAAGTAGAAGACTATGGGCAGTTCCATTGACTTTGATCAAAATTGAGGTGGGACATGTGTGTGTGTGTGTGTGTGTGTGTGTGTGTGTGTGTGTGTGTGTACACTTGGGAATTCTGTAGTGTCACAAGGACTCAGAGAGCTTGATCCATTTCATTGGTCTATTTGCTGGACTTTGACTTTTCATTGTGTTCTTACGAATGCCTCATCTTTCTATTTCTGCTTCATTTCTTCTCATTTGTTTATGAAACTTTGCTTCTTAGGTTATCATATATGTGGTTTTATACTTTTGATTCCAAGATTCATATGCTAGATAAAGTTTTACTCTCTCTTTTAAAATCTGTGTTGATATTGAAGTGTCTTATTTAAATCTCAAAAGTTTTCTGAGACATCTCATACATTTTCATGTCTAATATTGTAAGTGAACTGATTTGCAACAGCCATATCTGGGCTCCAGTGCTATTTCACAGTTTATAATAAGATCAACCTATTCTTTTTTGAAGTATAATACTAGATCCATGCTTTTCCTGTGGCAATGTGGTACCATCTAGCACATTATTTGTGCAAAACACCGAGGTTTGATGCAGTGTGCATGTGACTGGGATACACACAAATTTGATCAAACACTGACACTTTACTGTTATTAGTTTGTTAATTAGCTGTAATTTATTAGAATAATAGGAAAATATTATGGCTTTTCTAAACTTCAAAGAATAATCCTACATGGATAACATTTTTTAAGGAAAAATCAGCAATGCTAAAGCTGTACTTCACTGACAGCGTTAAGAAACCTGTGAAAAGATCAAAGGCAAAAATGAGGCTGCTGTTTTTAAAATTATTTTCTTAGTCATGTAACTGAGGAAGATCCTTGGAAAACTGTAATTTTTCTGTTGCTGTTGCCTTTTGGCATATTTTGCCAATTTTTAACTTTAAGACATAATTTCAAACCAGGAAAAGAGTATGACATTCTTTGCAGCTCAGACTCAACACATCCATTACACTTTCTTACAACATTCAGCCTCTGAACTGTACCTATCTGGAAGGTTATAGGTTTCAAACACAAGATTTTCAGCACTTTATTTTTCTTTAGAATCCTGAAATAATTATGAATTCATAAAATTCCTAGTTTTGTTTTGTTCAACTTAGTTTCAAAGATGAGGTTTGGAAAATTCCAGCTACAAAAGAACTATATTGTTGATAGGATGAAAAGTTAAAAAATATTTTTAAGTGAATTCTGAAAGCATGGTATATGGTTTTGTTGAAGAAAGATAGTATTATTTTCTGCACACAAATTATTTGAAAACTAAGCTCACTGAAATACCTCTTGCTTGTTTATTATCCAAGAATAGTATAAAAATTGCTGGAGAGGCAAGATGATATTTTGACTTTATGGGCATAATTATTTTAAAATAATCATAAAGTATAGTATTATCAAAAACAATAATGTTTCTGAAGTAGCAGGTCATCTTACTTTTAAATCTGTGTAGGAATTTTTGAAATATATTTATATCTATAATAAACAAAAATTAGATGTAATAATCTGAACTTTGATTGCTAAAATTGGAATTAACACTATTAAACAGTAAATGCTATGAATCTTCACTTTTTTACATTTTCTATTCAGATTCCAGAATGGTAGAGTAGAAAAAATACAAAATTTGTTGTAGGAATGTTTTCTATAATCTCAAATTTTCACCTCAGTTTGAGAGCCAGATTGTGTACTAGATTATCACCTGTTCAGGTTAATTTCTACAAAGACAACGCAATATATATGGTAAATAAAATTATATCTAACAAATATCCCAATACCAGACAACCCTTCAAGTTGTTAGTTAGAGTTCAAATGATTCCCATGCAATATATATCCTAATGCTGTTGCCTTTAGCTGTCCCAGAATTTGAAGGCAAGTTTTTATTGCTGAAGACATCATATTCTTCAAACACAGGTTTTAAAAGAATCAAGCTGCATCTGATTTGGATACCTTCTCCTTGAGTTCTCATAGTGCTAGAAGTTTCTATGAAAGCTTCCAAGTGAGAAAAGCAATCATTAGTGCAACCCATATATAAAATCTAAAAACCACAGCATTGACAAGCATGTAAGACACCAAAGAAGATGAGTGGCCCAGACGATCCAGCCTTGCAGACTTCCTTAATAGCTGTTTCCTCAAAAGTCTACAACCACAACAATTCAAAATCGCTAAGATCGTTCACCTCCACAGAGTGCTCCAGCCAGAACTTCAGTAAAGCCCTGAAGATCAGCTTCTGTCTACGAACTTTTTAGGACATCTAAATAGCTGAGCAGAAAAGGACTGAATATCGAATGATTCTATTAACATTTTAAACCACTTTTCCATTCTTATTTGGGCCCCAAACAAGTTCACTACATTCCAAATCAGCAGGAAGTCATTTTAAGAGAGTGATGTCCCATACCCAGAAGGTGGGGAGGATGTTTCCCCCCCTTTGGTCATTTGGTGGATAATAGAAAATTTTGTTATTTAGGGGAAGAGACTACAAGCTGTTAAATGATCTTGTTAACTGGGTTTTGGAGGTTAGACCCAGGGACATCTCTCTTTTTTTTCTGTATCCTTCTTTCTCTCCTATGTAGGAGTGAACAGACTTGATAAAAAATGGGACATAGGCATAGTATAGGAAAGATCAAGAAAAAAGGACAGATTATTGAATATGCCCTTATACCTTTGTATATTGATACAAAATTATATTATATTTGGCTAAATTGTCATTGATCATTGTATATTAATGCAAAATTAAGATTTTATTGGGCTACATCGGTATTGATCTTTGCATATTGATACAAAATTAAGATTATATTTGGCCACATTGTTATTGATCTTTGTATATTGATACAAAATTAAGGGTAACTCTTCTTAAAGGTATTGTTTGTAATAATGCTTAAAAATGAAATGTGAAATTTTGGCCTTTTGCTACCAACCGTCATAAACTGTTTAGGATAATTAAGAAATCAAAACTAATAGTCATGCAAGTGTGTCATTTTGTTAGTTACTATGACAGTCTATCACAGTTATTTTCTAAGCTAATCAGAAATCAAGTTGCTAAGAGACAAGCAATATTTGCTTATCTAAATATAAGAGATAGATAGGGCATCTTCAAAAACCTCAAGAGATCTGCAGAATATGGCATTCAAAGATGTTTTCTTCACTTAATATTTTTTGATATCGAGACATGTCAGCTCCTGACAGCACCCCCTATTCTACTCCAAGTAGAAGATGAGCATTGAAGAATCTCCAGTGGGAGATGGTTCAATTAGTGGCAAGCCTATCTCTAGGCAAGAAAAACCCCATGCTTAAACTGTAGACAGAATATTGTCCAAAAAGGACAAAACCTGGAAGCAGGTAAGTCGACAGCCTAGCTCTGCCAAGACAGGGTAAGCAAGTCCTTCATAATTCCTGCTCTACAATCAATGCCTGTCAGAGAAATGGGGCCAAATGGCTGAAGATTGATGCTGTAATGTATGGAGAGAAAATGGGAACTGTCCAGGCAGCCACTGGTATATCATTTCTTAGTTTTGGAAGCTGCGGGCCCTGCACTTCCTATATAATCATATATATTTATCCCTCTCAGGTCTCTGAGGTGGTTGAAGAATAGATAGCTAGAGTCTCATAGTTAAATTTTGAGTTGTTTAGGAATCAAGAGGGTGTTCTGGATCTAAGAAGATATTTTTAAAATTGTGATGCAAGTTAGTGTTATGTGTTCTATAACTTACTCTTTCCAAGTGTGTTTTAATTCTTTTAAGGTTGTGCTTGAGATTCAACCTTTTCAGGACATATGTATTATCAGTTTTCTAAAGGGATGATTTTGCACTACCACATACTTAGCACTCTAAGTAACAAACATCTGTAGGTGACAGATCAGTGTGTCTCACTAACAAAGTCTTAGTAATTGTTTTTTGCATTTCCTCAGAGGTTCCAAATAATGCTCACTCAGGCTGTTAGTGGCTGTTAGTTCCCATGAAGTGGTACTGAGCACTTCTTGGTGGCTCTCACCTCAGGGGTACTCTTGAGACCTCTCCCAGTTTCTTGCATAGAGCCTTAATATATCAGTCACATAAAGGAAGACTGATGTATCACTAACACTCTCACGCTCTCAGGCATATTCACTGTTAATGTATCACATGATTAGAAGGAATCTATTGCTGAAAACAAAGAAAACCTTGCCCTTTCCATGTCCTTTCCTCAATCTCAATGTCAGAGTATCCTTTTTCATTACAGGTAATGTAGTGATGCCCGGGATCACCAAGAGTATCTTTCAGGGAGCATTTTCACTTTCTCCAACTACATTGTCCTAAACACCGAGCCATTTAAAATATCAGGATATTGTACTATCAAGTCAAAATTCAAAGTGTTCTAAGAGTCCCTAAAGTACTAAAAGCCACCCCGCCCCATTATTTCATCTAATTTAAGATTATGTGAACTCTGAACTACAAATCTCAATTTAGGGGCCTGTTCATCTGAAGAAGCAATTCTAATCTTTCTAAAGTACAGATAAAATTTTAAAGCTTAACATAACATCAATAGTAATTTTAGATGTGAATGAGATAAAATGGAAGGAAATGGATTTGTGGTCTCACAAAATTCTAAGTGACAGTGGAATCAATTCCATTTGGGATTAATGACCAGGAAATAATTTTGTGTGACTAGTAGCTATGCCCTCTGGACTCTTAGGCTCACTTTCAGAGTCATCTGTGATATATTTTGGGATATATCATGTTTTAAGCCAAATTCTTATCATCTTTGTTCTGGCTTGTAGAATTTTTGGGCTCTGACAGCTTTATTTCTTTTCACACTCTATGGTCTTTTCAATCACATTTAGCAGTGTTTCAGTTGACCTAGTATTCTTAAAAAACTTGTGAGATTTATTTCCATGTTATGTATCTTTACAAGTTAACATTTTGATTCATAGAGTTTTTCCCCCCTGTGGAAAATCGGTTACTACTGTTGGCTTTTGAAGGATTGGAGAGACCTTCTTTTTAAGCTTCCCAGATGTTGCTTAATTGAAAGGATCTATGAGTCAAACTCTCAATCCTTTCATAACTGTTTGTATTATTGCTTATCTAAGGATTTGATTCAAGGACCTAGCACAAGGTTGTTTATAAACTCTTTTGTTGTTCTTGAAAATTTTAAGAAGCAAGAAGAAACCAGGTCATGACTTTAATACTTAGCTTCCAAAATTCCTCAGTTTTTTTTTTTTTTTTTTTTTGAGACAGTGTCTTGGTTAATACTACAGCATGACCTTGAACTTGAAATCCTCCTGCCTTAACCTCTCAAGAACTTGGATGTCAGGAATGTACCACCAATGTACCTCAATAACTTATTGTTAGTTTTGTTGGATAACTACATTTCCAATTAGACTAAAAACTTCCTGTGATTAAGTGTCACAGAATTCTCTTAATCCTTATCAGATATCATTGCTTAAGAGGCACTTGTTAGTTAAACACATTTATTCAAATAAATTGTTTTTAAACAATGTATTCAAATTCTTCGATGTTCCTCCACTATTGGCTATCATATCAGGCAAACATGTTATCACAGGACAGTTTTAGGGATGATCTCTCAAATTTGAAAGTTAATTGTAAGCTCTCAAGTGAAATTTACAGCCCAGGTATATGTTATTACTTTCTTCAGGTAAAGTAAGTACATATTATAATTAAAATTATTCTTCTAAATAACTCTAGATGTTTCCTTAAAAATTATTTAAATGATAAAACCATGAAAGTTCTTTGAGTATAATGAATGATGGCTTTCTAAATTGACTTACTTTGATTTTTTTATACCATTTTAAAAGAACTACATATTAAAAAGACAAAAAAAAGCAACCCCCCAAAAAAAAAAGATACTATCATCAGTTGCTCTTATCATTTGAATTGTCTTGTATTTGCCACAGGATTTGGATCGCTTTTCCCTAGCTGTGCTGCCTTGTCTGGCCTCAGCATTAGATGATATTTTTTGTCCTGATGCAACTTGATGTGCCAGGACAGGAGGGTGGGAGGGGACACCCATTTTTGAGAAGATGGATGGGTAAAGAGGATAGGAGATTGGGACTAGGAGGAGAGGGGAGGGGATGTGATCATGATTTTTGTTGTTGTTGTTTTTTTGGTTTGAAAAATGTGTATATTTATTTCAGTGTAGGAAGTTTAAGCATCTAATATAATGCTTAAAAATAAGTTCCTTTTGAGAGTAACTCTATTTTATTTTTCAAATTTTATTTATTCAAATTACATCTACATTGCAACACCTACATCCTCCCCACCCAGTCCCATCCTTCCAACCTCTTCCTCCCTTTCTCCCTTCTCCTCAGGTTAGGGGAGTACCCTACATATGGACCTACCTCAGTTCATCAAGTCACATGAAGGCTAAGAGCTTCCTTTTGCGTTGGGGCCAACAAGGCGACCCAGCTAGGGTAAGGTATTCCACTAACAAGCAACAGACTCCATGTCAGACTGCCTTCCCCACTCAGCTCCACTTGCTATGGGTTTTTCATGAAGACTACACTGTCTATCATGTACATATGTGTAGGGGCCTAGGTTCTGTCTATATAGGCATCTTTTTTGTTTGGTGTATTTTTCAGTCTCTGTGAGCCTCGAGGGGCCTAGTTTGGTTGGTTTTATTGGTCTTCATATGGAGTTCTTGTTCTCTCTGGATCCCACTATTCCTCCCTCTCTTATACAAGACTCCCAGAGCTCCACTTAATGTTTGTCTGTGTGTCTCAGCATCTGTTTCAATCCGTTGCTAGGAAGGGTCTCTCATAGGATAGTTCTGTCTCTTTGGGTTTGTTGGTTGTAGGATGGTTATACTGTACTATATTGCTAATATCCACTTATAAGTGAGAACAAACTATGTGTATCTTTCTGGATCTGGGTTAGATCTTTCAGGATGAGCTTTTCTAGTTCCACCCATTTGGTTGCAAATTGAATGATTTCCTTGTTTTTGATGGCTGAGTAGTAAAGTGAACAAATGTATAAATAATAGAAAAAACAACAAAAAACAAAAAAAGAAATATATTGCACATAAATGTAAAAATTTTAAAAACAGCCAGGTATGGTGGCTCATGCCTTTAATCCCAGAACTCAGGAGGCAGAGGCAGCCAGATCTCTGTGAGCTCAAAGCTACCCTGGTTTACAAAATGAGTCCAGGACAGCCAGATATACAGAGATGCCCTGTCTCGAAAAACTAAAATAATTTTTTTCAAAAGTAAATAAAGAATATTAAAAGCAATTGTGCCATTGTCATAATCAAAATTATCAAAAATGCCATTAAGTAAATTCATTAATAAGTAAGAATTTTATCTGTAAAATTTTCTGGCTTTCATCCATGTACTTGAGTGCTAGGGATAAAAATCATCTAAATAGGGGCCAAAAAGGTGGCGACCTGCTCTAACGCATTTTGAACGTGGGAGAAAAGAGCCACAAAAAACACAGAATTATTGAACACTGTGCAAAACCTGGAGGGACTAGACCCTCCGGGAACACTCACAGCTCCCAAAGGACTGTTAAAAGTGCCAGGGTAAGGCTCTCCCCCCATCTCTCTCACATACGGAAGCCACTAAATCCAGGATTCGGGAACTCCCATTTGGAGAGGCGCCCGGTAAGATCAACCCCAACACACAGCAAGCAGAATCAGAGGCCACATGGCGAGCGCCCACTAGCCTACTGGGCTCCCCACACCTCAGGAGGACCTTATAGCTACTTAGGAAACTTTGCGGGATAGTTGGAGTCTTAGCAAGGAAGAAACAGAGCGCTCAGCGGGTGGTCCGCAGCCTCTCGAGCCGCGGAGGATTTGAGAGAGTGGGAAGCCGGTGGGTAGAGCAGGCAGGGTGGGAAGCAGGCACAGGCGGGCGAGGCTGAAGCCCGGCGCACCCACGGCAGAGCAGCTATGGAGGGAAGCCGACACAGTCAACGGGAGGGGCCGAAGTGCCGCGCACCCAGGGAAGAGCGGCTGGGGAGGGAGACAGGCACAGGCGATGGGAGGTGCCAGGGCTCCTCACACTGGTGGCGGAGCAGACAGGGAGGGAAGCCAGCACAGATTAGGTCAGAAAAGAAACTCCTCTCGCCACATAATAATAGAAACTCCAAATGTAGAGAACAAAGAAAGGATATTAAAAGCTGTAAGAGAAAAAGGTCAAGTCACATACAATTGCATGGCAGACCCATCAGAATTGCACCTGACTTCTCCTCAAAAACTTTAAAAGCTAGAAGGGCCTGGACAGATATCCTACAAGTCCTGAGAGATCATAGGTGCCCAGCCAGACTACTATACCCAGCAAAACTCTCTATCAACATAGATGGAGAAAACAAGATACTCCATGACAAAATCAAATTTAAACAATATCTACCCACAAACCCAGCCTTACAGAAAATCCTAGAATGAAAATTCCAATCCAGAGAAGAAAACTTCACCCAAGAAAACAAAGGGAATAGAAAACCACTCAGCAACTAAACCAAAAGAGGCACAGGACCACCACCTATATACCAAACTAATGGGAAATAACAACTCCAGGTCACTAACATCCATCAACATCAATGGACTCAATTCCCCAATAAAAAGACACAGGTTTACAGAGTGGATCCGCAAGCAAGACCTGTCCTTTTGCTGCATACAAGAAACACATCTCACTACCAAAGATAGACACTACCTCAGAGTAAAGGGCTGGGAAAAGGTTTTTCAAGCAAATGAACCCAGGAAGCAAGCTGGAGTAGCCATCCTAATATCAAACGAAACAGACTTCCAACTGAAGTTAATGAAAAAAGACAAAGAAGGGCATTATATACTCATTAAAGGGAATATTCATCAAGAGGAAATATCAATACTGAACATCTATGCCCCAAATACAAAGGCACCTACTTTTGTAAAAGAAACACTTCTAAAACTTAAATCGCACATTGATCACAACACATTAGTAGTGGGAGACTTCAACACCCCACTCACAACAATGGACAGATCATCAAGACTGAGGCCAAACAGAGAAATATTGAGTCTAACAGAGATCATGAACCAAATGGACCTAACAGATATCTACAGAACGTTTCACCCAAACACAAAGGAATACACCTTTTTATCAGCACCTCATGGAACCTTCTCCAAAATCGACCACACAGTTGGACACAAAGATAGTCTCAATAGATACAAGAAAATTGAAATAACACCTTGTATCTTATCAGACCACCACGGAATAAAGCTGGTCTTCAACAGCAAAAGAATCAACAGAAAGCCTACACACACATGGAAATTGAACAGCTCCTTACTGGATGACCACTGGGTCAGGGAAGAAATAAAGAAGGAAATCAAAGACTTCTTAAAATCCAACGACAATGAAGACACAACATACCCAAACCTATGAGATACATTGAAAGCTGTGCTACGAGGAAAGTTCATAGCACTAAGTGCATTCAAAAAGAAAATTGTCACAGCTCATATTAGTGAACTAACAGCTAAGCTGGGTGAATTGGAAAAAAAAACAAAAACAAACACTCCCAAGAAGAGCAGAAGGCAGGAAATCATCAAACTTAGGGCTGAAATCAACAACTTAGAATCAAAAAGAACTATACAAAGAATCAATGAAACCAAGAGTTGGTTCTTCGAGAAAATCAACAAAATAGACAGACCCCTAGCCAAATTAACTAAAAGGCAAATGGAAAGAACCCAAATCAACAAAATCAGAAATGAAAAGGGAGAAATAACAACAGACATTGAGGAGATCCAGAAAATATTCGGGTTCCATTTAAAATCTATATTCCACCAATTTGAAAACTGAAGCGAAATGGACAATTTCCTCGATAAATTCCACCTACCTAAACTAAATCAAAATCAGATTAACAGCTTAAACAGCTCAATAACCCCTAAGGAAGTAGAAACAGTCATTAATAATCTCCCAACCAAAAAAAGTCCAGGGCCAGATGGCTTTAGCACGGAATTCTACCGGACCTTCAAAGAGGAACTAACACCATTACTCTTCAAACTCTTCCACCACATTGAAACAGAAAGAACACTGCGAAACTCATTCTATGAGGCCACTGTCATTCTGATTCCTAAACCACACAAAGACCCAACAAAGAAAGAGAACTTCAGCCCAATCTCCCTCATGAACATAGATGCAAAAATACTTAATAAAATACTAGCAAACCGAATTCAAGAACACATCAAAAATATCATACATCATGATCAAGTAGGCTTCATCCAAGGAATGCAGGGATGGTTCAATATACGAAAGTCTATCAATGTAAATCACCATATAAAGAAGACGAAAGAAAAAAAACCACATGATAATCTCACTAGATGCAGAAAAAGCATTTGACAAAATCCAACACCCCTTCATGCTAAAAGTTCTGGAGAGAACGGGCATATAAGGACCATAACTAGAAATAATAAAGGCAATATACAGCAAGCCAGTGGCCAACATCAAATTTAATGGAGAGAAGCTTGAAGCATTTCCTCTAAACTCAGGGACAAGACAAGGATGTCCACTTTCACCATCTCTTCAATATAGTACTTGAAGTCCTTGCTAGAGCAATAAGACAACTAAAGGAGATCAAAGGGATAAATATTGGAAATGAAGAAGTCAAATAATCCCTATTCACAGATGATATGTTAGTATACATAAGAAACCCCAAAAAACTCCACCAAAGAACTCTTACAGCTGATAAACAACTTCAGCAAGGTGGCTGGATACAAAATTAACTCAAAAAAATCAGAAGCCCTTCTTTATACAACAAACAAATATACCGAGAAAGAAATAAGGGAAACAACCCCCTTCACAATAGCCACAAACAACATAAAATACCTGGTGGTAACTCAAACCAAGCAAGTAAAGGACGTATACAACAAGAACTTCAAGCCCCTGAAGAAAGAAATGGAAGAGGCCTTTAGAAGATGGAAAGATCTCCCATGCTCATGGATAGGTAGGATCAACATAATAAAAATGGCTATCCTACCAAAAGCAATCTATAGACTCAATGCAATTCCTATCAAAATACCAACACAATTCTTTATAGACCTGGAAAAAGCTATCTCAACTTCATATGGAACAACAAAAAGCCCAGAATAGCTAAATCAATCCTGTACAATAAAAAAGCTTCTGGAGGAATCACCATCCCAGATTTCAAGCTGTACTACAGAGCAATAGTAATAAAAACAGCATGGTACTGGTATAGAAACAGACCAGTGGATCAATGGAATAAATTGAAGACCCAAACATGGACCCACACACCTATGGCCAACAAATCTTTGACAAAGAAGCCGAAACCGCACAAAGGAAGAAGGACAGCATCTTCAACAAATGATGCTGGTCCAACTGGATGTCCACTTGCAAAAGAATGAAATTAGACCCATACCTATCACCTTGTACAATACTTAAATACAAGTGGATCAAAGACCTTAACATAAGGCCGGCCACACTAAAGATACTAGAAGAAAAGTAGGAGAAACCCTCGAACTCATTGGCACAGGTGACAACTTCCTGAACAGAACACCAACAGCTCAGGACCTGAGATCAACAAACAATAAATGGGACCTCATGAAACTGAAAAGCTTCTGTAAGGCAAAAGACACTGTCATTCGAACAAAACGGCAACCAACAGACTGGGAGAAAATCTTCGCCAACTTCACATCTGATAGAGGGCTATTATCTAAGATCTACAAAGAACACAAGAAACTAAATGCCAAGAAACCAAATAATCCAATCAAAAAATGGGAGACGGAGCTAAATAGAGAATTCACAAAGGAGGAATCCCTAATGGCTGAGAGACACCTGAAGAAATGCTCAACATCCTTAATCATCAGAGAAATGCAACTCAAGATGACCCTGAGATTCCATCTCACACCTGTCAGAATGGCTAAGATAAAGAGCTTAAATGACAGCACATGCTGGCGAGGGTGTGGAGAAAGGGGAACCCTACTCCATTGCTGGTGGGAGTGCAGGCTTGTGCTACCACTATGGAGGTCTGTCTGGCGATATCTCGATATCTTAGAAATTTTGGAATAACTTTGCCTCAGGACCCAGACATACCACTTCTGGGTATACACCCAAAGGACTCCTCACAGAGTCATAGGGAAGTCTCCTCATCTATGTTCATAGTAGCCTTATTTGTAATAGCCAGAAATTGGAAACAACCCAGATGTCCCTCAACTGAAAAATGGATTAAAAAAATGTGGTACATCTATACAATGGAATATTACTCAGCTATCAGAAACAATGAAATCATGCAATTTACACCCAAATGGATGGATCTAAAGAAGGTCATCCTGAGTGAGCTAACCCAGACTCAGAAGGATGCACATGGCATCTATTCACTTATAGTAGGATTCTAGCTATATCGTACAGGATATCTGTTCTACAACCAACACACCAAAAGGAACATGGATATAAACTTTTTTTTTTCTTTTTCTTTTTCCTTTTCCTTTTTTTCTTTTTCTTTTTCCTTTTCCTTTTTTTTCTTTTTCTTTTTCCTTTTCCTTTTTCTTTTTCCTCTCTTTTTTGTTGTTGTTCTTTGTTTTTGTGGGTTTGTTTGTTTGTTGGTCTTTTTTTTAGTTTTCCCCCCCATAGCAAGGAGACACCTTTCACTGGCAGTACTGCCTCGAGGGCCCAGGTGTATGAAGAGGCTCTTGGCCCTCATATGACTCCTGATCTGTGGTGAGAGACTGTTATGCAGGGACACTCCACCCCAGAGGAACAAGACAGAAGGTTCGGGGGTTAGAACATTGGATGGTGGGGCTGGGAAGCGGGAAAAGAGGACAATATGATAAAGATGTAACCTGAAGCAACAAACAAATAAATTTATTAATTAAAAAAGCAGGTAACAATGTTAAAACATTGTAAATAAAATAAAGGATACAGCCATTTAACCTGGTTTTATAAACATCCAAGTGTCGAAAAAATGTAGATCTAAGGTAATATACATGAGAAATGTGGTGTTAACCCATGCCATTAACTTCAGCAGAGACGGGAGGAGCACCATAGAGTTAGTGGTCTTATAAATTCTAGAGGTACATGGAACAGGGTGGTGAGGGTGCACACCCTTAATCCCATCATTCAAGAAGAGTACACCCTTAATCCCAACACACTAGAGATAGAAACAGGCAGATCTCAGAGCTCAAGGTCAGCCTGATACAAAACAAACTCTAAATAGAGAAAAACTTCGATCCAGGAGTGGTGGAACACATCTTTAATCCCTTCAGATGGGAACCACAGATCTCTGATCCCAATAATTAGAATGATGAGACACACACATAGGACTTGGCAGGACCTAAGTTTAAAAGCTACTTACAAAAGGCCTACTCAATACAAACAAATTGTCCTTTGAGATCTCAAAATATATACACTAAAGCTGGTTTAACTCCAAAATAACAAAATAATTTCTTCTTTAATCCAGATTGAAAGATAACACTTTATATACTATCAAAAAAACAAATTTGCTTCAGGAGAAATATTACCTAGCCCCCCCACCCCCCAAAAAAGAGGGTAATTGTCCCAGAGTTAGGATTAGGGCAGGGCTCTGTTCTTATCTTTCCAAGAGAATCAAAGCATCCATTCAAGGAACCCAGGGACAACTGGACAACGGAAACCTCAGCAGAAAACAGAATCAGACACCAAAGAAGAGGAGTGACCCAGTTGATTCAGCCTGACAGACTCCCTCAATAGCTGTCTCCATCAAAAGCCTACAACCACAACAACTCAATATCGCTAAGACCGTTCAGCTCTACACAATGCCCCAGCCAGAACCTCAGTAAAGTCTGGAAGATCAGCTTCTGCCTACAAACTCCTTAGGACATCTAAACAGCTGAGAACAGAAGGACTGAACATAAAAGGAATGTACTAACATTTTTAACCATTTTTCCATTGTGGTTTGGGCCCCAAACAGGTTTACTATGACCCAAATCAGCAGGAAGTCATTTTAATGTGCAACGTCCCATGCCCTGAGGGTGGGGAGGGTGTTTCTCCAAACCCCCCCTTTTTTTTGGTTATTTGAAGGATAACTGAAAACTCCGTTATTTAGGGGAAAATATTACAAGTTGTTTAATGGTCCTGTTTAATGGGTTTTGGAGGTTAGACCCAGGGTATTCCTTCTTTCCCTTTTCTGTATCCTTCTTTCTCTCCTATGTAGGAGTGCACGGACTTGAGAAAAAGGAGACATAGACATAGCACAGGAAGGACCAAGAAGAAGGGACAGATTATTGAATATGCCCTTATACCTTTGTATATTGATACAAAATTAGTAGTATATTTGGCTAAAGTGGTATTGACCATTGTTTATTGTGCAAAAATAAGATTGTATTGGACTACATCGGTATTGATCTTTGTATATTGATACAAAATTAAGATTATAGTTGACCTCAATGGTATTGACCCTTGTATATGGACGTAATATTAAGATTGTATTGGGCTACATAGGCATTGATCTTTGTATATTGATACAAAATTAAGAGTATATTTAGCCACATTTGAATAGAACTTTGTATATTGATACAAAATTAAAGGTAACGCTTCCTAATGGTATCGTATCTAGAGATACTTAAAAATGAAATGTGAAGCTCTGGCCTCTTGATACCAACCATCTTAAACTGTTTAGGATAGTTAAGAAAAACAAACTCCTAGTCATGCAAGCATGTCACTTTGTTAGCTACTATGCCAGTCTATCACAGATATTCTCTAAGCTACTCAGTAATCAAGTTGTTAAGAGACAAGCAACATTTGCTTATCTAAATACAAGAGATAGATAGGGCATCTTCAAAAACCCCAAGAGATCTGCAGAATATGGCATTCAAAGATGTTATCTTAAATAAAGATTTTTTTTATATCGAGACATATCAGCTCCTGACAGCACTCCCTATTCTACTCCACATAGAAGATAAGCATCGAAGAATCTCCAGTGTGAGATGGTTGATTAGTGGCAAGCCTATCTCTTGGCATGAAAAAACTCCCTTGCTTCAACTGCAGACAGACTGCTGTCCAAAAAGGACAAAACTTGTTAGCATGGAAGTCAACAGCCTAGCTCTGCCAAGACAGGGTAGGTAAATCCTTCATAATCCCTGCTCTACAATAAATGTCTGTCAGAGAAACAGGAACAAAAGACTGAAGACTGATGCTGGAATGTATAGAGAGAAAATGGGAACTGTCCAGGCAGTCACTAGTTTGTCATTTCTTAGTATTGGAAGCTGCAGGCCCTGCACTTCCTATATAATCAGATATATTTGTCCCTCTCAAGTCTCTGAGGTGGTTGAAGAATAGACAGCTAGAGTCTCATAGTTAAATTTTGAGTTGTTTAGGAATCAAGAGGGCGTTCTAGATCTAAGAAGATGGTTATAATAGTGTTGCAAGTTAGTATGAAAGCTAAGTCAGTTATAGAACTTTAAACTCATGGAGATGGTTAGATGGTAGAATGTTAAATTCAGGGGCCAAATATGTATGAACTGGACATTGGGAAGGTATACTGGGCCATTTAACTCTCATAAATGTGGCATATTTATTTCTGCTGTTTTGTATAGTATTTACTGTTATAAGAGAAGGAACCATTTTTTGGACTGAAAGGGGTAGCTGTTGGGGGAAGAGGGTGGAATGGTCGGACAGGAAGGGGGAATAGGGAAGGTTTTGTGACTGAGATGTTACTTGAAGAAAAAAAAAATAAAGTATTTAATAAAAAAATCATCTAAATATCTCTTATTTCTAGAGGCTACTGATATGCTGAATGCTTGTCAGATCCATGTGACAGGAGTGAATGGAAAAGCTAGAGTGGAGTATAAGAGCCTTTAAGAAATAACACAATCCAATTCTCATTTAAAAGTGTTTCCTTCACATAAAATTATTTAATACATGTACCTGTTAAAGATGAAATTATGATATACAGGCTTCATTTAATATAAATTTTCTTTACCTTACAGGAGACTTAATAGATAAGAGATTCTTGTTGAAATGAACCATAAGATAGAACCTATTTTTAGTATCACACTACCTTTCATAACCAATTACATGAATTTCATGAAAACTGCAAGATTACAATGTCATATTTATTTTTGAGATCATTAGGGCTATAGATAAGACTCAGGAATTAAGAATAAGTATCAATCTTCTAAAGGACCTGAGTTCATTTCCCAGAACCCACTTGGGTGACTCAACCTATAACTCCTACTCCAGGCAAGTCCAAGACCCTGGCCTTAGGTATTACTGCATACACATGCATATGCCCATGCACAGATACACAAATACATAAATAGTTTTTAAAGGAAAGGTACTATACTTATTGGTACATTTGAATATTTATTTCATATGTGAAATTATAATGTTTTATATAAAAATTATCAAGCTATTGACTAAATTATTTTAACATAGCTTCATTTACTAGATTTGTTTAAAAGAAATATAGCTTAGAACTTTTATGCCATCATTTCCAATTAACCAGTTAAGCTAATGATATATTATAGTTATAAATAAAGAAACATAGACTATATGATTCTAATAAATTATATATAATATATTCTGAATATAAAAGGAAGTGATTAAAACTAATATGAAACTAAAAAGTAAAATAACTTATGGTACAAAGACACAAGCATTTAACCTTTCCACAAAAGTAGTTAAATCTGGAGACTTACAATAGCTGCATTAGAAAGGCTGCCTTTCGTGCTGCTCAATATGTTTCTCAGTTCAGAGGGGGTGGCATTACATCCTACATCATTGCTCTACTGCAATCTGCTCCTGACAGGACCATCCATCTGTTTAGCCTGAACAACCCTGTGTTTGCCTATGTACTTATTCACAGATGTAGGTAGGAGGTTGACTACACGTTTTCTGACTTGCACTTGAATTCAAGCTCATATGACACATTTGGAAGCATAGCAGCACATGTTCTTGTTTAATTGGGAAATTTCTCCTTTGACTTTCAGAATAGCATAGAGACAAAGACTGTTAAACAGACCTAGATTCCGAGAAGATCTTATTCTGCTTGAAGAAAGCTGGAAGTATGATAAGAGAGGAAGGGCTCTCAAGAAGCAAGGGGTTTCTCTGGAAGGGGTGAGCAGCTGGCATCTTTTAAAAGTTCTCTGAGTAGCTGTGGCAGGAGGCAAAATCTTGAGAAGAGCCTGTGGGTTAAATGTGGGCTGCAAAAGACTGAATTATCCAAAAGATTTAGTAGTTACAACCCTGTTTTTCCATGAGATGTGACAGACAGCTTTTTAACATTTTCATGACTCTTTAGCTGTATTTATATGATACCTTTAAATCCTTGAATTATTTTCTTAAAAGGAATGGTGGTTTTTGTTTTGTTTAGGATTGGGTATTGTGGTTGGATGAGCATAACTCAAATGTTGTACTTCATTCATCCTTCTAGATTGAATCAAGACAACCATTTAGCTGTGTTGGGCAGTGTGCAATGCTGAAAAAGGCAAAACATAAGTAACATGTGTCAAGCCTTTCAAAAGTCTGAGGCTACGGAGCAGCACTCAGCATGATTTATGATGGTGCATTTTGTGCTTGAAATTATTTTGACTGCTGACGGTAATTGCTTTACAAGGCAAACCGAGCCTCCTCCCTTCTCAGAACACTTGCTGTTGATTCATATCGCTTTGCTACAGCTTTGTTCGTGCTGCTTTCTTTGAACTTTCTTGCTTTTTAATCATCTAACTATTCAAAGGTGCAGCTCCAATGTTACATACTATAGGAATCCGTCTTTGATCCGCCCAGTCAAAATGAATGATTAATCTCTGTTTTAGTTACGCAGTGCTAAGCCTATTGATTGTTACCAAGCTTTAAAATTTGAATTGGCTAGTGATTGCTTACATTCACTTCTTAGAAGATTCTGTTACATACTATCTGTATGGCTGTTCCTTAGTAACATGTACTAAGGAAAGCGGAATTTCAACAAATGCTTACTGTGTAGAATTTTAGGTATTCATGAAATAAATGCAAGTTCCAGTAAAGCTTTCATGTAATTATATCTGGAGCGTTCAATTTAAAATCTAGTAACATGTTTAGAAATGTATAATATTTTATATTTTCTGTTCCTTTGTAGTTCAAAATAATTTCTTAATAATCATGGATGTGCAAATAAATAATAGGGTCCAGGAAGAAAATAAAGCTGTTAAAAGTAGAGTGTGTGAAAGGTGAGTGATACACAATAAGAGACAGGAAGTAAATTAGCTAGTACTCTTTTAGGAAATGAGAAGATGTTATTAGACAGTACTGAGGATATAGGTTTTAGCTTTCTTGACAGTTATTTTACATTGTTGAAAGGCAGGAGAAAATGCAGAAGGAATTTCCTCTGATAAGAATGGGAGCCAGTACTCCCATTCCTATCAGCCTAACATGCCTCCTGTTCATTTTATATTAAAGGAGAATACTATTTCAGAAGTTACTGTAATTTCTCGTGGAATACAGACACAAATCGTACTCTGGGGAGAAAGTGTTTTTATTTGTTTGTTTGTTTTGTTTTGCTGTAATGTGCTTCACTGTTTCCCAAAAGAAAGACCTATGGGAAGAGAAGATTCAATATCACACACATACACACACACACCCCACAAAATTAATAAACATTAGGTATCATTACTTTCTAAGAGCAAATATTAGAACCCTGGTTTGTTTTAGGTCTAATATTGAAGGTATTTTTATGAGAAGGTACAAAATATGATAACCATAAATTCTACTAAACCTGCGGCTAAAAGAAGAACATGTAGATCATCTCACAGGGGTGACCAACTGTAGCTGGATATTTGGAGTAGTCCTGGAAGTTGAGAAGGTAGCAAAGTCTCAAGATTTCCACTGATTCACTTTCATTCCTCATGGAGTCTCTTCACTGCATTTCCTCGTGGTGACCACTACAGAGCAAATACTCATGCCTCTCCGCAAGAGCATTTCTTTCAGACGTGTAAGTGAAGAGCCAATTATACATACATAAGAGGAGTTAGAGTAATATAAATTAGATTTAATGAATATCTAGGGGCTTTTGATACAGTCTCTTAATACCGGGCATGAAGATCCACATAGCTGTGGACAATTGACATAGCAGCATATGGACTAAAAACAAGGTTTATGGCCTGGTGTTGTTTTCAGCTGCTAATAGCCTTATGAACTGGACAGAGATTAGGCTGAAGCTATGTGAAACAAGGAGAGACCCCATTTAAGGATGAAATGCTGGAGCCAGAGAGTTCCTATGCTAGAGAATTCTCATGCTAAAGACAACAAGATGCAAGGCAACTTGTGTTTTCTGATGGAGAAAATGCTGGTGAACTGAAAAGCTGATTTCAAGCAGAGCTGAAAAATTATGGTCAGCTCTCCCTGAGGCAGAAAGAAGCTAGTGAGCAGAGAAGGCCTCAGCAAAGCAGCAAAAGTCCATGGACTAAATAAACCCTGTGGCACAGCTTTTGCCTAGAGTGGTTCCACCATTTCACACAGTGGCCTGAATGGGAACTGTGGCCAGCCTCAAGACTGAGGCAGAGTGACTGAGTGGCTAACACAAACTGAGTAAGCTGGCTTAAAGGGAAGCTGAGGTCTTCCCGAGAGAAGAAAGCCTCAGACCTCATTTAAAGTGAAGCTGCCATAGCCAATTTACCCTAGAGGACCTATGTCTGAGATATTCCTGAAGATTGTTGACTAAGTGCCTTTAAGTGCATTAAAGGATTTACTCTTGTGGTGTTCCTGACAACTGAGGACCTGCCTCAGAGACTGTATCCTTCTAAAAGGTTAGGATTAGTTTTTAGACAATAGTTGTTATAGTTATTAATAGGTTTAGTTGTTAGGTAACAGGAGTTATAGTCACTCTTAGGGCTAGTAGATAGGTAATTGTTTATATTTGTTACAAGTGCATATAGTTATTAATAAATACATATTGGATAATTAAAAAGATTCATCTTCATACATGTGGATTTTCAACTGGGAAAGGTCTAAGAACCACAAGGATTTTGCAAAAAAATTCCCTTACATACACCTGTTTTGGATAATTAAAGTGTGTGTGTTTATGAGAGATGAGGAAGGAGAGAAACTATAGAAAGAGATACATCTTTGTGATTAAAACAATGTTTTTATCACTATCTACTTATCCTTCTTTCCACCAATGTAGACAAACACTATTAATGGCTTAAAGATAAATAAGATTCCTAATTCACATTGAGGATTTAATTCCACATTTCTGAAGCCATGCTTTCTCCTTTACTTCTAAATAATGAAGTCACCATTGAACTAACTCAAGCATCGAATTGTATACATTAAATCAATAATTTATGGTAGATGTCCATCTCAGAGTTTCATGGGTTGAGGCTACTATAGGTAATGTTAACAACACTATGACTCATTTTTACAGTTGTTTTATATTTTGAAAATATTTCGTATATTATATATGTATTATTTTCCTACTACTTAATTATATTGTCCTTTCGAAAGGAACATGAATAAAAGAAAAAGGAGATTGGTGAAGAAGGGGTTTCTAAACTGTGTATACCAAAGCAACACTCATAGTGATGATATCTGATCCCAGTGAAGACTCCTTTCTTCTTTATTTTGCCATAGATCAGAGTCTCTGTGTCCTAGAGATTTTCTTTTTACTTCTACGCGTTATTATCGTGGCTCCAAGGTTGTATCAAGTGAGTTTTCCAGAGATCATTAACTCCATTTTAATAAATACTTAGGATTCAAAGACAATGTGACTTCAGTGACACCTCAAACACAAATCATGGCAGAATCCAATGTCCAAGTCCATGTTTTGAACTCAGTACTGCTTTATCAGAAGACACAAATGAAAGAATATAATAGATGTACAGGTAACATACAATGAGTCAGTTTGGAGAATTATTTAGCAGTTGTCTCAATAGACATAAAAACTAAAAGAACATTTCATGAAAACGTTGGTGTTATAGAACCAGAATGACAATACATTGTTACACTTTATATAGTTTGCTAGGTCTAATCTGTACAAATTGGATTAGAGGGAAGTACACTCAAATAAATTTTATAAACCTACTCTCCAATTTGAGTAAGTTTAACTGTAGTTTAATGGCCTATCTAATTTGGTAGTCCTAAATCCCCCATATTATCCTTAATCATAGATAGTGACAGCTCTAGCCCAGGGTATGTATTCAATAAAAATTATTTTCTTTTGCATGTGTACATGTGTATATATGTGTGTGGTTTATGTGGCTATGCTTCTGTGGGAATGGTCCCATGTGCATGAGTGGGTGTGTATGTGCATGTACACATGTGTGGAGGCAAGAGGTCAACATTGGCTGTCTACCTTCATAACTCTCTAACTTATTTTTTGAGAATTAGCTCCTTACTAAATCTGTAGTTCATTGGTGCCACAAGGTTAACTGGCAAACAAGGTCCAGGGAATCTTCCTGTCTTCATGTATCTCTTTCAGTGTCATGTCTTATAGGGATGTATACTGCCTGCTAAGCACATGGGTGCTGAAGATAAACTGAAACCCTCATCCTTGCATAGCAATGAGTTTACCTACTGAGCCAACTCCACACCTACCAACACTATTTTTTACTCAAAGGAAACAAAACCAGAAAATACAATATTAAATGCATGAATAGAAAATTTAGAATAACTATACCTTTATTCCTGTTTGACTCAGAATGCAATCTCCAGTTTAGTTAAAAAGTTTCAGTTGTAGTATTTCATGTCAATTATTATTAATAATAATTCTAGTTTATGCAAATTAATATTTTAGTACTACATTGTACTTCTCTATATGAACTTTGAGGTATTTTTTGAAAATATTAAAATTTATTCAAGTATACTTTTCTTGTCAAACTCTATTCAGTAAAAAAACTGGGTCTTTAGTGGTTAAAAATCGTTAAACTCATGGAGATGTTTAGATAGTAGAATGTTAAAGTCAGGTACCAAATACATATGGACTGGTCATTGGGAATGTACGTTAAGCCATATAACCCTCATAACTGTGGCCTACTTACCTCTGTTGTACTGTATTGTATTTATTATTATAAGAGAAAGAGCCATTTGTTGGACTGAAAGGGGAAACTGTAGGGGGAAATAAGATATACCTTAAACTTAAAAGAAAAAAAAAGGGAAGAGGATGGGGGGTTGAGGGTGGGAGGGTGGGACTGGAGGGGGAATAGGGAGGGGACTGCGATTGAGATGTAACTTGAAGAAATAAAAAATAAAGGAAAAAAACAAAAAAATAGAAAAAAGGAAAAAAATTAAAAGTGAACAATGTTTATGAAGAAATATATTATTATAAAAGGATTAAAAAATAAAATAGTAAGACATGCCTGAATATATGACACATGTACTTGCAAGAAAATAAAATAAACTACCTTCTCTGAGTCAAATGTTGCCTGCTATGATTCTTTTTGAAGTAGAGTCATTGAATAAGTCTCTATCTCTTCTACTTAGTATGGAAAGTAATCCAACTAAGATCTGAATGGTTTTTCCAATAACGTCTAGTCTTTACTGTAATGGAGCAATATTATATTCCCAATAGAAAGTAAGTGTATGACAATAGAAACCACCCGGGAAACTCTAATTAAAGATTCTTCTCTATATTCACTATAACCATTTCCTTTCTACTGCTATCTGAAGTTTGAGTTGTCATAGAACATTCTTTCCAGCTTTTTCACAGAAGGTATGTATATTACATCAATCTTCTCAGTTAATGTTTTGGAGGAGAATTCCTTGATGATTCATAAAAAATTCTTAGCAGTACTTATTGAAACTTAGCAAAAATTAAATTTCTTCTATCACCATCAATACTTCTTTGACCCAACAGTGTTGAAAATCCAATGCCATCTAAGCAATATCCATCTCGTGCATACTCATCATTTTATTAGTACTGTTTCCCAGACTGTATTTCTCTAAGGACACATTCTCAAACTCTTATATCTTTGTGATCTATTAGTAAATATTTCCCTTTATTTTTTTATCTCTCTTCACACAGAATACTCCCTTAACTTGTTCTAAACATTATTACGTTAGTGGAAATAGATATTCCCACTATTCTACCACTGGGCCAAGAATTCTTTCTTATGCTACTGACATTAAATAAAGTTCTCTTTTCTTTTTTATTTAATGAGTACAATTTATTCATATTTGTGAAATATGTCTTTTGTCAGTTGTAGCACTTCCTTTCTTGTTATGTCTAATCTCTCATAGGTTCCTGCCAATATAGAGGAAATATGAGCATACTTAAAATATCTTTCATAGCAATTTCTATTATGACCAGAAAAATTTTCATAAAAGTAATGTGCAAAACATACTCAATACACAACCCTAAAGACCTACTCACACCTAAGGCTGCTCCACATCTACATTGCAATGGCCGCTCTGTAGATCTATACTGGGTCTTTGATGTACTTGAACTTATCCAATTTTCCCAATTTAATTTACAGAGTTGTAATTATAATTATTTCCAAAGGTTTCAAATAATATTACTGTTGACTGTGACTCAAGAAAATCATTGTAATTAATGACATATGACAGTATGAGTTCACTAACCAACCTCAGGCACCACTAGCTATGGGTAGTCAAACTGTTTCATAGATTTCCTTTTCCTGTTTCATTTTTTATTCTCAAACTTATTTCAAGCCTTCTCAATTTCTGAATCTCCCTTTTTCCTCTCCTCCTCCTATACCTCAGCAGGGAATGGTCATGGCATGTGAAAAATATTCACATTTTTTGGGGGTAAAATTGATTCAATTTTCAAAAGCTATATGCTTTAGCAAAGACCAACAGCATTTATAAAGAGGTTACAGAGAATATGTTAACCCATGAAGGATACTGTGGAAGCTCTTAGTGGACAGAGAAACAGAAAGACGTCAAATGGGATTGGAACTTATTTCATATGGTGCATTTCTGCTGTTAAGATAGACTTCTGCTGTCACCACAGAGTGCCTGAGCTAGGTGATAGAAAGACAGACTTCTTTTTTTCCACTGGAAACCCCCTTCTTCTGTCTGATCCTCTAAGACTTGTCAAGGAGAGCAACCCTGATAAGAATCCTTCCCAGTGAATATGTGGAATTTTCTGGAAGTATTTCCTCACGCTAATGAGGACTGTTTATTCCTTAGCTTTTAGCCAATGACATTTTTCTATACCTCTAGCCCCCCTGGAGTTTTTACCCATCCCCAATACCCATGGGTTAATTAGTCATTATCTTTTCTTTCTTCTGATAGAGCAATGCTGATCAAATCAAACACATTCACCTCCAAAACCCCTCCCCACAGTCCAAAGTTATATAATGTCTGTGATTCACCAAATAAACCCCTTCCTTTTTCTCCATTCCTTCAACATGGCTGTCTAGTCTAGCCATTCATTTTGGTCCTTGGGGGTAAGCACTCTTCCTTCCATGAAGAATTTGCCACCACCTCTGCTGGCCAGGATTGAAGGGCCCCCAGCTCCAGCCTAGCTGCTGCTGGGGCGGTGCTGAGCTTCCACCATCTCTCTCACATCACCTGCTTAGCCGCTTGTCCTGGCTCTGAGAACATTTAAGCTGCCAAGTCTAGTACTGGCAGTTCATCTAAGGGAGCTGTAACATTAGAGAAAACCTTTTATCCTGCCTCTCACTAGCCTAACCTGAGTGCCCTTTTCCACCTGTACCTTCTGGCAGAGGGACATGCATTTCTGGCCTGATAATGACTAAGCTGGGAATTCCCCACCGGATGTCACAAATTCTCATTTTTCTATTTGACAGAATAACATAGAAGGGAAGGCTGGAAGCAGAGCATATCAAGTGTCTTGTTTTCACCACTCACATATATAAAAATAAATATATTTCTGTACTAATGATATATGTCTGTATAACAACAACAAAAGAACAAAAGAGTTCATGAATTTGTAAAAGATCAACGTGGGTACAGAAGAGAATTTTGAAAGAGGAAAGAATAGGTAAATGATGTGATTATACTATAATCTCAAAAAACAAAATGCATTAAAAAAGGCATATATAAAAATCCAGTTATCTGTAAAATTAAATTTATGTAGATCCAAAGAAGATAGAACGAATACTGTGGATATTTAATAACAGGAACCATGGGGGATTTCAGAACAGTAGCCCTCCATCGGTTTAAAAAATAAAAATAAAAAGAGACGAAAGGAGGAGTGATTAACAACTTACATTATTTGAGACCATTTCAACATAGTTATTCATTCAAAAGGTCAGTTTGCAAATGGAACAAATTAGGGAAATGATAGGTTGAGAGGAGATTACACACTTAATGTGTTCCTGGGGTTACTGCCAGCAGGGCACTGATGTGACTGAATAGAATGGGATAAGCAAGAAATTTTGTTTTCAACTGTTAAACAGTAGCAGAGCAGGTAAATATGTGAGGCTGTTTGATTTTGAATAGAGTTTCATAGATAACTTTCTACAAAATGCGTAATTATTTCCCCTCTAAATATTTCTATTTCTAAGGCTTGCACTATGATGCAGGAAGTCCTTTGACTGAGGTTTCCTGAAGCATCCTCTGACTTATATTCTATTTGAAATGAAAATAACTGATTACCACTTTAGCCAAATATACTACTAATTTTGTATCAATATACAAAGGTATAAGGGCATATTCAATAATCCACCCCTTCTTCTTGGACCTTCCTGTGCTATGTCTATGTCTCATTTTTCTCAAGCCTATGCACTCATACATAGGAGAGGAAGAAGGATACAGAAAAGGAAAAGTAGAAAGTCCCTGGGTCTAACCTCCAAAACCCATTAAACAGGACCATTTACCAGCTGGTAATCTCTTCCCCTAAATATCAGAGTTTTCAGTTATCCTTCAAATAACCAAAAAGAAGGGTGGAGAAACACCCCCCCACCCTCTGGGCATGGGACGTCGCTCTCTTAAAGTGACTTCCTGCTGATTTGGGTCCTAGTAAACCTGTTTGGGGCCCGAACCAAAATAGAAAAAATGGTTAAAAATGTTAGTACAATTCTTTTATGTTCAGTCCTTCTGTTCTCAGCTGTTTAGATGACCTAAGGAGTTTGTAGGCAGAAGCTGATCTTGCAGGCTTCACTGAGGTTCCGGCCGGGGCATTGTGTAAGAGCTGAACGGTCCCAGCGACATTGGATTGCCATGGTTGCAGGCCCCAATGGAGACAGCTATTGAGGAAGTCTGCCAGGCTGAATCAACTGAGTCACTCGTCCTCCTTGGTGCCTGCTTCTGCTCTCTGCTGAGGTTTCTGCTGTCCAGCCATCCCCGGGCTCCCCGAATGGACGCTTCAATTCTCCTGGAAAGATAAGAACAGAGCCCTGCCCCAATCCCAACCCTGGGACAATTACCCTCTTTTTTTTGG
>CAJQZJ010000398.1:2872756-2907410 GCA_907164525.1 Lophiomys imhausi
AGAAGATACTCTTAAAAGTGTGTTGCAAGTTAGTATGAATGTTGAGTCAGATATAGACCTTTAAACTCATGGAGATGGTTAGATAGTAGAATGTTAAAGTCAGGGGCCAAATATGTATAAACTGGACATTGGGAAGGTATACTGGGCCATTTAACTCTCATAAATGTGGCATATTTATATCTGTTGTTTTGTATAGTATTTACTGTTATAAGAGAAGGAACCATCTGTTGGACTGAAAGGGGAAACTTCTGGGGGGAAGAGGGTGGAAGGGCGGGATAGGAAGGGGGAATAGGGAAGGGTTTGTGACTGAGAAAACTTGAAGAAAAAAATAAAGTATTAAAAAAAAAGAAAAAATAAAATAACTGATTACATAAAATCTTAGAATCACTATATTCAAAAGACAAGTTTAAATAAAATTTATTTGTTTCTTTCTTCTTTCAATGTATACTCGTATTCAGAAAGGAAAAACACTAATAAAAACAATAAATCAACTTATTTTTAATGTGCAATATCTAACAATTTTACTTTGAAAATAAGCTTAAATAGTTTAATCAATTGATAAGATATAGAATATAGTCTAATAGGGTATATTGCAGGGCAGAAGAGCACTTAAATGAGATTGCTGTAAGAGAGTATCAAGAAGCTGGTAAATAAATTTATTGCTCTGATGGTATTCAAAATATAAGACTAGCTAGATTTTCAATCTTGTGCCCCTTTTTTTCTTTTTCTGTCAATGATTTAAAAATTAAAACAATATTTAAGAAGGCTTAAAATAAATGAGTGTCCTTCTCTGTCAATGGGTTTTTAGATCCCTGCTATTTTTCCTTTCAGTCATCCACCTAATTTTCTCTTAGTAAGTGACCTTAATTCTTTTCTTGACAATTAATATTTCACCAGCTTTTAGACCATGGTATCTTGATAGCATGGTTTCCCATAATAATCAGGAGGGCCAGGCATGGCAAACTAGAGTGTGTCAATTTGTTAGTAATGATGAGGTGATCAAAATGGTTGCAGCATATCATTATGTGATTCAGCACCAATGCTGTTTGAATTCATAGAATGTAGACAATGAGAACCATTCATGCTTAAGTAGGATAATGTAAGAAATAGGCATCTTTATGGAATCCATTTGAGCTGGGTTGCTGTCTTTTCCAGAAGGACAGTTAAAGCAATACAAAGGACTCACAGGAAAAACCACTATTTACTGAATTGTTACAAAGATCATATGCTACTCACACGTCATTTACCCCATTTTATATTAAGAAAATACCAAAAACATGCTTCATCTTATTTTAATTAGAGGAACATATCTTGACAGAGTGACTTTCTAGTTTTCATGGATGGTTATTGTTTTTTTTTCCCAAGAGATCTTATATATTTAATGTATAATTCTTTTACTTTTCATCAATCATATAACAAACAATAAGAAAAGTTCAATTCTACATACAAATATAAAAGTTTGTTAGCCTACATTGTGTGTGTGTGTTTGTGTGAAGAGTAATGAATAAAAAGTAATGTTTTCCTAATCACAGAAAACAAAAAACAAAAAAATGCTGATGAGAATAGAGTACCAGATGAGCAATTCACTAGGTGAAATGAAAACAAATAAGTTAACAGATATATTACATATTAAAATTATTTTATTTCAACTCATGTAATAAGAATGGAACTAGCACATTCTATTGACTACAGATTTATACAAAATCTCTGGTAGACCTATAGTGCACCTGACATTGCTCTCATGGTTTTCTGCAAAATATTTGTGTTTTTAAATTGCAATTATCTAATAATCATATTAATTTTAAATGTTTACATTTTAACTTTAGTAATTATGTTTATGGAGTACAATGATTCAGTGTATGCTTCCTATATTCAATGAACAGATCTGGGTGAGAGATGTAGCAATTAATTTCTTGTATTGTGAACATTAAAAGTTCTCTCTAGTAGCTATTTTGAAATGTATGATAAATTCTTAAGAGCAATTGGCCTCTATTATGCTACAAAACATTAAACATGATTTCTTTCATCTACCTCTACCTTTGTGCCTCTTTCAGCCCCTTTCTTCATTCTTCCCCAATTTTTATAGACACTGTATACTCTCAATTTCTGTGCGATTGATGTGTTCAGCTTTCATATGTACATAAGAACATGAAGAGTTTCTCTTCTATGGTTGCCTCATTTCACTTGATATAATGACCTCTATGTGGAATTTAGTAAGGCATTCTGCACACAGAACATGTTGCTTTTGTCCACTCATTCTTCAGTGGACATCTCAGCTAATTATATACCTTGTTTATTAAATTTCATATAAACATAAAAGCATAACTATCTTAATTTTTTTCAGCTTAGAATTCTTTCCATGCAATGTATTTTGATCATCTTCTTTGCCATCACTCAACTCCTCTCTGAGATTCTTGTCTCCCTATACACCTGATTTCATGTGATTTCTCTCTTTCTCAAAAAAGTCAAAGTTCAAAACAAACAAACAAACAAACAAACTAATAAGATAAAGAGCAGCAATAAATCTAGACTAACAGCATACATACACATAACCAAAACAACCCACTTGGTCCATTTTATGGTGGCTACCTACTGCATTTGAAGTGTAGTAGATATAACCAGGGATACCCGACTGGACTGAACTGATTCTCAGTTTCCCAACAGGTATTGGTTGCAAGTTGCCGCTTCCCATTTTCAATGCTGGAATTTTTGTCTTTTTTTCCACTTCTGTTGTTCTTTGAATTCATATCATCACTCCTGTTTTGTGTGGAAGATATTATGGTGATTGCAGTGGCAAATACTGGTAGGATATATTGAAGTAGGAGGAGGAATGGGTGTCATGAGTATAGCTTTTTAATTTTCTTGAAATTATGATATAAATATATCATTTCACCATTCCTTTGCTTCCTCCAAACTCTATCATATACCCTTCTTTGCTCTCTTCTAAATTCATTGCTTCTTTTTCTTCATTAATTATTACATGTATACATATACAGATATATTTTGGATAGTCAAAGTTTTTGCTTTGGAGAACATACTAGGTAGTAGAATTACTGTGTAACGAAGTATCTCTCTTTGTAGTCATGTGTATTTATGAGTGTTTTGTGTATAAGTGTGGTGTGTGTGTGTATTGTCTATAAGGTTTTTTATAATTGCCCTTCTAATTTAAATTCTCAACAACAAATTGCAAAAAATTCCCTTCATCTGCATTCTTGACTGTATTTGAAATTATTTACTTTTCTTAATAGTCATTCAAACTAGGTGATATGAGAGCTTGTGATTTCAATTTTAGTTTGCAATTTAATTGTAATTTACATTTTATTTGCATGTGTTATTTTCATTATCCATAAAAAGTCCTATAACTGGACTTAGAAGATGGTTCAGTGGGGAAAGCCCTTGAGTTTTAATTTAGGATCTGAATTCAGATTTCCAGAAACCACAAACCACATAAAAGCCAGGTATAAAAGCCCATATATCTGTAATTGCTGTACTCCTTCTGGTCAATGAAAAGCATATATAGTTTAATCAATAATTTTGTAATACAGCTAGAGCTTGATATCTACATCAGCAAATTTTGGAAGGCTTTGTCTCAAAGATTTATGACTGCTACTTGAGTTCTCTACTACAAGTGCACTGAGAAATGCATGTACACATGCATACACAAAAATATTTTTACAAACAAGAGTATATGCCTATTTAAATCAAATTATTATTAATTATTTTGTTGCTATTTGAGTTTCTTATATAATCAATGTATTAATACTTTCTAGGACAAATACTTTTTGTTCGTTTTCTTTAGTTCTATAGATTGTATCATAACTGTTCATTTTTTTCTTTGTAGAGACCTTTTAATTTGTGGTAATCCTATTATTTTTTTTAATCTAAAATATCCTGTCATTCAATTTTACCAATGAAGACTAAGGAGCCAGATGCTAGATTGAAAGCCTGTTAGCTCAGAGAGGCTGAGAAAACATCCAGCTGACCTCCCTGTTCTGCTGAAATCCATAGAGGAAGAATCTCAGAACTGAAAATCTTCTTCTTCTCCACAGTTTTAAATACACTGCAGCTCAATGTCCCTCCTTTTGTTATTCTTTATCAGCTGGTTTCTTGCTCCACTTCTTGACCTAAGGTTAACTTTACTTAATCCTGTATATATAGAAAGCTCTTGAGTTAAAGGTATGTGCTAGAGCAGATCCACACCACAAATACTTATTTACAGTAAGCAGAAGGTTCTTGGATTAAAGACTGAACCATCCATAATTAGAAACAGATTTTTTATTTCATAAACTCGGGGTTCACACTGTAATCAAATATTCTGCAACACCTGATCAATTATTTTTTTTAATTTTATTGCTTTTGATATCTGATCATGTTTTTAAATATATCTCTTTCCTGGAAATTTCTCTTAACAATTTCCTTTGTATTTTCATGTAGTAATTTTAGATCTTATATTTATGACTTTTAGTTACTTCTAATTGACTTGCAAAAGGTAACATATGAAAATGCAGTTGCATTTTATGTGTACAGCACCCCATTCTTGACCACAAACTTTTTAGAACCTGAAACATGTTCATCTTTGCTCAATTGTCTATGTTATTTTTACCAAGTTCCTTATATAATGAAAAAGTAAATGATACTGTAATATACACCACAGTTTTTATCTGCCCACAACTAATTTTATTATTAGCATTTAATATCAGTTTTAGTAAATTAGTATTTTGTACTACAAAATCTAACCATTTAAATGGAGTACTTGAATGTTTTTTGATATATTTATGTTGGGAAGTTAGTGATGTCTACCAGTCTGACTATCCTTGCCTAGTACATCAAGCCATAACAATTTGATATGGATATATTACCTTATTTGTAATACAATTTCCTGTATAAACTTGATTTATAATTCTTTATATTATTTTAGTATGCATATAACATATAATATATTAGAGAACCTGCTTCTTTTTAAATCTGTGGTAGATGGAATTCTGGTCCTTTACCTGGAGCAAAAAAGGGGTATATATTAAACCCTGTAATGACTACTATAGGAAACCAATTGGCTTAGGAGGCCATGCTTACAGTGGAAATTGATTTTATTCTGACTTTTCTTTTGTAGAAACCACTGTTTATTTATTCATCAGATCACAGACATTTGAGTTGTGTTCCTGATGTTGACATTTTCTCCTGCTACCTCACCATTTACCAGATGAACCATGAGTACTGTAACTATGGTGTCAGTACTGGGAAGATACATTAACTGAACAACACTAACTTCTATTCAGCAAAGCTGAGCTTAGTATAGATATTGTAGGATATCCAATCTGCCAGAAACATTGAATTTTATGTAGGCAGATCAATTTACTTCATGTTAGGAGGAATCAAGACCTATTTTTTCTTGTTGGAAGACATACTGTGGATTATGTAAGTTCCATTTTTGCATGAAATGCTTTTGCTAAAAGAATCCGTGAACTTGCAAAATGTTCTGTCTAAAATGATGGTGTTCTATCCAGCACTGCTTCTGAACAAGGAACCAACCTTATAGACAAAGAGTGGAACAATGGGACTATTCTAAAAAAAAAAAATTCCTGAACTTATTATGTTGGATTCTGTCATGAAACACCTACATTGATAAAATTCTTAAATGTCCTTTTGAAGGCTAACAGTAGAAGTTGGATAACAAGTTTCAGTGCTGGTGCAAGGTTTCAAAGACATGTGCTTATACTCTGAATCGGCAACCAATACACGGTTCTTTTCTCCCAACGTCATCAGAATGCTTAACAAATCAAATAGCAGACATGGCAAAGGTATCATTTACAAAGGACCCTTAGTGAACATCTACTATGTTCCAATGACCTAGAAGTCTTTGTTTCAAAGTAAATAATTCACTCAATAGAAGACACAGCAGTAATTTCCTTGAATTGAAAGTATATATTGTCAATGACTTTATGCTCTATGTTTCTGAATCAGCAAGGCATTGAGAGATACTGATTGACCTGACTATCTAGGGGCAAAATTGAACTGCTAATTCCCAATGGACACAAAGGAGAATGTGAATAAAGTATGGGAAATTCATTAGTATAAGTCTCTCTCAGTATTACAATGTCTTATGATTAAAGGTTGGTGGAAAAATACAAATGTTCATCCGTGGGAAGTGGGCAAATGGCCTGGCTCATTAATGATAAATGTTTGTGTCATTCCACTAGACAAGAGCTTTGACTGACTGTTCAGGGAGCTTACTGAATACAAAGTCAGTACAGAATAATAGTAGAAAAAAAAGAAAGATGACCATAAAGGAGAATTATGACATGAGCCCATATACAGAATGAGCACTTTAAATGCAGATTGTAAATGATTGTTAAAAAAATTAAAAATTTTCAGACCAAAAGCAAGTTCAGGAAGAAAGGATTTATTTGGCTTATAATTCCAGTTTACAGTCGATTGTTGAGGGAAGTCTAGGAATGAAATCTAGCATGAAACCTGGAGTCAGAAACTGGTGAAAATAGACTGCTTTCTGACTCACATATAAACTCAGGTTTCATTAGTATTCTGGTGCTTCCTATATCAATTAAAAATTAAGACAGATTTCTCACAGACATTTCCAAAGGCTTATCTGTTGTAGGCAGTCCCTTCCTTATTGCTCTAAGCTATGTCAAATTGATAATTAAAAGCAATTAGGACAGATGTGTTAAATATTTTCAGTTTATAAAATTTTTAACTTAATGCATTAATTAGGATACTCTCCCATAATTAGTCAAAGAAAACATGTGGTATATGCACAATATATATATATATATGCATTTACAGGTATTATATTTTTTATATTTCTTTATTAATTCAAGTAACATCTCCACATTGCCTCCTCCTCCACAGTCCTTCCACCCTCCTAGCCTCTACACCCTCTCCCACCAATCCTACTCCTCTGGTGTGAAGTGCCCCACATATCAGCCCCCCTCAGTTCATCAGTCAGATGAGGGCTAAGAGCTTCCTCTTGCACTGGGGCCTACATGGCAGTTGCACTAGGGTGAAGTATCCCACTAACAGGTAACAAAGTCCATGTTTCTGTTCTTTTGAAACTCTTGATTGTAGGATAGTTATTCTGTACTATATGGCTAAAATCTAGTTATAAGTGAATACATGCCATGAGTATCTTTCTGGGTCTGGGTACATGTGGTAAATGCACAATTTATTAAATATTTGTGCATTAACATGTATTATATTCTATCTGTTTTATTTGTATAACAGATGCCTTGGTTGTCTTTCTCTTATTCCTCATTCCTCACACTCTGTGTGTATGTATATGTAATATATGCATTTATATAAATATATGCGCATTTTCACAATGCATATTACACACACATATCTTCCTACAGCTAGGATATATTTGTATGTGTGTCTTTCTGTGTGTTTGTGTTAGTGTATTTGTGAGTGTGGGTATGGGTGGGTACATACAAATGTACTATTGTATTTCCTTGGGGGATTTTAATGCATCTATGGTGGGGTTTGATAACAAAGAGATATTTATACCTTCTTTGTTAAAGTTCAAAGACTTATTTTTTTATTTAGGACTTTTTTGTCCTTTATATAATTTTCTTAATTTCTCTGCATTACTAGTTGATTAGTATAATGGCCCTGATATGTTAAAAAAATGTTATGTAGGATTTTGAAGAACCAGTGAGGTACAAGGAACTCTAGCTACCCAACTGTGCACTAGGAATAGAAACCATGGTCTAGGATTCATAGAGGATACACTAGATAATAAGTTATTCTCTGCCATCCTCACAAAGATATGATACCTCTTTAAACAACATGCTTGTATATTTCTTTTGCTTTAGAAAAATATTATATTTGTGTCAAAGCCACTATTGTGATGGACAGTTCTATGCTACTTTTATACCTGTGTCAGCATCTGAGAATATGCATACAGAATTTGTCCCCATTGTTTTGAATAAAATTAGCCTTTGGCTGGTTAAACTTTGTTACCTGTCCATGAGACACTTTGCCCTAGTGGTGCTGCCTTGTAGGCCTCCAATGTATGAGGAGGCTCTTGGCCCTCATATGACTGCTGAACTGGGGCGGGTGAATGAAATGTAGGGATGCTCCACTCCCTCCGGAGGAGTGGGATGGAAAGGAGAGGGCATAGAGGGTGGGAGGGCGGGACTGGAAGGAGTGGAAAGAGGACACTATGATGGAGATGTAACCTGAAGTAATAAATAAACATAAAAAATGTTACAAAAAAGTTATGAAGCACCAATGCAGTCTTCAGAGATTTTACTCAAGTATCAACTTTCTATCTAGTTCTGCATTTAGCCCATGGTGAGTAGTAGTACCCTGTGTTTAGTTCTGCATCGATTCTTCTGTGTTCTGTGCCAGAAATGAAGTCTTGTCTATTAAGGAGAAAAAGGGAGGAGGGGATAGAATGATACAGAATGAGAAGGCTTTCATCTGGTGAATTAAGATAAGATGAAGTCTAATTTTCTTATCTTGAAAGGTGTCCCAAATTAAAAAATATGGTCTGACAGTAAGTTTTAGTTTAACAAAGTGCAAAAATCAATATCACATCTAAGTTTGAAAATTGGGCAGCATGAGAAATTTGAGTCTTTTCCTTAGTGTTAATGAACTGAAGATTTCCCTTGTTCCTGCACCTGTTTTATAGAAATGACATCTACTTTAAAATCTTAGTGTAATTTTTACATTGTTTAGATCAAACTCTGCAATTTAAGGATTTATCATGGAAATATTATTAAATATTTTAAAACATCGAAGATGTATTGATTTCAGACCTATTGCAAGTTTTAAATGCGCAGTAAGTATGAAAATATTGTTGAACATTTTCTTGTTTAATTTGTAACCTGTCTGTTTTTCATTGATCAGCTTTAAAAATAATTCACCGACTATTAGTTAAGTGTCTGATATATGCTGTACACTGGTTTAAGAAGAATATGAAATATATATATATATATAAACTCTATATATAATGACATATTGAATAGTTCATTTTCTCTTAGGTGTCCTTGTTTGGCCAATAGTAATTTTGTTTTAGTGGAAATATATAAGTTCTTCTAGTTTATCCATATTATTTTACATTCCTCCAGAAATTCATAAATATTTTATTTCTCTAATTTGGCAAAATTTAAAGTTATCATGTTTTCATTTCATATTCCATTTCCCTGATATATAATAATAGGTAGTATATGTTATCTTGTTATTTGCCATCCATATATCCTGTTCATGTATTCTGACTATGTTTAACTAAATTCATACATATCTTCTTCATATTTTAGTACAAACTTTTATCAAATATGTAACATAGTATATTTACTCCATAAAGTTTTTTCACTATTTAATTTTTCAGAAAATATGTGTTTTACTAAGTCAATTTTGATATCCTCAAAATTATTGATTTTCCCTCTTAGCTGATTACCCACTAATTTGAATATGCTTGCTCAGATACCTATTACATATTACAGTGAGACTTATACTATACAGTGACAAATATTGCTTTCCTCAAGATGACTTTTAAAAATAGTTTTATTTACATTTTAATAATTTTACCCATGCTCACTGCATCTTCTCTTCTATACCTCTCTCTTTGCCTTCAAACTCTTTTCTCCTCCTTGACCTTACTTTGTGATCTCTTTTTTATTATTATTTACACATGTGGAGAAACCTACTGATTCTGTTTAGGTTTTCTCATATGTCCATGTTTCTAGTGATGATCATTTGAAATTAGATAATTTATGTGAGAGCCATGTCTGTCATCTACTGATCTCTCTCTCTCCCTTTCTCTCTCTCTGTGCCCCCTCTCTACCCCCTCTCTCTGTCAATTTAACTCTTGTAGTTTTTTAATCTAAAAGTAAGAACATGTGGAAGCCCCCACCCTGTGTGTCTACTGGTGTTGTCATTGTGCTCATCCCGCTCAGGAGTCCATATTGTTGTAGGTTTATGAATTCACTTGACGTTTTTGTGTTTAGGGGTTATGTTCCATCAGTATGTGTCCTGCGCCTTCAGATCTTACAATCAAATGTTTCTGTCTCCTCTTCTGTAATTTTCCATGACATGTCAGTTGGGAGTTGAGCATCACACAGTCACACTTTCTCTGCATGTTGACCAGTTGATTATGTTTGAAATAGGCTCAATCTGTTGCAAAAGAAGATTCTTTCATAAGGGGGAAAGTTATACTTGTATGTGTATCTTCAGATACATACGTAAGAAACTGAAATTACATTGGATTGGACAGGTTCTTTACTTGGATCTTTGACTTCTCCAGCCATGGGCTGGATTCACATGGTAGGAGAATGGTGATTCCTGCAATTCCTCTAACTTCCACTTGTGTTCTTACACACACAATGAATGAATGAATGAATGAATGAATAATAAATAATTAAATAATAAAGACTTGAACTCTTTTCTCAGTACTCATGGCCTAAATATTGCAGTAACATTTATGTTCCTAATGCAGAGGAGACAGACACAAGGATTATAGGAGCACACTGGACAGCCTTTCCAGTATTCTTGGGGAGTAACAGGCCAATGAAAAAATCTCTTTTCAATAGGCAGATGTTCCTGAAGAACACCAAAGATCTTCTTTATCTTTCACCTGCTCACACCCACATCTGTACACACATGTTAAAACATATATGTACTTACATGTTCATATATAAACATTGGACTTATAGCTCAGCTATATGATTCCTGGATGTATGCTCAACGGCTTGAAGCATACCACAGAGAAACTTATGCAACAACATTTACATTAGGACTATTTACATTATGGAATTATCTTAAGTATCCATGAACAGATGTATGGAAAAATGTATTATCTGCATATACATATATAGAAAAATAATAGAGTTGTATTTGATCTTCAAAACTAATGAAAATTTGCCAGGTGTGTTAGTGTATGCCTTTGATTCCAGTACATATAATACTGAAGCAGATGGAAACCTGTGAGTTCAACATTAGCTTGAGGAACATAATAGCTTTACATCTCAAAAAATGTAGAATGAATAAATAAGAAAAGATTTCTAAGAAGTGGTGGTGTCTGGGTTCATCATAAAAGAAAACTGAATAAAATTCTAGGTTTTCCTTCATTTATAAAATTTAATTTCCTTTACTTGTATGAAATCATACATAAACCTGAAAGCAGAAGGGTTTTTGGAAGACAAAAGATGACTATTTGGAGAAAAAATAGAGGGAAGGGAGAAATGGGACAGATTGGGTTAATATAGTCAAAGTATGCAATCTATCTGAAAGAAATTGTTTTTTTAAATCAATATCTGTTTGAAATTTTAAGTAAAAAGAAAACAAACATAAATTCTTGATTTTCAACATGCACATTAACAATGCAATGTTTCTTTTAAAGATAGAATGATGCTCACCACTGTAATTTTCCTCCAACTTTACTTCCTTCATCTGCAGGTAACTTGTGTATTTGTGATGACAGTTCTGAGAAATCCTTAACTTTCCTGAAAGTGACTAATACAACACTAACATGTATCCTGAAAATTGTTACAGGAACGCTAATTTTCTTTAAACTGATGTGTACTTTATTCATTCATGCAGCAAACACATGTCAAGTGCCAACTAGTAATGCTGCCTTGTAGGCCCCCAGTATATGAGGAGGCTCTTGGCCCTCATATGACTGCTGAAATGGGGCAGGGGACTGTTATGTAGGGACATTCCACTCTAGAGGAGTGGGGTGGAAGAGATAGGGGGTAGAGGGTAGGAGTGCGGGACTGGGAGGGGTGGAAAGAGGACACTGTGATGGAGATGTAGCCTGAAGTAATAAATAAATCTTTAAAAAAATAGATACTGTTTTAAGATATTTTGGTGACTGGAGAAGGAGGTTCAGTAAGAGCAAATTATGGTGAATTACATATATGAAAACTAAATAATAGTATGACTGATGTGCTTATATAACATACTGAGAGTGAAAATGAAAATGGTTAAAATGTAACTTTAGCCATAGCTTAGTTTTCTGAATTGTTTTTGAGACATGGTCTCATTTAATACCTCAAGCTGGCCTTAAGTTTGTCATATAGCACTGGCTGGCCTTTAAGTCTCCATCCTCCTATATGAACTCCCAAGGATAGAAATTAAAGTTATGGGCTTCTATGCCAGGACACATGAGCCATATTCTTACATAAAATTAAATCAATGTATCATTCAATTTTTCCTTAATAGTTTAATCAGTGAACTACATGCTTTTAGGAAAAATTTCAAGTTTTATTTTTAATTACTTAGTTTATATTTGTATTTCCAAAAGATGTCTTGTATATTTATGATATTTGTTTAGAATTTTAACTATCTTATTTTCAGAGGTGTATGTGCACCAACCAGTTCTTAATATCTTAATCTGTTTCATTCTGAAATTAAAACTCAAAACAACATGACTGTAATTTCTACATCTCTTTGACAAAACAATTTATGAACAAGACAGCGAATTGTAAAATCTGTAATAACATTATTTTTTCCACCAAATACCTTTATTTCTTGGAGGTGTCAAACACTAGCAAAAGTGCTTGATAAATGCCTCACTTTTGCTGATTGGCATGTAGAACTGGAAAGTTTTGTGGACAATAACCATTCTGAAATTTATTTTACTCAAAGTTCCTCAAACAATATATCATGTAACTTGCCTTTTTAAGTAAATGGTTTCATTTCAAATAACATAGCAATATATTTTAGCATCTGTGTTAATATGATAAATATTTATATAATTTATCCATATATTTATCATGAAAAATTGATCATGCTGGGATACAAACAGGTCTGATTCACAAGTTCTATTCTAAGTACATTTAAATATAATAATAACAAATTCTCATACCAATTTTATGTGACAAGAAATTTTAAGATCTTCCTTTTAGTGTTGTTTGGACTGTAGCTCAGAAGGTTAGAGTTGTTGATTAGTTTCATGGTTCAAAAAGTTGAGCTCCAGCTGAAGTTATTCCACACAAGAATACATAAAATTAAGAGAACATTGAAAGGTAAAATGTTCGAGTTAATTCTCAGAGATTACACACTATTTAAGGTTTTCTAAAAAGAAAGTAAGTCAAATAGCTTCCATATGCCTTTATTCTATGGTGAAATAGTTTCTGCCTCTAATCAAAATTTGACTCAATGACAGAAACCTTCCTTGTGAGTGTGAAACCATACTCTTGGATCAAGCACAAATTTTGTACTTTATATAGAAAATAATGAGATATTTTCAGCAATAGATTCACCAACGTGAAAAGAGAAGCTAGAACAAAAAGTTTATAGGAAGTCAGCCACATTAGGGATTCCAGAGCTGTGCATGTTGTAAAGACACTAGGAAGAGTTGGAGAGAATTCTTATGGAAAAACATGGTTGTAATTTTTAAGATGAGTGTTTACTGGATAACTGAAAATAAGACAATTTTGAATGTTTCTTCTAGAAAGATCTCCTCTCCCCTATAAAACCCCACCAGAGACAATACAGTAGCATCACAGTTTGCACAAGTCCTGTGAAATTGACATATGAAAAATTGTGGTCCTATACAAACCTTTTAAAAATAAAAAAAGATAGGCTTGCCACTAATTCAACCATCTTACAGTGGAGGTTCTTCGATGCTTAACTTCTACTTGGAGTAGAATAGGGGGTGCTGTCAGGCGCTGATATGTCTCGATATAAAAAAAAAAGAAAATTTTAATTTAAGATAACATCTTTGAATGCCATATTGTGCAGATCTCTTGGGTTTTTTGAAGATGCCCTATCCATCTCTTGTATTTAGATAAGCAAATCTCTTGGCATGAAAAAACCCCTTGCTCCAACTGCAGACAGACTGCTGTCCAAAAAGGACAAAACTTGGTAGCAGGGAAGTCGACAGCCTAACTCTGCCAAGACAGGGTAGGTAAGTCCTTCATAATCCCTACTCTACAACAAATGTCTGTCAGAGAAACAGGACCCAAAGGCTGAAGACTGATGCAGGAATGTATGGAGAGAAAATGGGAACTGTCCAGGAAATCAGTGGTATGTCCTTTCTTAGTTTTGGAAGCTGCAGGCCCTGCACTTCCTATATAAGCAGATATATTTATCCCTCTCAGGTCTCTGAGGTGGTTGAAGAACAGACAGCTAGAGTCTCATAGTTAAATTTTGAGTTGTTTAGGAATCAAGAGAGTGTTATAGATCTAAGAAGATACTCTTAAAAGTGTGTTGCAAGTTAGTATGAATGTTGAGTCAGATATAGACCTTTAAACTCATGGAGATGGTTAGATAGTAGAATGTTAAAGTCAGGGGCCAAATATGTATAAACTGGACATTGGGAAGGTATACTGGGCATAAATATGCCACATTTAACTCTCATAAATGTGGCATATTTATATCTGTTGTTTTGTATAATACTTACTGTTATAAGAGAAGGAACCATCTGTTGGACTGAAAGGGGAAACTTCTGGGGGGAAGAGGGTGGAAGAGCGGGATTGGAAGGGGGAATAGGGAGGGGTTTGTGACTGAGATGTAACTTGAAGGAAAAAAAAATAAAGTATTTAAATAAAAAAAATATAAAAAGATATAATTGAGAAGGTGTGTTAAATATGAGTAAAGTTAGCTAATTCTTGGGAAGAACAAATGGCTATTCATATCTAAAATAACTGAAAAATATAAAAATTTATATCAAAAATTATTCTTTCATATCAGGAAAAAACCATAATACTAGTTTATAGGTCTCAAAAAATAAGATGTGCTTAAAGTGATTTTTATATAACTGTATAAATACAGAATAAACCTAACTTGATATGCTAAGTGTAAAATAATTTGTTAAAATACAAGGATGAGTGAAGAAGTACATAAAATTGGTAATGCTGTCTTGTAGAAATGATTGGTATTTTAAACAGAATGTGTGCAGAGGCTTAAGAAATATGATGAATCACAAAATTTCCAGACCTCAGAGCTTAAAGTATTAACCACTGAATAAAATGATTAAGTTGGAAGATTATTCCTTCTTCTGGGTGCAGGATAATTACACAAGGACACACTTGTATAGTGTGTCAGAAGTCAGCAGAAGTCAGAAGTCAGAGCAATCAATATGAAGCCTTTTGTGTCTTACATGGCTCCCTATATTTTGGTCTATATTCTTTCAGGTTTCCTCAATTGAACTAAGTATTTACATGAATCAGGCAGGTTCCATAAAGTACCTGAACTGGTTACAAATATAATTTTGCCAAGTTCCTTCAACTTATCGTTTATGAATGATTGTTTTAACTCAGGCAGTGGTTTCTCCATTGGACAGGAATTAAGAATATGGCATTGAGGCTGTGCACACATTGTAAAAGAGGCTGTCAAAGTCAGAGACAGTGGGGCTCTTTTAAGCATGAACGCTGCATCCTCAGCACACACCTGGACCAACCTATTTCTCTTTGCACCCAACCCCTTGTGGTCTGCTTTGTATTTGAAAACATATCAATATCATAACTAGCCCAAAGGCCTCAAAATAATTCTCCAATCTTTCCTTATCTCTTATGCATCATTGCCTATAAAAGCTACATTCAAAAGTGTCTGAGTTAAGGTGATTTAAACATATAATTCTGAGATTGAGTTTGCAGAGCACATGTTCTAGTAACGGCTTACCTCAGAAAATAACAATAGCTCTGGAAATAAGATTGAAGATTTTGTGTCACTGTTTAGAGTAGTTTTATAATGTTTATATAATCTAGTGTGCTTAGGGATAGAAATTGTTTTGCTGGAGCTATTACTGCTCCTTGAGAACGTTCATTATTCATGTCTGACACCTGCAGTCTAGACTCAAGCCTTTCTTCTGAACACTGAGGTTTCATGAAAGTTACATTCCATCTTTAATTTAAGCAAACGTCTGTAATCAATGGAGAGAGACTTTCCTCCTCTCTTGGGAGGAAAGGTGACATTTGCTGCCATGCCAGGCTTTAAAATGACATTGTATCTTCCATAGCTGTGGAAGTAAACCAGAAGGGGTCTCTGGGAAACCTAGAATAAGTCAGTGAGACAGAAAGAGAGAGAGAAAAAAAACAGACAGTGTGAGAGAGATTAAATACTAGTCTAGAAAAAAGAGAGGCAAAAGTACCTATTTCTTCCCATAAATTTTTTTGTTGATTCTCTGTAAATTTCACAGTCACACTCATTTCCAATCCTTCCATATTTGCCTTCCACATTTGTAATCTTCCTCAGAAAAAAATTTAAAACAACACAACCAATGCACCAAAGGGAACAGGAACATAGACTTTGTTACCTGTCAATGAGACACTTTCCCCTAGTTGTGGTGCCTTGTAGGCCCCCAGTGTATGAGGAGGCTCTTGGCCCTCATATGACTGCTGAACTGGGGTGGGGAACTGATATGTAAGGATACTTCACTACGGAGGAATGGGATGGAAGAGATAGGGAGTAGAGCGTCGGAGGGCAGGATGGGGAGGGGTTGAAAAAGTACACTGTGATGGAGATGTTACCTGAAATAATAAATAAAAAAACAAGAAAACAAAAGCAAACAAAAAACAAACAAACAAAAACAATAAAAATAAAATAAACAAACATCTCCCCATGAAGCTATAATGGGTCATGGTGTGTCACAAAGTATATTCTTAAACTGGGTGGTGGTGTAGCATTCCTTTAATCCCAATACTTGAGAGGCAGAGGCAGTTGGATCTCTGTGAGGTCTAGGCCAGCACAATGTTAAAAAGAAAAGAAAACGAAAAAAGAAAGAAAGAAGGAAGGAAGGAAGGAAGAAAGAATGAAAGAGAGAGAGAAAGGAATCATTTTTAATACATGTAGTCAGTAGGCCTAGGACATATTGCCTGAACTTTTTTTTAAATTTATTTATTGCTTCAGGTTACATCTCCATCATAGTGTCCTCTTTCCATCCTTCCCAGTCCCACCTTCCCACCCTCTACCCCCTAACCCTTTAATCCCACTCCGCTGGAGTGGAGTGTCCCTACATAACATTCCCCCACCCCAGTTCAGCAGTCATATGAGGGCCAAGAGCCTCCTCATACACAGGAGGCCTACAGGCAGTACCACCAGGGAAAAGTGTCTCAATGACAGGGAGAGAAAACAAATAAATAAACAAAAAAATTATGTCCATGTTCCCTTTGGTGCATTGGTTGTAGTATAGATATCCTGAACTATGTGAATAAAATCCGACTATAAGAGAATAGATGCCATGTGCATCCTTCTGAGTCTGGGTTAGCTCACTCAGGATGAGCTTCCCTAGTTCCATCCATTTGGCTCTGAAAATTGCATAATTTCATTGTTTCTGATGGCTGAGTAGTATTCCATTGTGTAGATGTACCACAGTTTTTAATCCATTCTTTGGTTGAGGGACATCTGGGTTGTTTCCAGTTTCTGGCTATTACAAATAAGGCCGCTATGAACATAGATGGGGAAACTTCCTTGGATTTGGTGAGGAATCATTTGGATGTATACCCAGAAGTGTTATGGCTGGGTCCCGAGGCAGAGCTATTCCACGTTTTCTAAGATATTGCCAGACTGACCTCCATAGTGGTTGCATAAGCCTGCACTCTCACCAGCAATGGAGGAGGGTTCCCCTTTCTCCACACCCTAGGCATAAGACACCCTGATATACTTAGACAGATTTAGGACACTAAAGCTTATCAATGTCTAACATGATCTGTAAAACAAATGTTTGTAACATGCTCTCTTCTAGTAAATTCTCCAGGTGATTTAACTTTCAAGTGTGTTTCAAAGTGACTGATAGTTCTCTACAATATTTCCTCTTTCTCTGGCAGGCCACAGACAAACTACTTCTCCTTCCCTGTTTCAACTCTTATTCTCAAAGCATGAGTCTTACAACATCTTGCCCTTGGAATTTCTAAATAGCCATGGAGTTTGCGAAGGAGTAATAGTAGCTAAAGAATTAACCATAGCCATGGTAAGCATATATATTTGACTATAATTTTTCCAAAATTGAATCAGTTAGCAAAATCACATATAGGATATTATTTTATATTGTTAACTAGAGTAAGTGTCAACTCTGCATTCTAAAAGGAATGTGTGGTAAAAGCAATGACCGTTTCTCTATGCAGTAATTTTGTGACTTGGCACTTTATTTGATTCATAATTCTATTCCTTATAATTAAAATAACCTTGGGTGGTCTTTACATGTTGAAATGATGTATCCTTAATCATTGATTACTTTTGTGAACTACTTTTTTGATACATTAGCAATACAACAGAGATATATTTCCATATTATTAGGTAAGGTACTTTTTCCATTATGAGGATATTGTTTATGGTTTTACCTTAGGAAAACAAGAGAAAGTCCTAGCTACACAGTGTCAGTGGGGAGGGTGAGCTAATTTCCAGGTGGTGATCTACCAATGTTTCTCCTTTTTGGGTTTTGATCAAAGTTTTCTCTAGGTTAGGTGAACTCACTTACCAAATCAAGAAGCAACTATGTGTATATTAAATAGCTTTCCCATGCATTTGAAAAATATAAGATACAAAGTGGAGCCTTGAAGAAATGCTTCCTTAAGGAAACACATAGAAAGGAAGAATGGTCCTTTTTGGTCTAAGAACATTAGTCTATGTACTGAGAGGTCTAGGCTCCAGTTTGGGCTTTGAATGCTCCCATGGACCAAAGCATTTAAGATTTGTTCCCTGGCTTCATATTGTGTATATTAATGGAATCTTTGAGAGGTTATGACTATGGGGCAGACTTGAAATCATTGGAGGCATGCCCTGAAAAGGATTGTGGGAACCTGGATCTTTGCTATTCCTCTTTGATTTATTTGATGATTCTAGGCCACACTGTGAACAGTTTGGTGTATTGTATGATGTGCTGTTTCCTAGGGCACTAAAGCCGTGGGAATAACCTATCCAGGACTGTCAACCAACATCATTTTTCCTATTATGATTGTAATTGTTTATGGCTTTATTGTAATGATGAGAACTAGAGTAATATAAGATAAAAATGTTGTTTGCCTGGTTAATAGTCTTTTTGCATTATAATAATGGGATACTATATATCTACAAGTCACAAGCTATAGTATTTATTTGTTTGTTTATTTACAATGCTGTAGTGTGGAAAGGTAAGATCAAGCTGCACATGTCAGTGAGTTAACCATCTCAGTCGCTGTCTGCTTCCTTGGTGATGGTATGATACTTCACAGTGTAGGCCGCCAGTGGAGTTCTGTATTTTTGTTATATGAAAGAGAAGACAGTGAGGCAGTCAATACCCTCTTATAAGGGTCCCAACTTTGTTCTTATTATCACGGTGCTAATTAAAGTTTAACTTGAGATTTGGGGGATATGTTCAGATAATGCCACTAATTACCTGCTCTAGTGGCACATTTGAGACCTGTCACATTCCTTACAATCCATTATTCTGTCAAGAAAATAGCAAGGTGTGATGCTATTCTAATGGTGCATGGCTAGAAAATGCAAATGTCTATTACTTCAAATCAAATCCATATGACCTCAACTAATTAGTCAGCAACTGATTTTCTCTCTCATTAGTCTTTCCTATATTTATTGAAGAGCAGTCAAAATTCTTATTCTATAGCTCACTCATGCTCTTGGTGCAATTGATCTGAACACCACCAAGGATGCTCCTATTATAACATGCTTTCATATTTCTTTAAAGACATGAAATCCATTGATCATCTCTACTTGCTTTAGGGAAAAAAAGAAAAAAAACTTTAAGGCCACTACAGAAGCTTATATTAATTGTAACATTATCCACTATAAAGTTAAATTCTAATATAAGGTGCCCCCCCAAATTATTTATTTGTGCTTCATCTCTAGTATTTAGTTTTACTTTACTCTCTTAGAATTAACTCTGTGATTTTTTTCCCATTTCCCTGCATTCTATCTGTTGCTTTCCAGGGCTTATTTCCATCACAATACAACTTCCTCTAAATGACATGCCTATAATAAGAACACACAGTTCTTATTTGTCTTATTGTCTTTCTCTGGATTCATTCATTCATTCATTGCTCATTCATTGACATTACAAATTTCTGTACAAGAAAACATGGATACAAAGATAAAAATGCATTATCTCTTCACATATTCACAACATTCAGGGTCAAGGAAAGACCAATAAGATAGACTTTATGAATGGATTATTTCAGAAACAACACCACAAAGAAATAAACAATGTGCAGTGGCGCTCTATGTGATTTTCATCTTGCTGGGATCAAGGGATAATTTGTATAAGTGCTGCCTGATGATTTGAATTACAAATGATAAATGTAGATTAGTTGACCACTAGTAAAATCTGAGCTGATGTAACATGTTGTATGCAGAAAATGAAGCTAGGTCAGTGTTTTAGAAATAAGAGTTGAGAAAATGCTAAAAATAGGCAATATCTTCTTGGAGAATACTAAAGGACTAGGGCTCAGCTCATGTATAATTTGCTATTACTTTATAAATTTCCATTTTTATAACCATTTTACAAAGACAGTTTCTTAGATTAATCTTTACAAAATCTTACTTATACTTCCAACTGAAGATGTTACTTTACCACTTATCACAATAAGAGGTTTGGGTTATAGACTCAGAAGGATGCACATGACATCTATTCACTTATAGTCGGATTTTAGCCATATAGTACAGGATATCTATACTACAGCCAAAGGGAACATGGACATAGACTTTTTTTTTCTCCCTGTCAATTAGATACTTTTCCCTAGTGGTACTGCTTTGTAGGCCTCCAGTGTATGAGGGGGCTCTTGGCCCTCATATGACTGCTGAACTGGGGCGGGGGACTCTTATGTAGGGACACTCCACTCCAGAGGAATGAGATGGAAGTTTTAGGGGGTAGAGGGTGGGAGGGCAGGACTGGGAGGGGTGGAAAGAGGACACTATGATGGAGATGTAACCTGAAGCAACAAATAAATAAATTTTTTTAAAAAAGAGGTTTGGGTTAAGTTTGTCAGTCCCACATCGTTCCAGATGGGACTCCTGGGTGACTTGATCTTATATTTTTGTATAGAATAACCATGTTATTAATGGATTAGTGGATTATTAACAGTTTCCATTAATAGTTCTAGAATGTCTACAAGATAACATTTCATAGCATTCCCCCTTATCCTCCAGCTCCTACCATCTTCAACCTTCTCTTCCTTGATATTTCCTGAGCCTTTGTAGGACCAGGGGGTTGATAAAGGTACTTAGTATTTAGCTAAATACTAAGTGCCTTTTCAGTGGATTTACATGACTTAAAGTTATTTTAATTAATTTACAATTCCATTTTCCTGTGTTTGAAGATATCCAACATGAATGAAGTACAGTGACCTGCATATACTCAGGGGTCTAGTATATAATGGATATAACTAAAGAAAATTTAAAAAAATAGAAGAGAAAATATAATATCATTCTTTTACACCTTGTGGTTATAACCAGTAGTCTCCAGGGCACGTACTCCTAAAGTAATTAATACATTTTGTGGATTGGTTATAAAATGTCCTCCAGAGAGGCATATACAAATAGCTTAGTTTCCAATACAATATTCTAAAGCAGGGTTATTATAATGTGACAGGATTACATGCACTTTGATCTAAAGAATGGACTAATCAATTGGAATTCTCATAACTTCATGGCATTATTGGAAGATGATAGGGCTAAGAAATTGGTCAATTTGGAAGAAATACATCACTAGAGGCTTGTCTGTGAGGGCACATCTTATCTGAGACCACCTTCTGTCTAGATCTGTGTCTGCTGAGCATCTGTTCTCTGCAATGCCATTCTGTCATTATATTTTCATCACACTATGCTAAAAATTTGTGTGGTCTAAAATCATGAGCCAAAATAACTTCTTTCTCTCTTAAAGTATTTTCTTTTGTATTTCATCACAGCAGTAAAAAATCTAATGAGACAAAACTAAAATGCTTTAACTTGCTACTAAATTTTCCCTAAGGAATTCTGAAAAATCTCTACATTATAGCATAGACTTATAGTGTATCTTTTTGTGTAATCTTGATGGATGCATATTAGAAGTCTACATTTCTTGTTGGGATTTTAGAAGCATAATCATGTGAAGTTGTATGAGTGATTTAATAAGTCCAGAAACAGTAATTGTAATCATCCCTAAAATGTATTCCCCTTCTTTGTTATGTTTGAAAACACTAAAATTTTATATATACTTAACAAAAACTGAATCTTCTCTTCATTAGTTTAGTCAATTCAAGATTGATGAGTGCTAAATTTTGTTTTGTGATTGTTGAGCAATGACACTCAAATAAGTTAAGTATTTTTCCTCCATGAAGTGTAATAATTTTCTTGTTTTGATATTTTTATATATTATTTTAAAAATATATAACTACATTCTAAGTTTTTCTTAGTATGTAGCTTCAATGGAAGATGCTTCATATTATGTAATTGTAGGCATCCATAACAAAGGTGAGTCATTATGGTACATACCTTTAATCCCAACACTTAGGAGGCACAGGTAGGAGGATTTCTATATATTAGATGTTGGTATGCTCTACACAGTGATCTGTAGGCCAGCCAATGCTACAAACTATGATCTTATATCAAAAAATAAATAAGTAAATAAGCAAACAAAACAAAAATAAGACATCCACAACAAAATAAGACTTCAAACAAAAGTTTCACTACTTATTTCTCAATCTTTACATAGAAACATGTTGCGTATTAAATGTAGGGTACTGTTGACAACAGAAGGAAAGTTAAATGATGAAGACATTGGCCAAGTACAGAGCAGTCACACATATAAATTTCATACTGTGTGATCCTATGACAATGATCAAGAGGATTTGTTCATAGGTTAGATCCTGCTAACCTAGTTTTTTTATGCAGCTTTGCCCAGTGAATGGTACCACTCATAGTGGACTGAAGACAACCAAGAAAATATCTCATAAATGTATCCAAGGGCCAACATAAGAAAACAACTACTCAACTGAGATCTTTATTTATTTTTTCATTTTTCCGGTCATTTTGGGCTTATATCATGTTGATAGTTGGTGTTAATCAGGACAGCTTCAGACATCAGGAAGATATCACCTTTGTTCTTGTGCAGTTCAGGAGAGTTACTATTCTTATGATAGTTGCTAAAACAACTGAAAGTTGGCACTTATGCTGACTAATAATAAAGAGAAATTTATGAAGGCTTCATACTCAGTATTTTAATTGCACTGTCTGTGCCATTGCTACAACTATTAAAGTCTACTCAAAATTTTGTTTTTCATAACAAATATTTGCAGTTTAATAAATTCGGATACTTTTCTGTTGATCAATTTTTTTGTTAGTCATCTCAAAAGCTTCAGTTCATCCAAGTTCCACCTTGGGCCAAACTCATGTTCCCAGATATCAAAATTTACTCCAATGCGTCCTTTGTTTTTAGTAAATGCCTGCATTTTGGTTTAGGTACACTTTCCTAAATGCTTTTTACACACAAACTTAATTGTAATTGTATTGCAGGTCAACCTAAATCAGGAACTCTAAGAACATTGACCTCCACCTATCCATGTTAACACGTTTTTTTTTTTTTTCCCCTTCTCACAACTGTGGGAAGTTCAATAATAAAATAGATGTTCAATTCACTCCTTTATATTTCATTCTTAAATCCATAAAGAAATTGTCAATCAATAAGACAGCACATTGTAACTAAAAATTTTATGTCCTGATTACCTGTCATTATGTCCCCAAAGATAATCTTATAAACTACCAAATGTTTAATAAAATGACTTTAATTCCATAGAATTAGTAACTTAAGTCAAAGACTTCCATAGTTATATTTTCTAATAAATATTTTTCATGGCACAAATACTGATTCTCACCAATCAAACTGGGTAGAAAATTGCTTCCAGGAATTAGTAAGGATACTTGTTTCATAAAAGCACATGTTATTTCTCAGAAATATAGACTTTGTGGGTGTGGAGAAGAGTGATTATATTTATAACTGTATGTAGAAAAAAACTGAGTTTCAGAATATCATTTACAATTTTAAGAATAAATAAACATGAACTGGAAAGAATATTAACTTAATCTCCCTAGGTTCACAAGTGTAGAGAAAGAGATGACAGGTTCTAAGACACATGAAAAGAACTGTATCTGGCTTGTTTTTTCTAATGGTGTATTGCACATCTGATTTTTTCAATTAAAAATTTTAATTAAAAATTCCAAATCTTATAAGTATGCTTAGTAACTAACGTGTTCATATGACCTCTAAATAGAATAAGTATTTAGTAAGAAGTAATGAACTTGAATATTAACATGGTTCTGATCAAAGGATATGGAAATCTATTTAAATTGAAATTATGTGGGCATTATGTTAATGTAAAATGGTGACTCTCATCTAATTTGAGATTTGTAATCACTTTATTAAAATACCTTTTAATAGTTCACCACTCTAAACTTGTATAAATAGGAGAAATTTTAAATTTTCATTTAAAAATATTTTAATATGTTAATAAATAAATTTTTGAAAGTAACTCGGATCTTTGTCACTTATAGTAGCACAAGGAGAAAAGTGTCACTGAGTACAAAGTACATGCCTTAAAGTTGTTATTCAGATATTTTCTTTGAATTGATGTATTTTATTGTGGAGGGAAGAGAGAAGTTCAAGCAAATTACAAGGCAGGGGAAGCTCAGAATATTGAAGACTCACAAGATCCCTCCCCAAGTTAGTACAATCAGTGACATTTGGGAGGAATGGGGGAGTCTCTGACCAGGTAGATACCTCTCCCATCCTAGAGACTTTTCAGTGTGGCTGAAAGAATGATCAGAGCCACAGTGTTGTCCCAGACACTGTTAGAACCTGAAAGCTGGCTTCAGCAGCAGGCACATCAAACTAAAGAATATCTTTGCACCTGTCTTAGTCAGTATTCTATTGCTGTGAAGAGACATCATGACCATGGCAACTCTTTTTTAAAAAGCATTTAATTGGGACTTGCTTACAGGTTCTGAGGTTTAGGTCATTCTCATCATGGCAGGAGACATGGCAACATGACCGAAGACATGGTACAGCAAAAGGATCCAGAAAATCTATATCAAGATCTGCAGACAGCAAGGAGAGACAGACACTGGTATTGGCTTGAGCCCTTTAAACCTCAATGCCCACTCCCAGTGACACACTTCCTCCAACAAAACCCCTCCTACTACAAGAAGGTCATGCCTCCTAATCACTCTCAAGTAGTTCCTTGCCCTAATGACCATTCATTCAAATATATTAGCCTCTGTGGGCCATTTCTATTCAAACCACTACAACTTTCCCTTGGGATTAATTCATTTTCTATCCAAATTTTTTTGATAAAACAATAGATTCTATGATTAATCTTTCTCCTTTTATATTATTCTATGTAAACGCTTCATTTTTAGTATTCCCATAACTTATAAAGGCCAGATGGCACAGTGGTAGTTTGAATGACAAATGTCTTGAGCATCTTAACACCTGGTCCCCAGTTGGTGGCACTGACTGGGGGGGTGGGCTAGATGGTGTAGACTTGTTGGATAAAGTGTGTCATTGGGAGTAGGTTTTGAGATTAAAAGTCCTGTTAAACTTCCAGTTCATATTCTCTACTTAGTGTTTGTGGCTCAAGATGTGAGTTCCCAGCTTCTTGTTTCTGCTGTCATGCCTGCTTCTGGCTTCCATGATTGCCACCCATGATAGACTCTTATCTCTCCAGAACCAAAGCTAAATTAGTTCTTCCTTCTATAAATTGCCTTGATCACAGTGTTTTATCACAGCAACAAAAAATGAATTAATGAAGACACTTACTTGAAATGATTGCAATGGCCTTTAGAAAGTCTGTAGATGTTTCAAAAAGGTTTCATAATCCCTGAGTTTCTCACAGATTTGGGAAAATATCAGGAAAGATAATGTGAGGTAGAAAGTAAAAGCTCAAGGAATGGGGATGTTTTGATGTGGTTTCATTTTGGAAAACACATGGATGGACAATGTAAAGAGTAAGTAATAATTTTAATAAAGTCAAAGTAACCGAGTCTGAAAAGATATTCCTGGGGCACCATCAGAAAATCAAGGAAGAATTTCCATGCAGGATTAGGCTATCTCCTCATAAATTGTTGGTCACAGGAGCCTCCTAAGGCTATGCAAGCCATAAACAACATTGCTATTGTTGTTGGTTTCATAGCAGAGACAAATTTTAAGTCTCTACTACTTGAAGACCACACATGGTATAGATACATGACATGGAGAAATCAAGCTAGAACTGATCTGATAATTTCATTCCTAATGGATGGCTTTTGCATTACAGTAAGAATCACCAAGATTCTTGCTTGACTATGGGCCCTAGATGTTACACAGCAAATATGGTGTTTGTGCACAATGAATATGTTAGATATACCCATTTTTACATAAGTTTAAAAATGTTATGGAAGCAACCAATTGGTTTTACTTTGGATTTAAAGTATTTTCTATAAGAAGGAACTCAAATCTGTTAGTGTAAGCTGGGAAAAAGCTCAGTGATGGGGAGTTTGTAGGTCCTAGTCAGACACCAACTGCTATTATTTTGTCAAATGGGTGTGTCCCTGTCAAATTGTATTCTAAACACTTCCGTTCACAGATTCTATCAAACTTTGTCAGTTTGGCAAGGAAAGAAACTGTTTTTGAAAAGGGAAGTGCATTACAGATATTCATAGTAGTCAAATCACTCCAAAGTGACTATTGCTGTAGCATTGTGACACAAAATTAAAGAAAACAATCAGATATTTATATTACTCAACCTGTTACTTGGGCAATATAACAGGTGAGGGAAAAATATAAGAGTTGGAAGAAAGGGTGGTGGGTTGCATTTTCTTTCTCCAAACTGAAAGTTCTGCTCCTGGAAGAAAAAGAGACCATAATGTGATTTATGAGACTTAGATGGCCAATTCGAATCACTAAACTCAACAACCTCAATGAGATGCATGAGTCACAAGATTCCTTTTCAAAGTTATATAACCAATGAGCAAATTCTAGGGAGAGGAACCTGGCTAGCTAAGCTTCCTGAAAAATTTGCAAGGAGCTCCAGGAATGCATTCTTTTATGCTGAATTGGATTTTTTGGAAGATAAAACTTTCTTTGAGTCACCCATTGTATTAGCTATTTGGCTTATGATTGCAGATAAAAACACCAGACAAAAACAAGAAAGAAAGGGTTTATTTTGAGTAACAGTTCTAGAGTACAGTCTGTCAACTTGTGAAATCTGTCAGCCCAAACTTGAAGCAACTGCTCATCTTGTTTCTGTATTTAGGTAGTAGAGAATGATGATTACTAATCCTCAGCTAGCTTTCTCTTTTATATGCAGTTGAGGACCCAAGCCCTGGAAACAGTGCTGCTCGCTTTTAGCATCTCAGTCAAACTAATTAAGATAATCATCATAACCCACATAATACAGATAATTGCTCACAGACATGTTCATAGATTTGTTTCCAGGATGATTCTAGGTTCAGCCAAGTTAATGATCAATATCAAATCACACCCCTCAGCTACCTTGCTACACTTATCCATAATCACCTTACTAGCTCATTAAAATAGACTGGTAGAATTTTATTTTCATGTGTGGTCAGTTTTCTATTTGGAAAAAATAGACATTTTCACATCCTCACAGAAGTGTCACAATATGTTCTCTTTTAAAGCAATTATGTAAGTTTCCATTTTTAATGCATTGTCTTGACTTGTATCTAACCAAAGTATGTGTTATCTTTACAGTTGAATGAATTTTCCACATGATGACATCATTTTGTTTCTTGCTTCACTCATTCATTAATCCATCAATCATGAATTTTTTTTCCCTTAAATACCTGGCTAGTTGGAGGTTAGACAACCTGATGATAAAAATGTTGCAGTGGCTCCAAAAAGAACACAATCAACCTATTGTTTCCTTAACTGGACTGGTCATCATCCAATATTCCTTATAGGCCTAGATTCTGAACTCAGGTATTCCTGGTGAGACTCCCTGTATGTACATTCCAGAAGACAAAAGAAGCTTTCTTGATGCTACAATAACATGCTCTTCATTTAACCTTTAGATTGTTAGTTTATGATAATTCTCATTAAAAAAAAAACAAAATGAAAGTCTTATTTCACATATTGACTATATATCTACACACATATATATTACTGTCATATTATGAAAAATCAATCTTTGAATGGCCATTAAAAAGTGATATATTCACCATTCAGGGCCCTCCCAGTTGAGTCACAGTGGACTTACTTGGTGTCAACATGTAGAAAAATGCAAATAGACCCATAATTATCACCTTGCACAAAACTTAAGTCCATATAGATTAAAGACCTTAACATAAAACAGGACAAACTAAATCTAATAAAATAGAAAGTGGGAAAAAGCCTCAAACTCATTGGCACAGGTGACAACTTCCTTGATGGGGTAATGTTATACTTTCTAAATGTTAATCAACGAGCTCCCAGAAGCCTGCTTGCTGTACATCAAGTAAAGCTGTGTAAACTTACTTGCTAACCATTGTCTCTGACTGGTTGAATAAATGCTAAGGTCTGAGATTGGGCAAAGTTAGAGGTAGGCAGGACTAAGGTTTGTGGGTTTCTGAAGCAGAGAGATTCATGGGAGAAGAGAGAAGAAGCCAAGAGTGGAAGAAGGAGACACACAATGGGGTAGATGAAAGAGGATAATTCCACATGGCCTGGAACTAGCATAGCATGGAGAATAGCAGGCCAAGGGGACGTATGTATATATGGGGTCATATTTGGGGAATAGAATAGGCTGGCTTAGAAGATTGCTCAATTCAGGCTAAGGCTTCTTAAAATCCATCAGGTTTATATGTGATTATTTACAATGGTGGGTTAAGGATTAGCACCCCTGACCAATTAACAATAATCTAAGTAGTAATTAATATTTTAACTTTTTACATCTATACTTCCTGAACAGAACACCAATAGCTCCGGACCTAAGACCAACAATCAATATGTGGGACCTTGTGAAACTGAAAAGCTTCTGTAAAGCAAAGGACACTGTCATTAGAATAAAACTGTAGCCTACAGATGGGGAAAAGATCTTCACCAACCCCACAGATGACACAGGGCTAATATCCAAAATTTATAGAGAACTCAAGAAATTAAACACCACAAATCAAATAATCCAATGAGAAAAAGGTGTACAGAACTAAACCGAGAATTCAAATCAGAGGAATCTCTAATGGCTGAGAGACACTTGAAGAAATGCTCAACATTCTTAATCATCATTAAAAAGCAACTCAAGATGACTCTGAGATTCCATCTCACACCTGTCAGAATGGCTAAGATCAAAAACTTAAAAGACACACATATTGGCTAGGTTGTGGAGAAAGAGGAACACTGCTCCATTGCTGGTGGGAATGCAAACTTGTACAATTACAATGGAAATCAGCCTGACAATACCTTAGAAAACTTGGAATATCTCTACCTCAAGACCCAGCCATACCACTCCTGGTAATATATACAAAAGATTTCTCACCAAACCACAAGGATATCTCCTCAAGTATGTTCCTAGCAGCCTTGTTTGTAATAGGTAGAAACTGGAAACAACCAAGACGTCCTTCAACCAAAGAGTGGATTTTTTAAAAAACTGTAGTACATTTACACAATGGAATACTACTCAGCTATCATAAACAAGGAAATCATTCAATAGTAACCAAATGGATGGAACAAAAAAAAAGCTCATCCTGAATTAGCTAACCCAGAATCAACAAGATACACATGGCATGTATTCACTTGTAACTGGATTTTAACCATACAGTTCAGGATAACTATCCTACAATCAACAGACCCAAAGGAAAAGGAACATGAACTATGATACCTGTTAGTGTGATGCTTCACCCTAGTGGAACTGCCATGTAGGCCTGTAGAAATAATTATTTTGTCCTGTATTTATATTATATTTAATTGGTCAGTGGTGTTAATCCTTAACCAGCCATTATAAATGATCACACAGACAGCTGATATATTTTAATGAGCTTTTGCCTGAGCTGAGCAATCTTGGCCCATCTAGGCTAGCTCATTCTATTCCCCAAATATCACCCCATTTATACATATGTCCCCTGTACTGTTATTCTCCACTCTATGCCGATGTTCCAGGCCATGTGGAATGAGATTCTTTTCTCAAACCCATGTCATGTATCCACCTTTCTCCTCTGGCTTCTTCTCTTCTAGAGGTTTCTTCTACCCTAGATGCTCTCTGTCTGCCCCTGAAGTCTGCACACCTTAGTCCTGCTTACCTCTGTCTTTGCCCAAACTCAGGCTTCAGAATTTACTTAACGAATCAGTGACAATGGTTCACAAGAAAGGTAGCATAATTTCACTTGGTGTACAGCAAACAGGCTTCTGGGAGCAGGTTAATTAACATTCAGAATGCATAGCATCAACCCATCCATAGGCTCCCAGTGCAAGAGGGAACTATTAGCCCTCATGTAGCTGATGAACTGAGGGGGGGCTGATATGTGGTGGTACCCCACACTAGAGGAGTGGGATAGGTGGCAGGCTGGGTAGAGAGTGGGAGGGTTGGTCCAGGAAGGGTAGAGAGAGGGGGCTGTTATGGAAATATAACTTCAACTAATAAATAAATGTTTAAAAAAGTAGTGTTTTCCACTATTATCTTGTATTTATGTTGAGTGTTGTTATTCTCCATTGATGTAATTCAACATATAGTAAAGATCAGTAGTTCTCTTACACAGACATTGCTTCTTTAGAAGAAACTATATAGTCTCTCAGCTAACAAGTTTTCTTTCTTGAGGTACCTTTATAAGATCATAAAAAGTGAAAACAGACTTCAGATGCTGTGTGTGTCCTGACAAAACACTCTACCGCAATTCAGACAGAAGTCTGCTTAAGTTTCACATGAATCATTTCACTCTGAGTTATGAGATCCTCCCTGGAAGAATGGATACATTTGCCTTTCTGGCTTCTTTTGAGGAATAAATTTATGTATGCATGGATGTGTTGATATAAGCAAGGAGTTAAGGAACTGGGATTCAAGGAAGATTCTCCATCATTTTATGACTTTTAAATACTGACATTTTAACAACGGTCACTGCTAAGTTAAAATGAAATAAGGAGATTATGGCCCTATAACTGGACTCTTAACAGGTCACAAGCTTAAGTGTAAATGTATGACACCAAATGCAACAAACTTCTTCCTTGCTGACAGTTAACAAAAGACCCATTCACTGTTATGCATTTGGTGAAGTATCTATTATATCAACCACTCATGCTAAGCCTGGGCCCACACAGTAGCTTTTATTTAACTGTGTACTTGAAACCAACAGTAATAGACATACTTCATTTATTTATACCATTTATTGTAGTCCAGGTTTATTCCTCAAGTGGAACTCAGTTTTTGTGCCATCTTGGAAAAAAATACTATTGTCATAACCACATTAGCAATACTTGAGTGGATGAAGACTATAGGTCACTGATTGTTATTTTCTGAGCCTACCTTCCTTAGCCTTTTCTTAAAATGCGTACTATTCTTTCCCTGATATCTGGTTTCATTAAAATTCTGTTTATCGTTTCCTCTGTTTCCCTTGCTATGCTTTGTCAGGAAAAATGTTCTATATCCTTCAATTTAGGCCACCTCACCTAAGGACTGAGGAAACTCTCTAGTTCTTAGTAAAAACAGTGTGTGTGTGTGTGTGTGTGTGTGTGTGTGTGTGTGTGTGTGTGTGCGCGCGCGCGCGCGCATCCAGTGCAAAGTTTATGATATTTTCAGTAGATGCAAACATCTTAAATTTTTGAATGTGTGAGTGTACTTGTTACTAGTCACTAAGTTTCCTGAAAGTATGTAGTTAAATTATTCTGTGTCTTTTGGATACATCACTGAACGCTTTTTTCTCTATATCCTGTTCTACTAAGTAGGGATACTGAACCTGCTATTTTATAAGCTTCCTTCATCTAAACCACTTAAGAAATTTTGAGATGAGTAAGGAATACATCTCATGTCTTGGAATAGAACAGTTCTGAATTTGAAAGTGGAATGCATTTCTAATGACTAGGAAATTGAATTAGTGACTAGTCTTACTAAAGCTTAGAATATCACCACAACAGAACAATACAATAATATGGATCATTTTTAAGGATATCTTGAATATTGAGTGATATTGTGATAGATTCATTGACCTTACAACAATTCATAATTAATACATTATTAACATGATCTCTTTCATTAGCATTTTACATTATTACTTTGATATTTGGATAGAAAGTTATTAGGAAAATTAAAGTTCACTTGAATTTTGATAAAATAATTTTCTAAGTTGTACACTCTCTAATTCTGAGAATCTGAGAGTCATAAGAAAGTCTATTTTTGTCAATACTACTAGTCTAAAACAAAATTTATTTCAAAATATTTTAAAATATGAATTTAAGAGAAATTGTTGAACATTTGAAATATGTTTATAAACTGAGGCAACAATGTTGAAAAAATTCTTTGTCTTAATGGCTGTTATAATCAGAAAGTTAATTGATTTATATAACTTGAGTCAGCTTGTTATGTATAAGTATCATTCTCCAATCAGTTAATTAAGATAATAGTTAATATTTCTCATGATTCTGTAAAACTATCTATGGTATTTTTCTGTATGAATTAGTTTTGCGAGAAAAGATGATGCAGGATAAATTCATTAGAATTTTGGAAGTGGATGAAAGACATGGATAGACAATAGAGTTGATTAAGGATTATTTGTTATACAACATGATTGTTTTATTTCTTACTCAGTCCCATAGTTTTGGAGTTCCAGTTAAGGAAGAAGCTGAACCAAAACCAAGTCATTTTTAATTTCTACTCACATTTTATTTGTATATCCAAAGCCAAAGATCTGGACAAAGCTACTGCTAGGATGGAGGCAAGGTATCTAGTCTTCCAAATAACTTGCTGATATTTAAGTCAAAGCTAGGAATTCTTGTCTTAGACAAGACAAGCATTATGGGCTGGCAGGGACAAAGTGAGACTGTATGACATTTAGAACCCCAAAGATATGAGGTTGTACAAGGGAAAAATACTCCTACTAAAACTGTGGGGGTGTGTAGTAACAGAGCAGTGTCTAGTTTCAGTCTGAGAAAGAAAGAGAAAAGATTATCCAAACTGGTAGAAAAGACATTAGGGGAGATTAGGGGATTCTAATAAGAGCTGAGTATTTATTAAGAGTTTGGTTTTAGAGGGATTTTCAGATTAGGAGATTATAAACCAGATAATGCAATTAATAAAAGAATCTCTATTCTAGGAACCAAGTGAAAAATACATAAAATATATTGAATAAAATATAAAAAATGATGGCTAAGTAGCATTCCATTGTGTAGATGTACCACAGGTTTTTTTCTTTTGTTTTGTTTTGTTTTGTTTTTGTCCATTCCTCAGTTGAGGGACATCTGTGTTGTTTCCAGTTTCTAGCTGTTACAAATAAGGCTGCTATGAACATAGATGAGGAAATGCCCTTGTGGTTTGGTGAGGAATCATTTGGATGTATGCCCAGAAGTGGTATGGCTGGGTCTTGAAGTAGAGCTATTGCAAGTTTTCTAAGATATCGCCAGACTGATTTCCATAGTGGTTGTACAAGCTTGCACTCCCACCAGCAATGGAGAAGTGTACCCCTTTCTCCACAAGCTCACCATCATGTGGTGTCATTTGAGTCTTTGATCTTAGCCATTCTTTACAGGTGTGAGATGGAATCTCAGAGTTGTCTTGAGTTGCATTTCTCTGATGATTAAGGATGCTGAGCATTTCCTCAAGTGTCTCTCAGCCATTAGGGATTCCTCCTTTGTGAATTCTCTGTTTAGCTCTTTTCTTCATTGTTTTTGATTGGATTATTTGGTTTCTTAGCATTTAATTTCTTGAGTTCTTTGTAAATTTTGGATAATATTCCTCTGTCAGATGTGGGGTTGGTGAAGATCTTTTGCCAATCTGTAGATTGCCTTTTTGTTTGAATGACAGTGTCTTTTGCCTTACCGAAGCTTCTCAGTTTCATGAGGTTCCATTTATTTATTGTTGGTCTTGGAGCCTCACAATGGAATACTACTCAGCCATCAGAAACAATGAAATCATGCAATTTGCAGCCAAATTGATGGAACTAGAGAAGCTCATTCTGAATGAGCTAACCTAGACTCAGAAGGATGCACATGGCATCTATTCACCTATAATCATATTTTAGCCATATAGTACAGGATAACTATACTATAACCAATGCACCACAGGGAACAAGAACATAGACTTTGTTTCCTGTCAATGACACACTTTGCCCTAGTGATTCTGCCTTGTAGGCCCCCAGTGTATGAGGAGGCTTTTGGCCCTCATATGACTGCTGAACAGGGTTGGGGGGCTGAAATGTAGGGATACTCCACTCCAGAGGAATGGAATGGAAGGGATAGGGGGTAGAGGGTGGGAGGGCGGGACTGAGAGGGGTGGAAAGAAAGCACTGAACCTGAAGTAATAAATAAACATTTAAAATTGTAGAAATGAGTTGACATTTCTTTAAAGTGGAATATTCTGCTGTTTTATGACAGATTCTAAACAACTTAAAGTTCTTTGAAATCCAGACAAATTGAATGATTTCAAGTGTTTCATACTGTTGGTGGACCTAGCTAAGGCATTTGAAGTGAACAGAGGAAAGGAGTGTTATGGAAAAGAGTAACATGTAGACTTGTCTTCCATCTAATACAGAGCATTAGTTTTTATTCTTCAGAAAACACAGGTTTTCCAGATTATCCCTCTGTAGGGGCTGATAGGTTAATATAAGTTAGATTTAGTGA
>CAJQZJ010000398.1:2912410-2942533 GCA_907164525.1 Lophiomys imhausi
AATAAGAGTTAAATAAATAATAATTTAAAAGTTCGGTTACATCCCTCACTCTCAAAAATTCATGTATTCATCCTCAATAAAAGTTCTTGTTTTTTCTGCTATGTTTTTTCACTCTGACTGACAAACTCTGACTTTTTTATTAGACCTATTTATCCAGTGGAAAATATATATGATTGTGAGTGGGAATTTCTTTGGTGGGTGTAAAAAATCATAGCCCACATAGTCCTGTAATGACTATCCAGTCTGAAGAGTGAGGGAAACAGTAGCAACTCATTATAAAGGGCAGAAACCTCATAATAGGAAAGAAAAATTGGTGTAAAAACTTTTAGTACCTTTGTGTAACTTCACGTTCAATGGCTGAAAAATCTGGATTCCTAATGTGTATAGATGATAGCATGACAGATTTTAGCTCCCTTATGTGGGGCAAAATGTGCTTTATTAGTCTCCTCTTTCCATTCTATCAGGATCCTAGCCTATAGGATGATGTCACTTTCATTCATGTGGAACACCTTTCTTCACATCACTGAGCTATATATAGCCAAACTTTTGTGGAAATGTCTTCTTACAGACACCTGGAGTATGCTTTGCTAATTTGTTAGGCATCTCTCCATCTAGTCAACAACTTCAATGATCATTTGTTTTGTTTTGTTTTTAATTAATTCTGGGGATCACAAATATTTTTGATTAAGCAAATCCTGATGATCTCTCTCTCTCTCTCTCTCTCTCTCTCTCTCTCTCACACACACACACACACACACACACACACACACACACACAATTGTGATGCTGACTTTTTGAGTCCTGTGGGTATACATAGGGATTATAGTATATGAGTGGGTTCAGGGAGGAGGTATTGAAGGGTCATGAAATTTTTAAGAAAGATCCATGAATAAAGTTGGAAAGGTCTAGCAGATTCAAATAGCCAGGGTACAATGACATATATCAAAAGTTAAAATGCTTCTTATTAACAACAAACTAGTCTTCTTTGCCATATATTTCATGAATATGCAAAACACTGTTCATTTTTCAAAATTTATTTTTCTAAATTAGATATAGTTTCTAAACATTCTTATAGTACCCTGATATTTGAACCACAACATTTTAATATAGCTCAAAATTCTTGTACTTGTTTGTATGTATAAATTGCTTGTTTATTACTGTATTCGAAAAAAATTATTTAAAAGTTTTGTTGCTGTTTTTTAGTATTTCACAGAAAGTGACCCTGACAAGAATTGGAGACAAATTTATTTTTACCCTATATGTACACTTTAAAATTTCAAACTCCTTATCTCCGTGAGTCTTCATTTGTACTCTGTCATTCTCGAGAAGGCTCTCCATGCCCTTGATCCAGAGGAAAAAGTTAAGCATCACTTCTAAAAAGGAACCTGAAGAAACATGATAAAAGTCAAGTAAAATCAGGGATCATTAATCATTACCTTACAAGAAAAAAATTGAAAAAGAGTAGCAGAAACCTGGCATGGTCATCTGTATTTTTTTTCTGTTTCTTTTTTTCTTCTTTACTTTCCCAATTTGAATAAATTAAAATATCAGAGTAGATGTTTTCTGAGTTACTAAAGGCTTCCATAATTAAAATTTTGTATTCAACTGTAACAAAAGTTTGTATTTAAAGTACAATCTCAAGTGAAAATGACTTCTAAAGAATGTGTTATTAATGAGGAGTAGAATGCTATTCTTTTGGAAAATTAGAGAAAGCTAATGTATTGTAAATATGGGATTTTATTATAATCCTCCATATATTTTTATATTACTTCTTACTTCTTATCTTCATCTGCAAGTAGACAATGTTTCCTTGTTCAGGATTTGGGAGAAACATTAAAGCTTCATTTCACTAATGCTGTCAATGAAGCAATAGATGGGCTTTATGGCATGGCATTCATAACCAAGAAAAAATGAGTATATAATTAAAGTTTAAAAAGGCTCTGTGTGTGTGTGTGTGTGTGTGTGTGTGTGTGTGTGCACAAGCACCCGTTACATGATTGACAGTAAAAAAGAAAGCGTTTTGATTTATTCTTCTTTCATACACTACATTCCAACAGCAATTTCCCCTCCTTCCCTTCCTCTCAGACCTTACCTTCAACTCCTCCCTCCTTCTAGATTCACTCCTCCTCTGTTGTCTTTCAGCTAATTGAAAAACTGCCAAGGATATTGTAGGGGTTAGATAAATTAGATTTAGAAAATATATAGGAGTTTCTGATACTGTCTCTTAATTCGGGGCCTGAAGAGCATTATCAGCATGAAGTCAGCAAAAACAGGAATGACTCAATAGACTGAAAAACAAGGTTGAAGTCAGGAAAACAGGAAAGATTTAATGGATTTGAAGAAACAAAGTATCTGGCCTGACATTGTTTTCAGCTGCTAAGTGGGTGCAGCCCAAATTAAGCTGAAACAGAGTTCCTCCTATTTGAGGACAGTGCATGGAGCCCAGAAGAGAAGAGGCCCCTGATGCTAGAGAGCTCCAAGAGGTCTGCTGAAAAAAGGGCTGGCCATTGATGGCCAGCTCTCTCCCTGAAGCAGAAAGAAGCTGGTGAGCAAAGAAAGCCTGAGCAAGACACCAAAAGGCCAAGGACTGGACCCTGTGGCTCAGCTTTTGCCTGGAGGGGTTTGATCTGTCCGAACAGTGGCCTAAATGAAACTGTGCCTGGCTTTAAGGACTGAGGCAGAGCAGCTGAGTTCCTGATTCAAAAGAAGTAAGTTGGCCTGCAGACGGCTGGGGTCTCCCCCAGAGAAGAAAGCATGAAGCCTTATTTAAGGTGAGACTGCAATAACCAACTTACCCTGACGAACCTACATCTGAGAGATCCAGAAAAAGGACTGCTAAGTGCGTTAAAGAATCTACAACAAATACTGTGTTCCTGACGACTGAGGACCTGCCCCAGAGACTGTATCATTCTAAAAGGTTATGAAAGTAGTTGTTATAATTATCAATAGGTTTAGTGGATAGGTTAAAGGGATTGTAGGAATTTATAGGATTAATAGTTAAGAAATTGTTGGTGTTTGTTATAAGTGAATTTAGTAATAAATAAATAAGAGTTAAATAAATAATAATTTAAAAGTTCGGTTACAGGATATCAATTGAACAGGGCATAGCATGTTTCAATAAGACTATGAGCGAACCCTCATATCAATGGTGGATGAAGCAACCCAATAGGAGGAAAAGGGTCCCTAGAGCAGGGAAAATAGCCAGAGACATTACCCCACTCCCACTGTCTGTAACCCCACAAAAAACATTAAGCTACATAATTATAACATCTGTGCAGAAGACCTAGCTTAGACTACACAGGGTCCTTGTTTGTTGCTTCAATATCTGTGAGCCTCTGTGTGTGCCTTGCTGAATTTATTCTGTGGGCCATCCTCCCTGTCTTTTATGGTATTCACTCAGCTCCATTTAATGTACAGTTGTATCTTTCCATCTACTCCCATAAGTTGCCTTTCTGATGATGATTATGCTAGGGAAAGATCTAAGAGTATAGCAGAATATCATTAGGAATCATTTCACTGACTTCTTTTTTCTTATCAGTCATGTTTGGTTCTATCCTATATCTCAGAGATATCCAACCTCTGGTTCTTGACCATCCAGGCAGTGTCATTCATGGGTGCCCTCTACTGACATGGGCCTCAAGTTGGACCAGTCATTGGTTGGTTATTCCCCCCCAGTTCTGCACCACTACTAGGACAAATTGTAGGTCAAGTGATTTGTGGCTGGGTTGATGGCTTAATCCTACCACTAGAATTCTTGCCTGGTTATAGAAGATGGCTGGTTATTAGGAGTCTTTGATAGGGTCACACTGTAGACTCAAAAGAAAAATACTTAAATAGATTATTAAGGGAAATAGCTCCTATGCTGCGTAGCTGGTTCAGAAGGATTTATAAAGCTGGGAGGTTGTGAATGAGAGGTTGTTAGCACCTTGGGTGTGGGTGTGCTTCTTTACTCATGCATATTATGTGAAATGAGAATTTGCAAAATAAAATATAAACTTTATCTGTAAATTATAGTATCTCGATGTAATAGAAATTGTGTCCAAACCTGTATGTGGAAAACCGCTGTGTCTTAAAAGACAATGAGAAAGAAATATTAAGTATAATTTTGTGTGGTTGTAAAAAGATGTGCTTTTGATAATAAATAATGGGGTAAGTGGGACTACCACTTTAAAATGAAGATTTTAAAAAATCTGCATCTTAGTCCTTGACTGTTTCTAGAACTTCATGATACTGCCTATCAATATTCCAATCATCCACTTGATATCTTAGGTTGGTATTGGTAACTAAGTTATGTATGCTAGCACACACAAACAGACAAACAAAAAAAATACTAAACCCTCACTGCTAATGCTACTTTACCAATTACATTCTTTTTATTTACACAACTATTTTTTTTTTAATAATTTATTTTTTATTTCTTCAAGTTACATCTCAATCACAATCCCCTCCCTACTCCCCCCTCCAGTCCCACTCTTCCATAGGCCACGATTATAAGAGTTATATGGCTTAGCATACATTCCCAATGTCCAGTCCATATGTATTTGGCACCTGGCTTTAACATTCTACTATCTAACCATCTCCATGAGTTTAAAGTTCTATATCTAACTCAGCTTTCATACTAACTTGCCTCATAATTTTAAAAATATCTTCTTAGATCCAGAACACCCTCTTGATTCCTGAACAACTCAAAATTTAACTATGAGACTCTAGGTATCTATTCTTCAACCACCTCAGAGACCTGAGAGGGATGAATATATCTGATTATCTAGGAAGTGCAGGGCCTGCAGCTTCCAAAACTAAAAAATGACATACCAGTGGCTGCCTGGACAGTTCCCATTTACACAACTATTTTAAAGGCTATAAAATTTTCTTTATGTTATCCATCCATTTTAAATGATTTTCTTGTTATTAGGTTTTATTTGATTAACTGCTTTATTTTTTAAATATCAATGAAATGATTATTTTCACTAGTGTCATAAACTTTCACAATAAAATTAAAAACTGCAAACAGAATTAAAGCACTACTTAATTTTCTGATATTCTTTTCAAGTAGAACATAAAGGAAAATAATCTTGTGCCTAAAATGGGGAAAATTCTTTCAATTTTAATAAGCATTTTTAAAAGTACAGGTTTACAAGGGGTAAAATAATGAAGTTCTCTATACCAAAACTAATTATTTCTAGTAAACAAAGAGTTCCATAGACAAATTTTGCAGGCAATTGCATAAAATATAATTGCAATGCCTCATATTTACAACGTATCTGTGAATGCATGTGAGTGTGTGTGTGTGTGTGCGCGTGTGTGAAAAGAGTGGACAGCCAAGAGAAAAACACAGAAATGAGGTGAAAAAGAATTTAGAGAATGGGAAGCATAGTTAATAAAAATCTAAAAAATGCTTCAACTCATTAAAAACACACAGTAGTCTTACAGAAATGGAAGTAATTTGAGAGGTTGCTTCATCGTACATATTAGAAAGCTAAACACAATAATTTGTAACTATGAGAAAATACTTTCTCAAAATAACTTACTAGAGGGAATATTGGTTTGGGCTAAGGTTTCTGTCCCTTGTGGAGTGTGGGCTTAAGGGAACCAAGCAGTTCATATCATGAAATCTATGATGGAGGAAAAAAAAACATGTCCACAATGTGAGCCCAAATTTTTCCTTGTTCTTTTTTTCTATCAAAGCCATCAGCCTATTGGCTGGTATCACCAACATTCAAGGGGCCACATACACTACTGGGCATCAAAAAGTACAATAAAGAAGTAGCCATATAGTAACAGGATAACTATACTACAATAAATGCACCAAAGGGAACATGAACGTTGACTTTTTGTCCTGTCAGTGAGACACTTTTCCTTAGTGGTACTGCCTTGTAGGCCTCCAGAGTATGAGGAGGCTCTTGGCCCTCATATGACTTCTGAACTGGGGTGGGGGACGGTTATGTAGGGACACTCCACTCCAGGGGAGTGGGATGGAAGGGATAGGGGGTAGAGGGTGGGAGGGCGGGACTAGGAGGGATGGAAAGAGAACACTATGATGGAGATGTAACCTGAAGTAGTAAATAAGTAAATTTAAAAAATAGAATTTTATAATGCCAATACTTCAGTTATTTCTAGAAAAGAAGCTTATTCATAAAGCAACATACTTCCCAAAAATGTTAGTGAGTAAGGAAATGTAACAAAAATAGACAAATAAAGTGATTACTTTCATGTAAACTCAAAGACAGGCTTTCTCTTCACCTATCTACTATATTATTAAAATATCTATTCACATATAAGGAATCACAGTTAATACAGTTTTGCAGGGGTTGTGATAGGGAAATATTACTGTAGTAGAGTTTAGGAAGAAAATGCAAAACTAGGACAGAAATGAATGAAACAAAACAGCAAAATTTATACATTTGATGGACTAATGACATGTAAAATGGTGTAAATTAAAGAATGAGATGAACTAAGTTTTGTTCTTAGAACCAATAAAATACTTTCATTTCAAAGTTTTTTTTTTACTTATTATCAGACAAGACTCTAATAAAAGATTATTCATAAAAAAGTATAAATTATAGTATTGTACTAGATAGTTTTATGTTAACTTGATACAAGCTAAAGTCATCTGAGAGAAGAAAATCCCAATTAAGAAAAATGTCTCCATAAGTTTAGGCTATATGCAAGACCATAAGGCATTTTCTTAATTAGTTTAGTTGGAGAGGTTCAAGGCCATTTTGGTTGGTGCCATTGTTGGGATGGTGGACCATGGTTCTATAAGAAAGCAAACTGTGAAAGCTATGGGAAGTTGGTCAGTAAGCAGCACCCCTTCATGGCCTCTGCATCAGCTCCTGCCTCCAGGTTTCTGCCCTGTGTGAGTTCCTGCCATTACTGCTTTTGATGATGAACTATTATATGGAAAAGGATGAACCCTTTCTTTCCCAAGTTGCTTATTGCTTTACCACAGGGGGAAAAAAAGTAACCCTAACTAAGACAATTTGGTACCAAAAGTGGGGTATTATTGTGACAGATCTGTAAGTTTTAGGGATGATTACAGAAGGACTTTCAAACTTTGGGCTAGAAGAGCCTTTTGGTGTTGAGAAAACAAAGAGCTGTTTTAATCAAGCTTTGAAAATAAGAATGTTAAGAGCAGTACAGATGATGGAGGACTGGCTGGTTAAATTTCAGAGGGAAGCAAAGACCCTATTGGATCATTTGTATGAAGAATCTGCCAAGAAACCAAATAATCCAATCAAAAAATGGGGTGGAGAGCTAAACCAAGAACTCACAAAAGAGGACTCTCTATGGCCGAGAGACACTTGAAGAAAATGTTCAACATTCTTAGTCATCAGAGAAATGCATATCAAGACAAATCTGAGATTCCATCTCACACCTATCAGAATGGCTAGGATCAAAAACTCTAATGACAACACATGCTTGTGAGGTTGTTGAGAAAGAGGAACACTCTTCCTCCATTGCTGGTGGGAGTGCAAATGTATGGAAATAAGTCTGGTGATAACTTAGAAAACTTGGAATAGTTCCACCTCAAGACCCAGCCATACCACTCCTGGGCAAATATCAAAAGATTCCTCACCAATACACAAGGACATCTCCTCAACTATGTTCATAGCAGCTTTATTTGTAATAGCTAGAAACTGGAAACAACTCAGATATCCTCCAACCGTAGAATGGATAAAGAGCAACAACAACAAAAACAAAAACAAAACCCAAACCAAACTAAATAAAATACAACTGTCAAATACTACGCAGCTATCAGAAACAAGGAAATCATGCAATTTTCAAACAAATGGATGGATCTAGAAAAGTTCATTCTGAGTGTTCACCCAGACCCAGAAATATACACATGGCATATATTCATGTGTAACAGGATTTTAGCCAAACAGTACAGGATAACTATCCTACAACCAACAGACCCAAAGGAACAGGAACATGAATTTTGTTACCTATTAATGAAACACTTTACCCTAATGGAGCCACCATGTAGGACCCCAGGCCAAGAGGAAGCTCTTAGCCCTCATGTGACAGGTGAACTGAGTGGGGCTGATGTATGGGGGCACCCCACACTGGAGGTGTAGGACAGGTGGAAGCAGAGGTAGAGGATGGGAGGGTGGGACCATGAGCGGTTGAGGGAGGAGGCTGTGATTGATATGTAGTTTGAATTAATAAATAAACATAAAAAGTAAAGAACGTAGGCTGAGGAAGCCATGGTAAACAAGCCAGCAATCAGCACCCCTCCATGACTTCTGCGTTAGGTCCTGCCTCTAGGTTTCTGCCATGTGTGAATTCTTGTACAAACTGCTTTTGACTATGAAGACTTATATGGAACTGTGAGTGAAATAAATCCTTTCCTCTTGAAGTTGCTTTTGGTTGTGGTATTTATCATAACAATAATAACCCAAACTAAGAAACCTATTATCTGTAGATTCAAATTAATTTCACAAAAAGATTATAATTCCAAATGTCATATGTTTCTATATTAAATTTTATACTTCATGCTAATATCAGTTATATACATACAAAATGATTTAAATTATGTTTATTGAAAAGATTGCTTATATTTGTGTATATACTTCTTAAGAAAAGGAAAAAAAGAATATCTGCCTTAGATACATAACAAACTTTCAGTTTTAACTAGGTGACCAATAATAGACATAATGTAATACAAAATACAGTTGGAATGCAAGTGAAATTCAAAGTACATGTACATTTCATCAAAGATATTGGGATATATGATCATTTTTCTTGCCTCTACCTTTTAACCCTTTCAACTCTCTCTCTATCTCTCTCTGTCTCTCTCTCCCTCTCACTCTTTCTCTCTCCCCCTTTTCTTTTTCCTTTCTGTGTGTGTGTGTGTGTGTGTGTGTGTGTGTGACTTTCTTTATCTCTCTCCCTGAAAGTCAATAGAGTTCACACACATTCATTTAGATTGAAATCAATATTTATTGTTAATACTACTTTTATTTATTTCTAAAGCATTCAAGTATTCATTGCATTGAGGTTCGAAGTGCTGCCCTAAGGCAATACAGATTTATCATAAATAAGAAATTAGCTGCTGTGAAAAGAGTTTCACATAAACATGCATCAGGTGAGTGATAACTTTTTCTTTAGCTGGATAAAACATTAGTCTGTACTATTATAACACATTTTGTCCCATTTAAAATTTTCAACAACTCACCTCAGCAGCACATATAGGAAATTGGAAGGATACAGAGAAGAGTAGCATGGCCCTTGCACAAGGATGAAAAGCAAATTAACAATGCATTCCATACCTGTTTTCAGAACATATTGTGTGAAAAAAAAACATTTCTCGTTTTTTGTTTTGTTTTGTGATTTTTTTACTGTTTATTTATTACTGCAGGTTACATCTCCATCACAGTACCCTCTTTCCACCCCTCCCAGTCCCACCCTCCCACCCTCTACCCCTATCCCTTCCATCCCACTCCTCCGGAGTGGAGTGTCCCTACATATCAGTCCCCCACCCCAGTTCAGCAGTCATATGAGGGCCAAGAGCCTCCTCATGCACTGGAAGCCTACAAGGCAGCACCACTAGGGCAAAGTGTCTCATTGACAGGTAACAAAGTCTATGTTCCTGTTCCCTTTGGTGCATTGGTTGTAGTATACTTATCCTGTATTATATGGCTAAAATCCTATTATAAGTGAATAGATGCCATGTGCATCCTTCTGAGTCTGGGTTAGCTAACTCAGGATGAGCTTCTCTAGTTCCATCCATTTTGGCTGGAAATTGCATTTCTTTCTCTTTTTTAATGTTTATTTATTACCTCAAGTTAAATCTCCTTCACAGTGCCCTCTTTCTATTCCTCCTGGTCCAAACATACCCCCTCCCCCCCGTCCCTCCTATCCTACTCCTCCGCCTTGGGGTGTCCCTACATATTACACCCCCTTCCAGTTTAGCAATCATATGAGGGCTAAGAGCTCCCTGATGCACTGGGGGCCTACATGGCAGCACCCCTAGGGCAAAGTTTCCCACTAACAGGTAAGAAAGTCTATGTTCCTGTTCTTTTTGGTGTGATGGCAAATGAAAAATAAAAATGCCCAAATATACTATTGACCAGTGCACACAAGGACCAAAATCTTTGGTTCTTAAGCTCTTCAGACTCCAATCAATTATGCTGCAATGAAATAGATTTCTAGACTGGCCTGCAGGTCAAATACAACAGATATGCTTGGTGAGCCAGGCAGAGAGTGCTTGGAAATGGCTGCCCTAGTTTTGCAGTCCTTTTTTTCTTACTGTTTACATTTTATCTTAGCTATTTTTACATGTGTTGTTTGCTTGTGTTTGTGTTTGCATTCTTACAAAATCTGTCACTTCTCTGTCAGACAACCAAATTATGAATCCAGTGAGGATGCTATCCACTGATTATAAGAACTCTCAGAACCCATTCATAATCCAAAAACTCCCTACCTGTTATCCAAGCTCTAGTTCCTGGGCCCCATGGGACATGTAAGATTCAAATCTTAACACATGTGTGCTCTCGGAGAGAAACAACTTTAAAATGTGGAAGGGTTGATTTTAGCTAAAAGTTTTCAAAGTTTCAGTCCAATGTCAGAAAGATCCCTTGATTCAAGCCCATGTGTAACAAGAATATTATGGCTACAGGATCTTTGGGGCAGAATATTCTTACCTGGTGGAAGAGAGCAGGAAGTAGAAAAAGTGACAGAAAGAGGTCAAAAACCAGTTCATCTTTCCCTGATATAACCATAACCTAAGGACCTATTTCCTGGAACTAGACTATGTCTCATACTTCCTATTACTTCTCAGTCAAGAAACTAAATTATAAATCCAGTTAGAAAACTGTCCAGTGTTTATAACAGAGCCCCCAGAACCCATTCACATCCCTCAAACTCCTCAGCTGGCATCCAAACTCTCAATTCTGAGTCTTATGGATATTTTATATTCAAATCTGAAACTATCTGAGAGGAGCTTTCATTCCATGCCCATCAAGAACTGAGCACATATGGAGAGTGCAACAGGCATCCACTATTTGTTTAGACAGATCTAGCACGAAGACATTGGATGAACCTGCTCTAGGGAAAAGAGGCAACCACTGTGCATGTAACCTTCACTCTTAGCAGCTGGTGGCAGTGTATATCTCATGTACCAGAGGTGTTGTCTGAGGAGACAAATTGAGTTTAGATTACACTGGAAGAAAGTCACTAGGGTTAATAAAAAGAGCCTTTGTGGACATGCACCATGGGTATTCAAAAGATAAAGGGGAAGAAGAGGATAGCCTCAGTGGAATACACAAAACAAACATGCAAGAAATAAATTCAATTTGGGCACATGATGCAGTGTGGGCATACTAATGCCACATGACTGAACTCAAGCAAGCAACTGTTTTTTTTTTTTTTTTCTTCTTCTCTTCACTCTCTCCTATCTCTGGCTAAAGTTTTTTGGAGATCCAAGGTAAGAGAACTGAAGAGAAAGAAAGCCATGTCTTATTTTCCCAAACTGTATCATTAAAACTAAACTTGGTGCAAACTTGCATAAGGGAGGTTTTTTTTTCTCCAATAAATGAAAGATAAAGATTTAATAGAGGGTGTAATTTGGTTTTACATAACTAGTAAAATAATTATGTTACATAATAAATGTTTTGAAACAGGTATGAAAACTACCTGACAATTTTCTTAGAAGCCAAATGCACAAGAGTGCATATGAAGCTCTATGTTCTCGATCTACTGTTCTCTTCTCTACCTCATTCACAAGTTAACACCTAGGACACTGGGCTTCCTTTCTCTTTGCTCTTTGACCCTAAGTTCTTCCTCAGTTTAGTGAACATTCATATACCTTGCAATGTTTTTTTTTAATATTTATTTATTACTTCAGGCAGCACCACTAGGGCAAAGTGTCTCATTGACAGGAAACAAAGTCTATGTTCCTGTTCCTTTTGGTGCATTGGTTGTAATATAGTTATCCTATACTATATAACAAAAATCTGATCATAAGTGAATAGATGCCATGTGCATCCTTCTGAGTCTGGGTTAGCTCACTCAAGGTGAGCTTCTCTAGTTCCATCCATTTGGCTGCAAATTGCATGATTTCATTGTTTCTGAGAGCTGAGTAGTATCCCATTGTGTAGATGTCCTACAGTTTTTTAATGAGCCAATTGTGCATATGTGGGTGTAGCTTTGGGGTGTGTGTCTTAGTTTACTAGGACTTCTATAACAAGAATTAGATTTACTGGGTGGCTGTAAAATTACAAAAAAATTAATTTTTAGTTTCAGAGGGTGAAAAACACATGATCAAGGTACCACTTGATTCAGGTTCTGGTATGAACTAAATAATTCTAGATGTCTTTTCCTAAAGGAAGTGCTAAACTAGTTACGAGGAGTCTCTTTTGCAAGGGAATTAATGCCATTCATGAGAACAGAGCCTACTTAACAAGGCCTTACTTCTTTATACATTCATATTGGAAATTGGCATTCAACTGTGCATTGAAACGAAAGAAGAATGTAAATGTAGGTAAAAATGAACTCTGTCCTTCATCTCAAAATGTTGAGATGGCAGGAAAAGCTATCATATGTCTTAAATCTTGAATCTCAGGATCTGTTACCCTTTTGTATATAAGACAAACATGATGGTGGATTTTAAGTCACTGAAACAAAATCCCTGAGAGAATCAATTTACAAGGGAAATGATCTATTCTGTAATATTGTTTCAGACCCTGATGGCTGGCCTCTTGATGAACTGCAGTGATGGTGCAGTTCACTAATGGCAGTGGTTTGCAGTAGAGAAAAGCTGGCTCACATAGGGAAGAGAGTGAAGACCCCAAGATCCCATCATCCCTTTTGATGGGCATTCCCCATGTCCTCCTCTGTCCAATTAGGTCCTACATCTTAAAGTTTTCCTCCACCATCTAATAGCCCAAGCTGAGGACCAAGGTTTTCGTACAAGGATCCTTAGGAAAACCCAGAAAGCAGCATCTGAGAACAGTTTAGTTGAAGGGTGCATTCTCTAGAGCTTTTCACACAGCATAGTCAAAGAGCATAGTTCTGTCAGTTTCAAATATATGATAACATAAACTCACCTCCCAAGCCAAGTTCTTAAATGGATGGTGTATTGCTCCCATTCCCCACATCCCCTTTAAATTAGATCATTGTTTGAAAAATGGACAGTAGTAAGCCATCAGCCAAGCAGATGAAGACAGGGGCTTCCTGCAGAAAAATTTACAGCAGACACCAGTTTTGCCAATCATTAGGTAGTTAACACAAATATCAGAAACTTTAAGTTAGCATATTATTTACATTAATTGTTATTTAAAACAAGGTATCTCTATGTATATATGGCTGGTCTAGAATTTTCTATGTAGACCTGCCTGGCCTGGTACTCAGAGATAAGTGACTGCCTTACACTTACTTTCTTAGGTCCTGAAATTAAAGGTGCATGCCCCCATTCCAGGTGAAAACATAGGCTTTATTAAAGAATAAGAAGATGAAGGATACAATGCATGTGATGAATAACGTTGTTAAATAGAAAGACAGAGTATTATCTATGTCTTCTATAATAAATGTATATTTTTGTTGTACTCCTTTAAAACACCTAATTATTGAAACATGCCTTTGTTTGCCAATAAAAAAATTATTTTCCTCCTTTTGACCAATATTGTTTCAAATATTTGTTTAGAATTAAAATGTATAAAATTGTCATCTATAGATTGTACAATGAGCTGTGATTTACCTATTTGAAGCAACTGGATTATTAATATTATATTGGATTTAAAGTGGTAAAGAATACACATGGCTGGTAGTTGTAGTTCTGTGGTCAGCTATGGAAAGGTAATTAAAAGAAGTTAATTGAAGCTGAAATAGAATTTTCTCCTTCAGCTATGAACTAGACATAGCTCTTTTAACAATATATGTATATGCATATGTATATACATAATATATGTGTATATGTAAACAAATGTGGGTAGAGTATAAAAATGTACCAAAGAGAGTAAGGAAAGTTAAATAGGAAAGGTATGATGAAGGGCTGAGGGCAAATGGAGACGAAAGAGGACATAAACCTAATCATTTTTCCTGTTCTACTTCTGTCATGGGTTTTACTTTCAGATGATGGATAAGTGAATATAATGCCTTATAATGTAATATACATGTAAAATCCAATATGGAGTATAATATAATGTAAATGGAAAAACCAATATGAGTTTCTTCAACTTCAGAATATCTATTGTAAATATATAGAAGTTTATTGCCATGTCTAGAATTTAGAACTTGTTAAGTCGGTGTTATGTTTTTTAATTTGGATGATTTTATATTAAATTTTATTAAAAATAAAATTAATAAAAATATATCTTGGAACTTGTAGTAATATCATTGTTGCACTATTAATTTTGAATTATTAATATTTTAATCATATAGGTCCTTTGTCACAGAACATATCAATATATTTTATATATCTTTAAAAATATTTTATATACCTTTTGCCTTTGTCACTGTTATTTTGAGGAATTCTTGTCATATTATTATATTTCATAAAATCAAGAATGAAGAAATTGGAGCTGGAGAGATGGCTCATCAGTTAAAACACCATCTTTTAAAGGATTTTGTCTGGAAAATGATTTCATATATGCAGTCAAGACAACCATATCCATAACATATTTTAAATGAGGGAATAAAAATGCCAGTTTCAAATAAGAGTGACAAGTTTACTGGTCAATTTATGATTCTATCACTTAATTTTATCATGTTCAAATGATAATAATAATTTAGTTATAATAAATATCAGTGAGATTAGGCATCAAACATTGTAACTCATGTGTGTGTGTGTGTGTGTGTGTGTGTGTTTATGTTTGTGGTGTGCTGGAAGGTGTGTGTTTATATCAATTACTTTTTGAAGTAATATTTAGTTATTATAATGGTTCCTTCCTTCTTTGGTTTCTATTATCCCACTCTATTATGAAGCTAAGGAACTTGGTAAAGTTTATTGTAAGACAGAAAATGCCCAAACAAACCTTTTCACTAAATTTACCTTCAAAGTTTTCTTGCCTTTTTTTTAAATTAATTTATTTTTAAAAATTACATCTTGATCATAGCCTTCTTCATCCTCCTCTCATGGTCCCATCTTCCCTCTCTCTTTCCCATCTCCATCCTCTCCTTCTTTGCTGAGGGGAGCCCCTACATAGCATCCCCACTCAGTTCATCAGTCACATGAGGGCTAGAGCTTCTTCTTGTACTGGGTCCTGATGTGGCTGCCCAACAAAGGTAAGGTGTTCTCCTAATTTGCCACAGGGTCCATGACCCAATGGGTGGAGTTTTTCATAGGATAGTTATGGTAAGTTCTTGACTCTTAGGGTCTGTGGATTGTAGTATGGTTGTTCTGTACAATATGGCTAATATCCACTTATATGTGAGTACATACCATGTGTATCTTTCTGCATCTGGATTAGCTCACTCAGGATGACCATTATAAATTCTATCCATTTGGTTGCAAATTGTGTGATTTCCTTGTTTCTGATAACTAAGTAGTATTCCATTGTGTAAATGTACCGCAGGGGTTTTTTTTTGTTTGTTTGTTTTTAAATCCATTCTTCAGTTGAAGGACATATGGGTTGTTTACAGCTTATGGCCGTTATGAATAAATATGCTATGAACATAGTTGAACCGAAATCCTTGTGGTTTGGTGGGGAATCTTTTGGATATATTCCCAGGAGTGTTATGGCTGGGCCTTGAGGTAGAACTATTCCCAATTTTCTGAGATCTCGCCAGATTGATCTGAAAAGTCAATTTATGATACTCTTCATAAGTTGAATTCAGCTTTTCTAGGTCTCTAACACTGTTATATACTTGAATATTTAGCAGAGGACTTTGGAGTAGGTGGTACTCAGTATTAGCATGAGTAGAACCAATTAGTCATTGTCAGGAAAGTCTTACATACTTTGATGTAGAAAAAATCAAAGTGTGTTTACTGTGCCCATTAAAATAACAACTATGTTAGTGAATTGATATGTAAAACAGTATTAACCAAAAGGTAAAACTGAATGTAAGATTCAATGGAAATAATTCCACATAGAGTAATAACACTCAAATAAATAAAAAAAAATATTTTATGACTGCATTTTGTAGACAAAAACTAAATGCAGAGACACTGAGAAGCCTAAACTTTAGCTTAGAAAACTGAAAGAAAATTTAAAAGGGGGCTAAATTTTGTCTATTGCCAATACTATAGATAGGTGAAAAGCAAATATATGAGTTTTGTGTTTATCATTGTGAATTCCATATGTCAATTATTCAATTACTTATTTCACAAAGTCCACTTGAATATTTTCTTTGCCAAACACCATGCTAAGTTCCAATGATAAAAAACTGAGTAAGTCTAACTTCCCTTAAAAGTAATTCATAGCTTAGTAAAGTAACACCTGATTTATAAAACATACATACATTGTTTTACACACACACACACACACACACACACACACACACACACACAAAACTGGATTTATCCTACACAGAGGATAATGCTCTTCCCAGAGCCCATAGGATGTTTATTTACTAACAATATTCATCTGTAACACATATTAACAATTTCTAAACTATTAATCCTACAAATTCCTACAACCCTTTTAACCTAACCACTAAACCTATTGATCATTATTTTCCTAACCTTTTAGAAGGATACAGTCTCTGGAGCAGGTCCTCAGTTGTCAGGAACACAGTGTCTGTAGTAGGTTCTTTAATGCACTTAGCAGTCCTTTTTCTGGAATGTCTCAGACGCAGGTTCGTCATGGTAAGTTGGCTATCACAGTCTTACCTTAAATAAGGCTTAATGCTTTCTTCTCTCTGGGAGGCCCCAGGCCCTTCGCATCAGCAACTCTGCTGCTCTGCTTCAGTCCTTAAAGCCAGGCACAGTTCCCTTTAGGCCACAGTTCGGACAGATCAAACCCCTCTAGGCAAAAGCTGAGCCTCAGGGTTTAGTCCTTGGCCTTTTGATGTCTTGCTGAGGCTTTCTTTGCTCACCAGCTTCTTTCTGCCTCAGGGAGATCTGGCCATCAGTTCAACAGCACTTTCTCCAGCAGGACTCTTGAACCTATCTAGCATCGGGGGCTTCTTGGATGGGGCTCCATGCACTGTCCTTAAATAGGAGGAACTCTGTTTCAGCTTAATTTGGGTTCCACCCACTTAGCAGCTGAAAACAATGTCAGGCCAAATACTTTGATTCTTAAGTCCATTAAGTCTTTCCTGTTTTTCCTGACTTCAACCTTGTGTTTCCACAAGCTGATAAGCTAAATCGCTCACAGTCAAGTTGATCTTCATGCCGCGAATTGAGACTGTATCAGAAACCCCTATATACTTTCTAAATCTAATTTAATTAATCTAACTCCCTACAGGTATGAAACATTTTATTTTTCTGGACAAGACAAAAACATGACACTCATCAATTGGCAGCAGCTATTAACTATATTCAGTCAACTGCACTAGTGGGGTACCTCATGACCTGAAAATCCTGGTTGAGGAATTATTGGCAGTTAATGGCATCCATGTAAGAAAGAGTTTAAAAGCGTGGCCTCTAGTAGGCCAACAGCACTCAATGAATCACCCCACATGCAGGAGTATGGAGAGCAGAAGACTCAATGTTTTTAAAAAATAAAATAGGACTGGAAGTTGGGAGGCAGAGAATAGGTATAAGAAGTTTCAAAGATTACAACAAAATTTATTTATACATATATGAACATCTTAAAATATAATAAAGATATATTTAAACAGAAATAAAGATTAATATCAAATGTGATTTTAAAGATACACATTGTCTCTTATTATGTAGAGCAATTGAGCTAATACTGGTGTCTATCTGAGGTTTTATTTTCTATAAGGAGGTTCACTTGGAAAGAAATGAGATCTGTCAAAAACTTACACTGTCTTTCCTATTAAACTGCTTTCATAGCCTGCCTGCGATGCCTGGGTCTTGAGTGCCATGAGACATGGGTATTGATGAAACAACTCTGAGCGCCTGGTAAGTCTGCCCGAAAATAGCCCTGTTGGCAGGGAACGGGTACAAACATTTTTCTACTCCTAACAGGTCATATGGAGAGCCAATTCCCAATTGACAGTAGCAATCAGATATATTTCCTGTACTGTATTCCACAGAGCATCAAGTCAAGCTATAATATATGTGGTCAGGCGCCTAAGTCAAAAGTTTGCAGTCTAAAATTTAATCTCTCAAGTCCCTACAAGCGGAAGATAGACTTTCAAACTACTATTGTTTTTCTTTGAAATGAAAACAATTCTTCCTGAAATGGACTACAAGTTCAATGTGATTGCCTCTATTCCCTCCTGAGCATTCACAGAGAAAGAAAAATAAAGTCTAAGTATTTTCAGATACATATGGACTGGACATTGGGAATGTATGCTAAGCCATATAACTCTTATAATCGTGGCCTATTTATTTCTGTTGTTTTGTATTGTATTTATAGTTATAAGAAAAAGAACCATGATTTGGACTGAAAGGGAGAGCTGTTGGGGGGGAAAATAAATACCTTAAACTAAAAAAAAAAAGAAGGGAAGAGGATGGGGGGTTGAGGGGGAGGAGGGTGGAAGGGTGGGACTGGAGGGGGGAGTAGGGAGGGGATTGTGATTGAGATGTAACTTGAAGAAATAAAAAATAAATTATTAAAAAAAAGATTTTTTTACTTTTAACAGATGCATAAAAACCGTGCACACCAAGCAGCACAAGGTGACTGTTCAATATGTTAGGAAATGAACAAATCAAGTAACACATCCTTCCCTTTGAATATTTATCAGCTTGTGAGACACTAACATTCAAACTTCTTGTTTTATAGATTTAAAAAATATTTTAATTAAAATAGAATAATATCACCTTCCCTTTCCTTCCTCTAGACACTAAAACTACACTACTTCAAATACATTCCAAGTCCCCCTCCAAATTTTAAGTTGGTAGCATCCTTTTCTATGGATTTAAAAAGACCTATGGCACACTGTTATCTGTAGTCACATCTCTTTGCAAGATAACACCAGTTAATATTTCTCTTACTTGAATGTGATCAACCTTTTCCTACCCAGTTTCCTATTCATCACACTCCCCAGGATGGAAATCATCCTTTTACTGTCAACTTCTATAAAATTAACAATTTTGATTTTGTAAATGAGTGAGTTAAAAAAGTTCTTGTCCTTTTCTCCTTAACTATCTTTACTTACTGTAGTAATTCCTATATTCATCCACTTACAATTTTTTATCTCTTTATGTCTGAGTGTTATACTACACAGAATAAAATACATAGAGAAATTTTCAGGTAATGGAAAATTTAGTTATTTAAATTTTGTATGCTATATATAGTTTTGGATGTAGGATATATCTCTGATATATATTTTTATCATTTGCTTTGATATATGCCCAGCAGAAAAAAGTAATTGTATCCTATGGAAATCTTTTTTTAATTTTATAAACCTTTTTTACTGCTTGCCACAAAGACTATATTACATTAAGTTCCAACTACTAATATGTAAGAATAACCTTTTTTCCACATACACGCCAGCCCACCTTTGGTCTTTATGATAATGGTTCTTCCTCTTCTTCTTTTATAAAAGCTACATCTCTATTGCAAACCCTCCCTCCTCTGCTCCCAGTACCACCCTCCCACCATCTTCCCCTTCTTCCTCAACTCCCTCTTCTTGGATGAAGGAGACCCCCAGAAATCAACTCACCTCAGTCCATCAGTCACATGAGGTCTGAGAGCTTCCTCTTACACTGGGACCTGATAAGGCATCCCAGGTAGGGTAAAGTGTTTCACTAACAAGCAACAGAGTTCATGACAGAGATAGCCCACCGTCACCTCCACTTGTTAAGGGATCTGTATGAAGACCAAGTTCCCTATCATCTATATATGTGTAGGGGGACTAGATCTAGTCTATATATGCTTTTTGTGAGGGTGTAGTGTTTCATTTTCTTTTAGCCGCTAGGGGTCTACATTGATTGGTTCTGTTGATATTCATGTGGTGTTCTTATTATCTCCAGATCTTTCCATTCTTCCTCTCTCTCTTATACACAACCACCAGCTATCTAATATTTGGCTGTGTGTCTCACCATCTGTTTCTATCCCTTGCTGGGTGGAGTTTCTCTGAATATTTGTTCTAGGTTCCTGTGTCTTTGGATTTGTGAGTTGTAGAATAGTTATCCTGTACTATATGGTTAATATCCAGTTACAAGTGAGTATATACAGTTGGAGAAAGGACTTGTACATGATCTTCAGAGGCTGATTTCAGTGCTAGAGATCTGGTCACTGTCCTTTCTGAGGCAGTCTCTGATTGGATAATAAAAGTTGCTGATGGCCAAATAGCTGGGCAGAAAGAGTATAGGAAGGCAGAATTTCCTGGAAGGAAGTTCTAAGGAATCCTGGGAAGATACAAAGTATGCTGTCTTCACATCAGGAGACTTGGAAGCAGAAGGAAATCTAGGTATGAGCACTGTGAGCAGTGAAGGTAGGGCAAGACACATGGTGGATTGAGAATAGTTGGTTGGGATAATTTATATGATCTAGTTGAGAGTCAACTAAGGTCAGAGTGTTGAAACATTAAAAGGTCTTGGGATATTTCTCATACTGCCCCCACAGTCAAGCTGGTTTCCAGGCCCTAAGCTAAGACAAGCCAGGCCTGCCAGACTTACAGGCCTCCTGCATTGCCCTGCCAGCCACTACGTGGGTCTAATATAACAGTTTATAGTTATTAAAAATTGTATTTGTTAACAAAGTTTTGGTTACAATATACCATGTATTTCTTTGTGGATCTGGGTTATTTTACTTAGGATATCTTTCTGGCTCCATTCATTTGGTTGAAAATGGCATGATTTCCTTGTTTCTGATAGGTGAGTAGTATAATATTATGTAAATATACCACAGTTTTTTTGTTTGTTTGTTTTTTAATCAGTTTATTGGTTGAAGGACATCTGGATTGTTTCTAGTTTCTGTCTATTATGAATAAAGCTGCTATGAACATAGTTGAACTGAAGCCCTTGTGGTTTGGTGCAAAGTCTTTTGGATATATGCCCAGGAATAGTATGGCTGGGTCTTGAGGTAGAACTATTCCCATTTTTCAGAGATGTTGCCAAATTGATTTGAAAGGTGGTTATACAAGTTTACACGCCCATCAGGAATGGAAGAGAGTGGAAGAAATTTCCCTTTCTCCACATCACTTGAGTTTTTGACCTTAGCCATTCTGACAAAGTACTTTTGATTTGCATTTCTCTGATGAGTAAGGATGTTGAGCATTTCTTCAAATGCCTTTTGGTCATTAGAAATTCTTCTGTAGTGAATTCTTTTTTTAAGATTTATTTATTACTTCAGGTTATATCTCTATCATAGTACCCTCTTTCCACCTCTCCCAGTCCCACCCTCGCACTCTCTACCCCCTATCCCTTACAACCCACTCCTGCAGAGTGGGGTGTCCCTATATATTAGTCCCTCGCCCCAGTTCAGCAGTCATATGAGGGCCAAGAGCCTCCTCATACACTGGGGGCCTTCAAGGCAGCACCACTAGGGCAAAGTGTCTTGGTTTATCTTTGTACCTCATTTTTTGATCAGAATATTTGGTTTGTTGGTGTTTAATTTCTTAAGTTTTTGTATATTTTGGATATTAGCCATGTGTTGGATGTGGAATTGGTGAAGATCTTTTCCCAATCTGTAGGCTCCAGTTTTGCTCTAATGACAGTGTCCTTTGCCATACAAAACTTTTCAATATCATAAGGTCCCATTTATTGATTGTTGTTCTTTGAGCCTGAGCTATTGATGCTTTGTTCAGAAAATTGTCTTTTGTGCCAATGAATTCAAGGCTTTTTTGCATTTTCTCTTCTTTGAGATTTAATGTGTCTCGTTTTATGTTCAGGTCATTGATTCACTTGGACTTGAGTTTTGTGCAGGGAGATGAATATATGTCTATTTTCATTTTTCTACATGTTGACATTGAGTTAGAGCACCACCATTTGTTGAAGTAGTTTTCCTTTTTCTATTGCATGGTTTTAGCTTCTTTGTGAAAAATTAAGTGACTGTAGGCATGTGTGTTTACTTCTGTGTCTTTTATTCAGTTTCATTGATCAACTGGTCTGTTTCTATGCCAGTACCATGCTGTTTTTATTAATATTGCTCTGTAGTACAGCTTGAAATCAGGGATGGTGATATCTCCATACAATCTTTTTTTGTACAGTATTGTTTTGCTATTATAGGGTTTTTTGTTTTGTTTTTCCACATGAAGATGAGAATTGTTCTTTCAAGATCTATAAAGACGTGTTGGTATTTTGATAGGAATTGCATTGAATCTGTATATTGCTATCAGTAGGATGGCCAATTTTATTATGTTGATCCTTCCTATCAATGAGTATGGGAGATCTTTCCATCTACTTATATCTTCTTCTATTTCGATATTTGGGTACTTGAAGTTCTTCTCATACAGGTCTTTCACTTTCTTGGTTAGAGTTACCCCAAGGTATTTTATATTATTTACGGCTATTGTGAAGGATGCTGTTTCCCTAATTTCGCTATTAGCTCATTTATTTTTTTGTGTAAAAAACTTCTGATTTATTAGAATTAATTTTGTATCCATTCACATTGCTGATGGAGTTTATCAGCTATAAGCATTCTCTAGCAGAATTCTGGGTTCATTTTTTGTATACTATCATATCATCTGGGAATAGGGATACTTTGACTTCTTCCTTTCCAATTTGCATCCCCTTGATCTCCTTTAATTTTCTTATTACTCTAGCTAGAACTTCAAGTATTATGTGGAAAAGATATTGAGAGAATGGGCAGCTTTGCTTTGTCCCTGATTTTAGTGGAAATACTTGAAGCTTCTCTCCATTTAGTTTGATTTTGCCTAATAACTTGCTGTATAGTGCCTTTATTATGTTTAGGTATGGTCCCTGTATGCCTGATTTCTCTAATACTTTTATAATGAAGTGGTGTTGGATTTTGTTAAATGCTCAGCATCTAACAAGATGATCATATGTTTTTTTTTCTTTCTGCTTGTTTATATGGTGAATTATGTTGATGGATTTTAATATGTTGAAACACCCTTGCATCCCTGGGATAAAGCTTACATGATTATGGTGTATGATACTTTTGATGTGTTCTTCAGTTCAGAATGCAAGTATTTTATTTAGAGATGGTCATGAGGTAAGTTACTCTGAAATTCTATTTATTTGTTGGTTCTTTGTGTAGGTTAGGTATCAGAGTGACTGTGGCCTCATGGAATGAGTTTGGCAATGTTCCTTCTCTTTCTATTTTGTGGAAGAGTTTGAACAGTATTGCTATTAGCTCTTCTTTGAAGGTCTGGTAGAATTCTGTTCTGAAACCATCTGGCCCTGGGCTTTTTTTTTTTTTTTCTCTCTTTTGGTTGGGAGACTTTTAATGACTGTTTCTATTTCTTTAGATGTTATAGGACTCTTTAATTTGGTTGTCTGATCCTAATCTTGATTGTTTAACCTTGGTATGTGGATATATCAAAAATTGTCCATTTCACTTAGGTTTTCCAGTTTTCTGGAGTACAGATTGTTGAAGTAAGACCCAATGATTCTTTGGATTTCCTCTGTGTCTGTTGTTATTCCCCCCTTTTCTTTTCTGATTTTGTTGATTTGGATATTTTCTCTCTGCTTTTTAGTTAGCTTGGCTAAGGGTTTGTCTATTTTGTTGATTTTCTCAAAGAACCAGCTCTTGGGTTCTTCAATTCTTTTATATTAACTTCTTTATTTCTAAGTTATTGATTTCAGCCCTGAGTTTGATGATTGCCTGCTGGGAATGTTTTCTTTTTCTAGAGCTTTCAGTTGTCTTGTTAAGTTGCTAGTATGGGCTCTTTCAAATTTCTTTATGAGACACTTAATGCTATGAAATTTCCTCTTAGCAGTGCTTTGATTTTGTCCCATAAGCTTGAGTATTTTGTACCTTCATTTTCAATGAATTTTTGGAAGTCTTTGATTTCTTTGTTTATTTCTTCCCTGACTCAGTGGTCATTGAGTAGTAAGTTGTTCAATTTCCATGAAAGTGTAGGCTTTTTGTTATTTCTGTTTTTGCTGAAGTACAGCTTTAGAGCATGGTAATCTAGTAAGATGCAAGGAGTTATTTCCGTATTCTTGTATTTGTTGAGGCTTTCTTTGTGACTGACTGTATGATAGATTTTGGAGAATGTTCTGCCAGGTGCTGAGAAGTACGTATGTTACTTTGTGTTTGAGTTAAATGTTCTGTAGATATCTGTTAGGTCGATTTGGTATAAGACCTCTGTTTGTTTCATAGCATGTGGTGTCCTTACCTTTCTTTTTGATTAATTTTGTTGAAAGTCTATATTAGTTCATATTAGGATATCAAATAGCATACAGTGGAGAAAGGAAAGCATCTTCAACAAAAAGGTGCTTATCTAATTGATGTCTACATGTAGAAGAATGAAAATAAACCCATATCTACCACCCTGCATAAAACTCAATTCCAAGTAGATCAAATATCTGAACATAAAAATGGCTATATGAAAGGTAATAGAAGAAAAAGTGCTGAAAAGCCTCAAACTCATTGGTACGGGAGACAACTTCCTGAAAAGAACACCAATAGTTCAGGCTCTAAGATCACCAATAAATAAATGGAACCTTATGAAGCTGAAACACCTCTGTAAGGCAAAGGAAACTGTTATTAGAACAAAACAGCAGCCTACAGGTTGTGAAAAGATCTTCACCAATCCCACTTCTGACAGAGGCCTAATATCCAAAATATATAAAGAATTCAAGAAGTTAAACACCAAGAAACCAAATAATCCAATCAAAAGATGGGATACAGAGCTAACCTGAGAATTCAAAACAGAGGAATCTTTAATGGTTGAGAGACATTTAAAGAAATGTTCAACATCCTTAGTCATCAGGAAAATACAGAACAAAATGACTCTGAGATTCAGTATTATACCTGTAAGAATGGGTAAGATAAAATAACTCAGTTGACAGCACATGCCGCTGAGGATGTGGAGATAGGGGAACACTCTTGCACTGTTAATGAGAGTGCAAACTTGTATAAACAATTTCGATATAAATCTGGTGATATTTTAGAAAATTGGGAATAGTCCTGCTTCAAGACTGAGCTATACCATTCCTGAGAACATTCCCAAAAGATTCTATACAAAACCACAAGGATATCAGTTCATCTATGTTCATAGCAGCTTTATTCATAATACCCAGAAACTGGAAACAGCCCAGATGTTCTTCAAATAAAAAATGGATAAGAAAACTGTGATACATTTACACAATGGAATACTACTCTGTTATTAGAAAACAAGGAAATCATGCAATTTGCAAACAAATGAATGGAAATAGAAAAGATAATCTTGAGGGAGGTAAACCAAACCCACAAAGTATACATGGAATGAACTCACTTATAAGTGGATACTAGCCATATAGTATAGGATTATCAACTATAACCCACAGACCAAAAGAATTCAGGGACCTAGCATAACTATCCTCTGCGAGATCCCACCTAGCATTGAATCAAAACAGATGCTAAGATACATAGCCAAATATTAGGTGGAGATCTGGAAGTCTTGTAGAAGAGAGGAAGGAAGAATAGAGGGATCAGAAAAGGACAAGAATTCCACAAGAAGACAAATAGAACCAACTAACCTAGGTCCTAGGAGGCTTACTGAGTCTGAAGCACCAACACAAAAATTATTTGATAGATTCCAGCCACCAAAGCTAAATCAAGATCAGGTTAGCAGATTAAACAGTCCTATAACCCATATAGAAACAGTCATTAAAAGTCTCCAAACCAAAAAGTCCAGGCCTAGAGGTTTCAGCACAGAATTCTACCAGACTTTCAAAGAAGATAATGACAATACTCTACAAACTTTTCCACAAAATAGAAGCAGAAGGAACACTGCCAAACTCATTCAATGAGGCCCCAGTCACCCTGATTCCTAAACCACACAAAGACCCAACAAAGAAAGAGAACATCATACCAATCTCCCTCATGAATATAGACACAAAAATACTTAATAAAATACTGGAAAACAGAATCCAAGAACACATCAAAAGTATCATAAACCATGATCAAGTAGGGTTCATGCCAGGAATGCAGGGATGGTTCAACATGAAAATCCATCAATGTAATTTACCATGTAAACAAGCTGAAAGTAAAATATATATTTATCCCTCTCAGGCCTCTGAAGAATAGATAGCTAGAGCCTCATAGTTAAAGTTTGAGTGTTTAGGAATCAAGAGGGTGTTCTGGATCTAAGAAGATGCTTTTAAAATTGAGGCAAGTTAGTATGAAAGCTGAGTTAGATATAGAACTTTAAACTCATGGAGATGGTTAGATAGTAGAATGTTAAAGTCAGGTGCCAAATACATATGGACTGGACATTGGGAATGTATGCTAAGCCATATAACTCTCATAGTTGTGGCCTATTTATTTCTGTTGTTTTGTCTTGTATTTATTGTTATAAGAGAAAGTACCATTTGTTTGACTGAAAGGGGGAGATGTTGGGGGGAAAAGATATACCTTAAACTTAAAAAAAGGGAAGAGGATGGGGGTTGAGGGGGAAGAGGGTGGGAGGGTGGGACTGGAGGGGGGAGTAGGGAGGAGATTGTGATTGAGATGTAACATGAAGAAATAAAAAAATAAATTATTTAAAAAAATCATATGATAATTTCAATAGATGTTGAAAAAGCATTTGACAAAATCCAATACCCATCACCCATTCATGCTAAAAGTTCTGGAGAGAATGAGCATACAAGGACCATACCTAGAAATAATAAATGTAATATAGAGCAAGCCAGTAGCCAAATCAAAGTAATGGAGAGAAACTTGAAGCATTTCCTCTAAACTAAGATATGCCCACTTTTGGCATATCTCTTCAACACAGTACTTGAAGTTCTTTCCAGAGCAATAAGACAACTAAAGGAGATCAACAGGATACATTTTAGAAAGAAAGAAGGCAAATTTTCCCAATTTGCAGATGATATTATAGTATACATAAGTTACCCCAAAAATTCCACCAGGGAACTCCTACAACTGATAAACACATTCAGCAAGGTCGCTGGATAAAAAATTAATTTTAAAAAATCAGAAGATCTTCTTTAGACAACAAATAAATGGGCTTAGAAAGAAATTAGGAAGCAACACGTTTCACAATATTCACAAACAATATAAAATACCTGGAGGTAATTCTAACCAAGCAAGTGAAGGACTTGTATGACAAAAACTTCAAGTCCTTGAAGAAAGAAATTTAAGAGCACATCAGAAGATGTAAAGATCTCCCATGCTCATGGATAGGTAGAAACAACATAATAAAAATGGCCATCCTGCCAAAAGTAATATACAGATTCAATGCAACTCCTATCAAAATACCACCACAATTCCTTATAGACCTGGAAAAAGCAATTCTTAACTTCATATGGAATATCAAAAAAAAAACAAAAAACAAAAATAGCTAAATCAATCCTGTACAATAAAAAAAAAAAATCTGGAGGTATCACCATCCTAGATTTCAAGCTATACTACAGAGCAATAGAAATATAAACAGCATGATACTGTATAGAAACAGACCAGGGGATCAATGGAATTGAATTGAAGACCCAGAAATGAACCCATATACCTATGGTCACTTAAATTTTGACAAAGAAATCAAAACCATACAATGTAAAAAGGACAGCAACTTCAACAAATGTTACAGGTCTAAATGTATGTTGACATGTAAAAGAATGAAATTAGACCCATACTTATCTCTTTGCACAAAACTTAAGTTCAGTGGATCAAAGACCTTAACATAAAGCCCAACACACTAAATCTAATAAAAGACAAAGAGGGGAAAAGCCTAGAACTGGTTGGCACAGGTGACAACTTCCTGAACAGAACACCAATAGCTCAACTCCAACAATCAATAAATGGGACCATGTGAAACTGAAATGCTTTTGTAAGGCATTAGAACAAAATGGCAACTTACATATTGGGAAAAGATCTTTACCAACCCAAATCTGACAGAGGGCTAATATCCATAATTTATAAAGAAATCAGAAATTACAAACCAAGAAACCAAATAATCCAATCAAAAAATGGGAAACAGAGCTAAACCAATAATTCACCAAGGAGAAATCTCTAATGACAGTGAGACATTTGAAGAAATGCTCAATATCCTTAATCATCAGAGAAATGCAACTCAACACAACTCTGAGATTCCATCTCACACATGTTAGAATTGCTAAATCAAAAACTCAAATGACAGCACATGCTGGCGAGGTTGTAGAGAAAGGGCAATACTCCTCCATGGCTAGAAATCTTGGAGCAGCCCTATCTCAAAACCCAGCCATACTACTTCTGGATATACATGCCCAGATGATTCTAAACCAAGCCACAAGGACATATCATCATCTATGTTCATAGCAGCCTTATTTGTAATAGCTAGAAACTGGAAACAATCCAGATGTCCCTCAACAAAGGAATGGATAAAAAAAAAAACAAAACTGTGGTACATCTACACAATGGAATACTACTCTGCTATCTGATACAAGGAAATCATGCAATACACAGCTAAATGGGGGATCTAGAAAAGTTCATTCTGAGTGAGCTAACCCAGATTCAGAAAGATGCCCATGGCATCTACTTATTTATAATTGTATTTTAGACATATAATATAGGATAACCATCCTACAACCAACACACCAAAAGGATCAGGAACGTAGACTTTATTACCTATTAATGGGACATTTTGCTCTAGGGGTGTTACCATGTAGATCCCCAGTGCAAGAGGAAGCTTTTGCCTTATATGACTGTTGAACTAAGAGGGGCTGATATGTAGGGACACTCCACATTGGAGGAGTGGGATGGGTGGGAGAGGCAGAAAGAGGGTGAGAGGGTGGAACTGGGAGGGGTGGAAAGAGGGCACTATGATGGAGCTATAACTTGAAGTAATAAATAAATATTAAAAAAGAAACTTATACAGAATGTGCTTAGGTCCCTCTACACACATGTAGCTGATAGGCAGCTTGGTCTTTATGCAAATCTCTTAACAAGTGAAGGGAGTGGGGTGACTGTCTCTGTCATGGACTTTGTTTCCTGTTCTTGGAACACTTTACCCTAGCAGGGTTGCCTTGTCTGGCCTCAGTGGAAGAGGATACTTTTAAGACTGATGTGTCTTGATGATCTAGGATGGGTTGATGGCAGGGGGAGGGGCTCCTCTCATCTGAGGAGAAGGAGAGGAGATAAAGAAGAAAGAGATGGGAGGATGAGACCATGTGGGGAGGAGAAAGGAGGCTGTGATCAGGATGTAACTTGAATAAATAAATTAGTAAAAAATTATATCTATTGTTTTATGACTATAATTATATTATTTATCCCTCCCAAACTTTCCCATATACAATTTCTGCTATATTTGAAATTCATGGTCCATTTTTCATTTATTACATATTCATTTGTATGTCTTCTTAAGGAAATGTCTAGGGTTAGGTTCTTTATCACTTTTTTGGATCATTAATGAGATATTTACATCATATATTCTGATACTAACCCTTTATACTTTACAAATATTCTCCTCATCTTAAAGGTTGTTAATCTGAGAATTTTTAAAATATTAAATAATATCTCAGGGACATTCACTGAGATGAACAGATTTAGAGTCAGAGTTGGAGGTTGAGAAGAAATTGTAATACTGATTTTGAACACTATAATTAAGAGAACAAGTTGTTCAAGAAAAACTTATACCTGAGAACATGAATGTGGGCTTCCCACGAGACAATTCTTAGGCTTAATTTTAAATATTTCTTTCAGTTTTTGGAGATATCTATAATTATCTCCATTTTACATATCTTGAATCACAGTTACTTGAACCAGTGAATGAAACCTACATTCAAAACTAAGGGTATTTCGATGTACAGTCTTAAGCACTTATTTATGAAAGAGTCAATGAAACATGGTTCAAAATAATCAGTAGAAATTACCCAATCCAGTTTTTCCATAACAGTTGAAAAATGCATATTTCTACAAAAATATAATAGTTTTGAAAATGTGCAAAATTTGCAATGATTCTATGTCAAAGAATCTTCCAGTGTTGACTCCCATATCATCAAGTATTTGCTCATTTCGGGAGAGAGAAAGATTTTATATATATATATATATATATATATATATATATATATATATA
>CAJQZJ010000398.1:2942543-2959067 GCA_907164525.1 Lophiomys imhausi
AGAGAGAGAGAGATTTTCAACATACCATTCTGATTAACACATACATACATGCATACACAGTACACACACACACACATACACGGACAATTTGAATGCCCATAGAGTGGAAATAAGGGTCAGAAGTAACTTTTAAGACTAAAACTAAGTTCTAACTATGATTACTAAAGTTGTTTATGGAATCTTCTTCCCAAGATATATGTAAAATTAAGAGAACTAACTGAAAAAAAAATTTTAAGTTCTTTACATATAATCCATAGAGATGATGGAAGTTTACTTTCTCCTAAAGTTTTGACTTTCTGTTTTGGTTAAAAGTTTCAACTGTTATAAATCTTCACTAAAGATTTTCTATACTGTGGTCATACAGTTATTTAAAATTTATATATAGTAATTCCAATATTGTATATTTTATCATTGATAAAAATGTTGAAGTATTTAAGAGTTATAAAACTTAAGCTATTCAGGTGTCATGGTGCATGCCTTTAATCCCAGCAATTGAGTTCAAGGCTATTCTGGTCTACAAAATGAGTCCAGGGTAGTCAAGGACACACAGAGAAACAATGTCTTGAAAACCAAAACAAAAACAAAGAAAAAACAAACAAAAAAACCTAGGTTAAAGTGATGTTCCTGGTTTTTAGATTGTTTTCAAAACACAGGTATAAACTAACATTGTTTAATAGACTGAAAGCAGACAACATGTTTGGTAGTATAGGAGTATATATTTAGCACTTACTTTGTATTTGCAGTACAACAAATCATAGTCACTGTGTTTCCTTTTACACAGTGGCAGATGAAAATTTCCACAGTTTCATAAAGCGTATATTGGCCTTTAAAATATATATGCATTTTATTGATAAAATAAAATATCATGATCAAGTTAACCTATAGAAGGAAGAAGTTATTTGAGTTTACATTCCAGAGGATTAGGAGGATTAGAGTCTATAATGTTATAATAAAGACATGGATGCTGAGGGCAACAGTCTTTAACTAGAGACAGGAAACAGAAAAAGGAAACTCAAATTGGATGGATTTTTTTTTTTTATAAATACTTTTTTTTTTCTTCAAGTTACATCTCATTCACAAACCCCTCCCTATTCCCCCTTCCTATCCCGCCCTTCCACCCTCTTCCCCCCAGAAGTTTCCCCTTTCAGTCCAACAGATGGTTTCTTCTCTTATAACAGTAAGTATTATACAAAACAACAGATATAAATATGCCACATTTATGAGAGTTAAATGGCCCAGTATACCTTCCCAATGTCCAGTTCATACATATTTGGCCCCTGACTTTAACATTCTACTATCTAACCATCTCCATGAGTTTAAAGGTCTATATCTGACTCAACATTCATACTAACTTGCAACACACTTTTAAGAGTATCTTCTTAGATCTATAACACCCTCTTGATTCCTAAACAACTCAAAATTTAACTATGAGACTCTATCTGTCTATTCTTCAACCACCTCATAGACCTGAGAGGGATAAATATATCTGCTTATATAGGAAGTGCAGGGCCTGCAGCTTCCAAAACTAAGAAAGGACATACCACTGACTGCCTGGACAGTTCCCATTTTCTCTCCATACATTCCTGCATCAGTCTTCAGCCTTTGGGTCCTGTTTCTCTGACAGACATTTGTTGTAGAGCAGGGATTATGAAGGACTTACCTACCCTGTCTTGGCAGAGTTAGGCTGTCGACTTCTCTGCTACCAAGTTTTGTCCTTTTTGGACAGCAGTCTGTCTGCAGTTGGTGCAAGGGGTTTTTTTCATGCCAAGAGATAGGCTTGCCACTAATTCAACCATCTTACAGTGGAGGTTCTTCGATGCTTATCTTCTACTTGGAGTAGAATAGGGGGTGCTGTCAGGCGCTGATATGTCTCAATATCAAAAAAAAAGAAAAGAAAATCTTAATTTAAGATAATAACTTTGAATGCCATATTCTGCAGATCTCTTGGGGTGTTTGAAGATGCCCTATCCATCTCTTGTATTTAGATAAGCAAATGTTGCTTGTCTCTTAGCAACTTGATTACTGGGTAGTTTAGAGAGTATCTGTGATAGACTGTCATAGTAGCTAACAAAGTGACATGTTTGCATGACTAGGAGTTTGTTTTACTTAACTATCCTAGACCGTTTTAGACGATTGGTATCAAGAGGCCAGAGCTTCACATTTTATTTTTAAGTATCTCTAGGTATGATACCATTAGGAAGCGTTACCTTTAATTTTGTATCAATATACAAAGATCTATTCAATTGTGGTTAAATATACTCTTAATTATGTATCAATATACAAAGATCAATGCCTATGTAGCCCAATACAATCTTAATATTACATCCATTGGATGGATTTTTAAACGTTCAAAGCCCTCCTGTAGTGCCATGCTTCCTCCAACACTGCAATGTCTCTTAAACTTCCTCTAAACAATGCCCCCAAATGGGAACAAAGTGTTCATGTGCCAGAGTCTATGGAGGACAGTCTCATTCAAATCACGACAGAAAATCACTAAAATTTAAAACAAGTTGAATTTAACTTTTGTGCATCTGTTATTGATTTGAAAATATTTTTTTCACATGTATTTAAACTTTAATTTCAGCACAAAATTGTCACACAAATCAACAAGCAGAAATGTGCAATGCATTCCTTTAAGCAGTGAAAATGGGAGAGGTATTTCTCAAGGTCTCCTATGTTGAATCCTTTCATTAACACTTCTAACCACAATTACAGAACTTGAAAGACAGGAAATAATGTACTCAAATTAGATATTTATTACATTTTTGTATATCCATCATTCTCAAAAGGTAAATCAGTTCTTTTTATTCTTAATTTTTGTTACTCCAAGATGCCTCTAACACACAGGTTTCTTCTAAAGTACCCATTTCATACATTCACTGAATTCCAGATGTGACCACAACTGCATATTTTAGTAGCCCCCAGACAGTGACACTTCCTCTGTGTCAGCCACTGTGTTAAGTGCTTCATGAACCTTAGCATTTAACCTCATACCAGCCTATTCCTTTGTATACTGTAGTGTTATGCTATGTGTTATTTTAAGCCTCTATCCTGTTATTAATTTCCTCCCTTGGGTGACGAGACAATACGAGAACTCAAATAAACGTCCCACATCAGATAGCAGGTAAACTGCAGCAATGGCTGTAACCTAGATTTTTAAACCGCATTTTTATTAGTTCTCTGAGAATTTCATACAGTGTATTTCAGTCACATTGACCAATTCTCCAACTTCTCCCACTCCTACCCCCATTCCTACCCACCCAACTTAATAAATATCAGAGATACTGATACCCAGCCATGAGGTGCTACTTAAACGCATTCAGGCAGGAACATAGACAGCTATTAAAACATGGGTGCAAGAGGGGAGTTAGTTCTCTCCTGATATCTCTGATATCTCAAACACTAAATGTTTTAAAATATTAAAAATAAAATCTACCCAAATCTTGCAAGAAGAAATACCTTAAACTAAAAAAAAAAAAAAAAAAAAAAAGAAGGGAAGAGGATGGGGGGTTGAGGGGGAGGAGGGAGGAAGGGTGGGACTGGAGGGGGGAGTAGGGAGGGGATTGTGATTGAGATGTAACTTGAAGAAATAAAAAATAAATCATTAAAAAATATATATAAATAAATATGCTTACTCCACGTGGTGATTAGATTTGAAAATATTTTTTAAATATAACAGTATAACAGTTTATTTAAGAAAAATCTCACCCTGAGTAACAAGTAAACTAAGATAGTTGTATATTAATATTATGGATCAGAAAAAATAGAACCTAAAGCTAAGTAAATGATAGACAAAATTATCTAAAATGTTTAAAAAACTAATTTGAATTTCTTGGAAAGAAAAGATAATATACATATAATTCAGGAAGATACCAGAAGATTGATGTTTTCTAAAGGTTTTTTTTTTTCAGTTTCTTGGTAAGAATTTCCAATGTTTTAAAGACTCTTAAGAAAGATTGAAAATCTGTTATTTGAGAAAAATCACAATAAATTCAAATTTATGACACTATAATACATAGTGCTTCACTATCACAGAAAGTCACATGGCATGTTGAAAACTAAATTGATTCATTTTGCTCTACATTATATGTCATTCTGCTTTATTTATAAGCAGGCTCTTGTTTAAAAATGCTTGTTTGCAATAACTGTGAGTGCTTATTGAGTTATATTTCAAGAAATGTTATGTGCTCTTTGCCAAGTTAGATTCATTTAATTATTACCAATTCTGTGGCAAAGTATATTTCATTATGTAGATATTTTTGATCAAATAAACCATCTTAAAATTCAAGCTTTTTCTTGACACATCAGTAAATGAATGGATGAAGCAGAAATTTAGAGAACTTCTTGATAAACTGATAAGCTATTTCCTGCATATAGATACAGAAAAAGAGGGAGTCAACCCCTTAATTATGTATCTACTCATGACTCTACCTGGATCCAAGGGCTGTCCCTATTCAATGGTGACAAAGATTGGCTGTATTAAATGAAATGGGTGACACAACAAAATTCAAGAAAAAAAATTATGGGAAAGTGACTGTTGGGAGGAGTGTGAGTTGGCACGTACAGGAAAGAACTAAGAAAAAGTTGGAGAAGAAAGCAACCAGAATGTTTTATGGACATGTAATAAATTTTAAAAGAAAACATGATATATGCTCCCTTATAAATGGATATTAGCTATAATATAAAGGATAATCACATTACAATCCACAGACCCAGACAGGCTAAATAATAGGAAGGGCTCTAGAGGGTATTCATGGATCTCACTGGGAAAAGGAAATAGAACCTTGAGAGTGGACTGGGGGAAGATGGGGATGTGGACAGGAAGGATCAAGTTAGAGAGGAAGGTATGGAGAGAGACAGAGTATGGACAACTGGAATAGGGGCTCATAGGGGATGCTGTGGAAACCTAGTACAGTGGAAAATGCCTACAATCTATGGGGGTACCATAACCAGGACTCTTAGTAATAGAGGATAAGAAATCTGAACTGGCCATTTTCTGTAATCAGGTAAGGCTCCCAGTGTTGGGACACCAATCTAAGCCACAAAACCTTCAGTCCACAACCTGTCCTGCTTGCAAGATGTACTGGAGCAATTGTGGCTTACAGCTTGTGGGAGGGCCAACCAATGACTGCTCTTAATTGATGGGTAATTTGTGAGTGGGAACCCATGCCCAATACTGCCTAGATGGCCAGAAACCTGAAACTGGATGGCTCAGATACTGAGGGTAGAACCAAACATGACTAACCACCCTCTTAAAAAGTAAATAAAAAGAATCCTAATGATATTCTGCCCATATATTCACAGATCAGTTCCTATACCAATAGTCATCTTAGCGTTTCCTCCAGCATGTGATTGGAAATGAGCAAAAACCCACAGCCAAACATTAAGCAAGCTTGGGGAACACCATAAGAAAAGTGGAGGAAGGATTGTAGGAATCAGAGAGTTTAAGGATACCAGGAAAATACAAACCACAGAATCAAGTAAGTAGGATTCAGAGGGGCTTGTTGAGATTGATGTGACAATCACTGAGCCTGAATTTTATTAGGTCGTCTGCATACAAGCTGTGGTTGTTTAGCTTGAAGTAAAAGCAATATAGAGATTCAATACAATTCCTATCAAAAGACAACCACAATTCTTTATAGACCTGGAAAAAGCAATTCTCAACTTCATATGGAATAACAAAAAACCCAGAATAGCTAAATCAATCCTGTACAATAAAACAACATCTGGAGGTATCACCATCCCAGATTTCAAGCTGTACTACAGAGCAACAGTAATAAAAACAGCATGGTACTGTTACAGAAATGACCAGTGGATCAATGGAATTAAATTGAAGACCCAGAAATGAACCCACACACCTATGGTCACTTAATTTTTGACAAAGAAGTCAAAACTGTACAATGGAAAAAAGACAGCAACTTCAACAAATGGTGATGGTCCAACTAGATGTCCATTTGTAAAAGAATGAAATTAGACCCATACTTATCACCCTGTACAAAACTTAAGTCCAAGTGGATCAAAGACCTTAACATAAGGCCTGACACACTAAATCTACTAGAAGAGAAAGTTGGGAAAACCCTCGAATTCATTGGCACAAATGACAACTTCCTGAACAGAACACCAACAGCTCAGGTTCTAAGACCAACAATCAATAAATGGGACCTCATGAAACTGAAAAGCTTCTGTAAGGCAAAAGACACTGTCATTCAAACAAAACGGCAAACTGCAGATTGGGAAAAAGATCTTCACCAACCTCACATCTGACAGAGGGCTAACATCCAAAATTTACAAAGAACTCTTGGGTCTCTTAACAGTGGCAGTGGGCTTTTTTTTCTGACTCTTTTGCCTACTCTTGTCACCCTTGCTCTCCTACTGGGTTGTTTCATCCCGCCTTGATATGAGTGTTGGTGTCTTATTGCATCTTGTTATGCTGTGTTCACTTTGATATCCCTGGGAAGTCATGATCTTTTCTGAAAGGAAAGAGAAGACCAGTGGATCTTGGGGTGAAGGGCCTTGAGGGGATTGAGAAGAGTGAAGGGAGGAGAGGCTACAGTCAGGATGTATTGTATGAGAGAAGAATAAATAAAAAGAAAAAAAAGAGGTTGTGGAGAAAGGGAAATGATTCTCCATTGCCAGTGGGAGTGCAAACTTGTACAACCACTTGGAAATCAGTCTGGCATTATCTTAGAAATCTTGGAATAGCTCTACCTCAAGACCCAGACATACCACTTCTGGATACACATCAAATGATTCCCCACTAAATCACAAGGATACATCCTCATCTATGTTCATAGTAGGCTGTTGTAATAGCTAGAAACTGGACACAACCTAGATGTCCCTCAACCGAGGAATGGATAAAAAGCTGTTGTAAACCTACACAATGGAATACTACTTAGCTATCAGAAACAAGGAAATCATACAATATGCAGTCAAATGGATGGAACGAGAAAAGCTCATCCTGAGTGAGCTAACTCAGACCCAGAAAGATGCACATGGCATCTATTCACTTATAATTGGATTTTAGCCATATAGTACAGGATAACTATCCTACAGCCAACAGACTGAAAGGAACAGGAATATAGACTTTGTTAACTGTTAATGGGATACTTTGCCCTAGGGGTGATGCCATGAAGGCCCCCAGTGCAATAGGAAGGTCTTAGCCCTCATATGACTGCTGAACTGAGTGGAGGTGATATGTAGGGACGCCCCACTCGGGAGGAGTAAGATAGGTGAGAGAAGATGGAAGGATGGGAGCAGGAAGGGTGGGAAGAGGGTATTGTGATGGATATACAACTTGAAGGAATAAATACACATAAAAATTAGCAAACTGAGTTCAACTTATGTTGCCTATTTACTCATAAATATTGGACATCCATTATCTATGCCTGTTGTAACACTTAAAGAAAACTAGCACGTTATTCCTAAGAACTCGTCCACTAAAGATCGGAAATACCAAGGCTTCACTGTGAGACTCTGTTATAAAAAGGAAGAAAGAAAGAAACAAACAAACAAACAAAGAGAAAGAAAGAAGGAAAGAAAGAAAGGAAGGAAGGAAGGGAAGAAGGAAGAATAAATAAACAGAATATAATTAATTTATATGTCCATTAAAATATATACTTATTATATGTTTATATTGGTTTTCTAAAACACTGTAAGCGCAACCTCTGATATTTTAAAACATTTTTGTTAAACAAATTATTCTGAAATAATCTAGACAGAGAGATGGGAGTGAATTGAGAATTATATAACAGAATCCTTGCCTTTCAAGACTTTAAGTGACACATAAAAGCCCACATGGAAGCTACAATTTGAAGTCCATCCAAAATGGTGATTTGCCTCAAAATTCTCTGATACACCGTTTTTTATTTTTCATATAAAATTTAGATGCAGTTAAGGATGCAATCTTTGACTAAGTTTCTCTGCTCTAGTTCTTCTTTGGAGGAATCGTACATAATTCAAGCGAATAAAATATCTACTGTACTGTACTATTTAGGGGAAAAAACAACAAGCAAAAATATCTATAAATGACCACCAAAGGCAGAATTTATTTCTAAATATATTCAGTTTACATTTGTTGAGTTCAGAGTTGGGAAGCCTACAAATATTGCTGATATAACAGGATACTTGTATTTTGAAAATATGTATTTATATACAGAGGATACCATTTAGGATAGCAATCAGCAATACATCTCCCAGGACTAAGTTTCATAGACAACATAAGGATTAATTTGTAATTGAAGAAAATCACTTATAAATTTTATTAGACTTTAAAATTATAAATTACCATGCTTAGCAACATATTCACTGAAATTCTTAAAAACAAAAAAATAGAATAGTTACTATAGTTAGCAATGTATGAAAAGATACCAATTCTACCCAAACTGACTCACACAATTTGAATGTATGAATGAGTTGATGGACTAATTTAAGATTCACTTAAAGGAACAAAAAGTATTTACAGTGTTTGAAGGATTTACTGAATGGAACAGTGCATGCTCATTGCATATAAGGTCTGTGTTTAAACACACACACACACACACACAGACACACACAGAGCAAGAGAGCATGAGAAAGAGTGAGAGAGAGAGAGAGAAAGAGAGACAGAGACAAAGAGAGACAGAGAAAGAGACAATCAAACAGGAGACATTTTATTTTCCAGGTATATACAGAGCTCCAATTATTAAGTTATTTAAGGTTAACACAGATGTAGACAAAATGGCTTATGAAGCCACAATTAATTATTAGAAATCTGATATATGACTACTTTGACACTGAAAACTTAATGGTAAACATAATTAGACATTTATAAATAATGCCAGGATAACTGAATACTCCGCTGGAGAAAATTATTACAGATAATTATTGTACATTGAATTGTTATATTTCATCCAAAATCCATTGTTATTTTAAATGTGAAAGTCAAAGACTAACTTTTTATTAATTAAAATTTTTCTTTGACACATCTATACATTACATTCTGATTACAGTCTCACATCCTTTCTCCCTTAGGCTCCCTTCTTACCTATGCATTTCTTTTCTACATTTATGTGCTTTTGTTTTTTTTTTTGTTGTTTTTTTTTGTTTGTTTGTTTGCTGATCCACTGACTCCAACCAGTGGTTTCCGTATGACCCTGAGTTTGTAAATATCACCTGGAGTCTGGTGGCCTCATCAGTTGAAGACAATGGCTTCCTCCCTCCCAGAATCTATCAGTAGCCAATGGCTTAGAAATAAGGCTCAGAATGTGAGTCTCTCCCAGTCCATGGCTGATCGTTGGCAAGACCTGACCCAGGCAGGAATGGTGGCAGCAACGAATGTGAGTCTCTCTCAATCCATAGCTGACTGCTGGCAAGACCTGACCCAGGCAGAAATGGTGGCAGCAACGACATCTTCTGTGAGTTCAAGACTGCAATTACTAATTAAGTAGCTGTTTGCATTAATAGCCTCCTTAAGAATTCCCAAAGATGTTCCAAGAATCTCTTAAACTAGAGCATTAGATAATTTTTACACTAATTTCTTCCCAAGTTCTACATTTCTGTGTCCATAAAATAGTACAGTACTAGGTAATATCACACTGGTTTACTTACAGATGTGGAAATACACTAGAAAGAATATTTATAGGATTGTTGAATTGTTTGTATAAGAATATTTATCTTCATTATACCTGAGATGAGAATACCATTCTCCTATTACCAGTTCCCATCCTTTTGTTTGCCTTAATTCTCTGTTTAGTTTAGCAAGTGGTACTCAGAAAATTGCCTCAGTGTCTGAAACATTCTCTACCTGCATCCTGGCTACCAAACCTATGTTATTTATGTACAGCCTTATGAATATAATTGGAAAGAACAACAGTGACTGCTCAGTTAGGAATCATGTTGACAAAATATCCTAGACCTGAAATGGAAAGAAAAGAATGATATTGGTCATTCACTAAAATACCTATGAAAATACAATCACTATTCTCAAATAACAATATATGCACTTGCTAAAATATTCTAGCTATTTATTACATAAAAAATTTGAAAATAAACCAAAATCTACTTTCAAATAATGATTTCAAAAAGAGAAGCATGCAAGCAAAACATTTCTGTAGAATATTTGTGTTTCCTTTTTCTCCAATGTTTTCATAATTAAACACTAACAAAAAATATATTGTTGGTATTAAATATTTTCTTCTAAATGTGATACAAGATGATAAATGCATTCCATAATTTTTATTTGAATAGAAAAGTTTCTGCCTTATCTATCAACTTTTCATGTCCCTATGTACTATGTATGAGGAATAGAATGGACAAATGACTATTGTTAATTATATGCTGCTATGGTAAAATATGTTTTGCCTCATGTGGCTTGTCCTTGTGATTGTACACTTTACACAGATGACCCTTACTAACCTCAGTTCTCTTATCTAGAAACATCTGGATTTATAAATGTGGAGTTTCTGAAGTGGGTACCTTTGAGAAAACTATATGGATTATTGAGAGTATTTTATATTTGGTAATCAATTGATTCAGATAGAAAATATTTCCTATTTCATCTAATATAGGAAGCTCTGTCTGCAGAAATATTCAAACCTATTTTGGTATGTTCAGTTAGCTTGATGACATAAATAGCATCCCACCATATTGATTGTGCACTGTCCTCATCTGTCAATAAAGCTACAGCTGCAGGCTACCTGCATACCCTAGTATAGAGGAATCACTCAATACATAGTGTTTGATAGAGTTGTGAAATACTTTATTAGAACACACACACACACACACACACACACACACACACACACACAAACACACACAAACCAACAAGCATCATATTTGTAGATAATTGGCCTGAGGATACTTTTGAGAATTGCGAATCTATGGTTTCACTTCAGAAACTCCACATTTATAAATCCAGATATAAATATCACTGAATTATTATTCAGTCTGTTAGAAGCATTGTTCATGCACATAGATAGAAGCCTAATGAATTTCTGTTGCATTTCTGTCTGCTCCTTTCCAGATTCAGAGAAGGGAGAAACTGTGGCTGGAATATCTAAAGTGATAATTTTCATGCCAGTACAACTAATCAAAAATGCCACCTGTAAAGTAAATCAATGTTGAATATCTCACTTAAATGCTTTTAATATCTGATTTTCTGAAATAAGAGCGAGGGTAGTGTGATGTTTTATGCTACACAAATATAAAATGCAATGGAGACATTGAGGGTCATATATTGAGTCACCTTCTCATATTGAATCACCTTCTCAAGGGACTTTTAAAAATAACAGATATGAGCAGAATATTTGATAAAGGATAGTGTTAACTATGATGATGCGGAGAACAGAAGTTTCTATCCAAAGTGCTCAACAAATAAAACCAAAACAAATTAGAAAATAGTGATAGGTAAACCCAAGCATCTGAGTGTGCTATGGACTGCCTTCTGCCTTGTGATACCCAGATTGTGACAGCTTTCTACTCTCAGGAAGTTTCCTTTGAAATGGCATTTGCATGCATTATGTATATATCATGAGCATTAGATTTCAGTATCTTTGAGAAACTATTGAAATTGACTCATTGTTATAGCTCCCTAGCTGTTCAGTTTAACTCATTCGATAACTACAGTGATGAAGCATAGTAGTAAAATTAGGTTCACAGTTTAAGTTGGGTGAGATAATCTGCATTTCCTATTGTTTATAAAGGTAGATTTTCTGTGACATAAGGATACATATACTGATCTCATATATGTTTTAAGCATCTCAGAGGAGCTGGGCTAATCACTTTCTGGGAATAGGGAGACAGACTCATTAAGTCACATTCAAGAAGTAATAAAGTCACCTCTCTCTTGGTGGTAACCTAGGGAATGCCAAAGAGCCGTCCACCCAGTGAATTCATTATTAAGTTGGCAGAACCAATCAGAACCATCATTTCATAACCCTAGACTTATATAGATGTATAGATAACAAATGGTGGAATTTGAGGAAACATTTAGTGAGTTAGGTTGACAATAGAATCAAGAATTTATTGGCTGCATGTGACAAAAGATTTTGGATAAGTCACTAAATAAAGGAATGACATTGAAAGGAAAATCAAAACCAGGAAAAGGTTAAAAAAAATCTCATTTTTTACAGTTACCACATTGAAATAATTGGTTCAATAAAAATAAGAGGGACTGAAATAGATAAATCCATACAAATGGGACTGCTTTCATAATTTACAAGATCAATTTAAGAAATTTACAGAAACTGTCTCTAAAGAAGTTCAGACACTAGATATACTAGGGAAAGATTTAAACAACTATCTAGATGCACAAAAAGAACTTGTTCCACTTTGGTTTCTCTTACTCTGGTGAAACACCATGATGAAAAGCAAGGTGGAGAGGAAGGGGTTTGTTTCTAGCTACAGGTTACTGTTTATCAGTGAGGGAAGCCAAGGCAGGAGCTTGAAAAAAGAAACCATGAGAAATACTGCCAGGGGCTTGCTCCTCATCTGTTGTTCAGCTCTATTTCTCAGACAGCCCAGACCCACTTGTCTAGGAAAGACCCTGCCCACGTTGGGGTGGGACCTCCTACATAAATAACAAATACAATAGGTAGACCAATAGGCCAGTCTGAGGGAGGGAGGCAATCACAGCTGAGATTATCTTTCTGGGTATGTCTATGTTTGTGTCAAGTTACTAAAGGAAAGCAGAAAAGTGACTTCCAAATAGAGACTATTACCAAAGACATAAACTATAAAAGAGGAGCCAAATAAGAATTCTGGAGAGGAAAAAGGTAATACATAAAGTGAACAGTTTTCTAGAGGAATTTGAACAGATAGAAGAAGGAAAAACAGAAAGAAAAAGAAAGAAACAAAAAAGAAAGGCAGTAAAATGAAAGAAGAATAAATTTTAACAGTGCCTAAGTATCTTAAAAAGCCATCATCATCATTATGGGTTAATAATTTTAATTATGAAACCCTCCTATATGAGAAGAGCAACACATCATTTCTATATCCACCTTTCTATCTTTTTCCTTACCTCCTCAACTGCCTCAATCACTATTTTTATATGTATGTATTTATATGTATGAATATATATATATATATATATATATATATTCATACATGCACACATAGCTTACTGAGTCCAGTAAGTTTCACTTGTACGTATATGTGTCCAGGGCTGACCATTTCCAGTTAGATTATTGTTATTGTAAATCAACAACTTGACAGAATTTTGAATCACCTGAGAGATGAGCCTCTGAGCATACCTGTTGATGATTATCTTTACTACTTTAATTGAGGAGGAAAGAATTGTCCAGTATGGGTGACAGTACTCTCTGGCTGTGAATCTGAACTATATGAGAGAAGAACAGGAACTAAATCAGTAGCATATATTCTTTGTTATCTATTCCTTGTAGATGATATAAGGCCAGGTTCTCCAAGCTCCTAACATCTTGACTTCCCCCATGCTGCAGCACTGAAATATGATCTACAACAAACTCACTCCCATAAGTTCATTTTGTCAGAGTATTTTTTTATCACAGTCCCAGGAAAATAAATTAATATAAGTGGCCTCTGATTAATTTAGAGGTAATGATTTAAAAACTTGTGTTATAGGCATTAAGATTCACAATTCCCTACAAAAACTTAACTGAAAAGAATACCTTTTCTCTACTTGATTTTCTTCTGTTATCCGGTGAAAAATAAGCTGTCAATTTGTAAAGTTAATTTCTACCTTTTGTGTTTTTAACATTAGCCACACAATGGTGAGATTCTTCTAGGAAGCATTTGTGATGTGTTTATCCAATCTGACAGTTTTTTTCCTTTATGCCTAGCTACTCCCATTTAAAATGGTGATAGTCAGATGGATTAAAATCCAATGTATTTCCAACTGCTTGGTTTTTGCCACAATTTTAAAATATCCTTATTTGTATGTCTTCTCTAGCCTCTGTAGAGGCTGTTTTATGATGATGTTTATTTGTTTAATTGACTTTACATACTGGTGTTTTCAAAACATGTAACTGATGTTCTGGTTAGGTATTTAGTATAAGTGTTGCTTAAATTTCTGAGCCAATACAAATTAAGATAGATGTTATTAGCATATTTCTTAAGCATTGTTAGAAAAAATTATGTTTCTGACTACTCAATAACATTGTTCCTAAATGATTGTGACAGTTAATCTTAATTCTTGATTTGAAGGGATTATGAATCACTATGGAAATGAATCCCCAGGGGAATCTGTGATAGATTATCTAGGTTAGACTAATCAAATATAAGCAGCATTATATGTCAGGGGCTGGGAATGTGTACTAGATACAAATAAAAAGCATTTTGAGCACTTGTATTCATTACTGTCTGCCTCCTGACTGCAAATGTGATTTAACAGGCTACATGATGATCCTGCATAGGGGCAGGTAACCTCAAACTGTGAGACAAAATAAATCTTTCTTTGCTTACATTTCTTTGTTAAGTATATTGTGTTTTCATAAGACTAGAAACAAACTTAATTTTGTTTAATTTCTAAAAGCTTAAATGTGACTGATCAGTAAAAATGTGAAAAAATTATAAAAAATGTTTTAAGAATAAAATGGTAGAATTGTTAAATAAAAGTGAAAGATAGAAATGCATGGTTATCCAGAAAATCATCATAAGAAAGATAAAAACCTTGAAAATGTCAAGTAAAACAACACAGGATAAGTCAGATCAAAATTCTGGTTGTTGAGTCAACAAAAAGCAGTAATCAGCACACAAAATTTTAAAATGTAAACATTATAAGATATTATATGTATAAACTACACATACTGAACAATGTGACTGGATTTTTGATTCACATGAATTTAAGTATAAGACCATGTAAATAAGAGTTGTAGTTTTCACAAGTATTAGATTCTGATAAATGTCATATTTCAAATCACCAATCATTCAAGCAGAGAAAGATTTTAAGACTGTAGCAAAATTACAAATATTCTTGCTATTCCTGGGTAGCATAAAAACATTTAAGATGCTATAGCTGATTAGTAGAACGTGACTGAATAGAATCTTAGTTTCTGTTCTTGTTGCTGTGATAAAATACCCTAGCAAGAATGAGTTAAGGAGAAAAAATGTTTATTTTAGATCCCTTTTTCAGGTTATAGTCTAGGGAAGTCATGTCATGAGGATCTAGAAGTGACTGGTTACATTACATCTACACACAGGAGAAGACAGCACTGAATGCATATGTACATGCTCTACTCAGCTCTTGCCCTGTTCTCTTACACAGTGCAGGATCCACTGATTAGTAAGCAGTATCAACTACAGTGAGCAGTTCGTCCCACAACGCTCAGCGTTACCAAAATAAGCATAGGCATGCTCAAACGCCTGTCGCATAGAGGATTCAAGATTATTTTCACTTTGACAATTGACATTAACCACTATAACCTGTGACTAAAGACGGGATGAAAAGACAAAGAATTTTCTGGAACAAAGGCTTAGGTAGAACAGAGTGTGGAGAAGTACTCAGGTGTTTCTCATGTTACTTGGAAGGAACGGAATCTCATATTGTTTAATTTTAGGAACTAAAATATCAGAAATGTATACTTATTCATTGGCTTAAAACAGGACAGACAGAAGGTATAATATCCACTGCTTGATACTTAAAAATGGTGTTTTTGTTTATAAAGCCAGTTCTTCAGAACTGCAGGTCATATTCTTGCCTTTATAATAAGACTCCATGTAAAACAAACATATATAACTTAAGCTTGTTATCCTTTGAAATGTACACTCTTCAGGACTGGAGGGAAATATCTACAGCATTATCAAATTTACTGTTGGAATATTTTACCCTCAGTCTATCTGCCAACTTCGCTAAATACATGCAAACACTATTGTAGCTGAGCAAAGCTGCAGGGTTATTGTGCCAAAACATTTCTAGCAAAATGGAAGAAGTTTATCTTGGCTCATTGTGGAGAGTTAAATAATGGCTGACATGATTATTTGTTTTGATAGGAGGTATCTTGTCTAAACATCATTTAGTTTGTTTTGCAGTGAATTAGGAAGGCTATTCCACTGCAGCAATCTTCTACACTGAATCACAGGTAGGCCTGGAGGAGAATGAAATCTGTAATACAAAATCAAGGCTACAGACATCTGTTTGAACAGACTTTCTTTTGTTAACCATTATTTTTTATTTATTATTTAAAACAATTTTAAATGTAAAGTTATATTGATCATATTCTCCCCTCCTCCAAGTCCCTCCAGATCCTTTTCCCTTTCCCACCCAACCAACTTTAAGCTTTTTTTCTCAAAATACAATCAGAAACTCAATAAAGAAACATAGCCCTTTGAAACTAAGAAAACAAAGTAAAACAACACTTAAAAGGAAAACAAAACAAAACAGACTAGAACAATACAAAACAAAATAAACCTCACCAAACTTTAACAAAATGAAAGCACACACACACACACACACACACACACACGCACGCACGCACGCACGCATGCACGCACGCACGCACACACACACACACAGACACACACACACACACACACACACAGACACACAGACACACAGACACACACACACAGACA
>CAJQZJ010000398.1:2969232-3022011 GCA_907164525.1 Lophiomys imhausi
CAAGTTGCTAAGAGACAAGCAACATTTGCTTATCTAAATACAAGAGAGGGTTAGGGCATCTTCAAAAACCCCTAGAGATCTGCAGAATATGGCATTCAAAGATGTTATCTTAAATCAAGATTTTTTTTTTTGATATCGAGACATATCAGCGCCTGACAGCACCCCCTATTCTACTCCAAGTAGAAGATAAGCATCGAAGAACCTCCACTGTAAGATGGTTGAATTAATGGCAAGCCTTTCTCTTGGCATGAAAAAACCCCTTGCACCAACTGCAGACAGACTGCTGTCCAAAAAGGACAAAACTTGGTAGCAGGGAAGTTGACAGCCTAACTCTGCCAAGACAGGGTAGGTAAGTCCTTCATAATCCCTGCTCTACAACAAATGTCTGTCAGAGAAACAGGACCCAAAGGCTGAAGATTGATGCTGGAATGTATGGAGAGAAAATGGGAACTGTCCAGGCAGCTACTGGTATGTTCTTTCTTAGTTTTGGAAGCTGCAGGCTCTGCACTTCCTATATAAGCAAATATATTTATCCCTCTCAGGTCTCTGAGGTGGTTGAAGAATAGACAGATAGAATCTTATAGTTAAATTTTGAACTGTTTAGGAATCAAGAGGGTGTTATAGATCTAAGAAGATACTCTTAAAAGTGTGTTACAAGATAGTATGAATGTTGAGTCACATATAGACCTTTAAACTCATGGAGTTGGGTAGATAGTAGAATGTTAAAGTCAGGGGCCAAATAGGTATAAACTGAACATTGGGAAGGTATACTGGGCCAATTTAATCTCATAAATGTGGCATATTTATATCTATTGTTCTGTATAATACTTACTGTTATAAGAGAAGGAACCAGCTGTTGGACTGAAAGGGGAAACCTCTGGAGGGAAGAGGGTGGAAGGGCGGGTTAGGAAGGGGGAATAGGGAGGGGTTTGTTACTGAGATGTAACTTGAAGAAAAAAAAATAAAGTATTTATAAAAAAAAAAAAAAATGTCAATCAATTCTGAAAAACATCGAAGATGCTCTGTTCCCTGCAGGATCAAGTATTCAGCCAAGATTTAGTTCTTTAGATGATAGATAGATAGATAGATAGATAGATAGATAGATAGATAGATAGATAAGAGATATAGAGACATAGATGTAGAGAGCTGTGACGTGCCACGCCCTAAGATGGCGCCAGTTTCCGCCTTCCACCAGCCCGACGGTGAGCGTTCTCGGTGGTAAACAAGTCCATATTTGGTGAAGACCGCTGATCTGGCTTGCTTCCGCATACGTGGGCCTCTAAGATAGCACCACGTGGCTTTACTTGATTGGCTGTTCATATAGTATTTAGCCTGTGGGTTGGGTCTGCCCGGGCATTCAAAAGACTGTTTTCAAGGGACCTGAATAAACTGCTTGAGAAGAAAAAAAAAAAAAAAAAAAAAAAGAAATGTGTATAGTTCTAGATTTTACCAGCAAATACAACACTACAAAAAATTATATTTCACATCTTTTCCTATTCTAAATAAAATGAAAGACAGGAAAGGAGTTTTGTCTGGTTGTGAGGTGTTTTTTTCCCCTGATAATATGTACTGATCTGTATGATCTACATGTGTAGGTTTGTGTGTGTGTGTGTGTGTGTGTGTGTGTGTGTGTGTTAGCTTTTAGCTCATGATGTTTTGTCAGTACACAGAACTATATAAAAACTTGCTAGGATTCATATGAAGGATAATTACATTGAAAAAGAGAGAGGGAGATGGAGATAGATAGGATGGAAATGGTTCCATGGAAAAATGTTCAATGTTGGCACTCATTCAAGATTTTAGTTAGTATGGTTATAAGGTTGTTTAAGATATGATCTCACAATGAACATGTAGCATAGATTATTTTTAAGCTAGGCTGACTGATTAGAAAGCCCAAGATAGCCACTTGAATCTGACTGTCCTCCACCAGTAGGGTTACAGGTACATATGGCATATCCTTCCTTCCTTTAAACTGATATTTTCTGAGGACTTGAACTCAGATCGTCACATATGAGCATCAAGTACTGTAACTCACTGAACAATCACCTCAGGTTACTGAAAATTAGAATTTCTGTGTGATGATGATAGACACAGTATCTCTCAGAAGAACAAAATTTGAAAGCATCAAGAAAGTATGCACTAGGTGAAGACTATTTTCAAAATATTTGCTCCTACATGCATATTTTGACCGACCTTTGAAGTAATCGCATGCTTTACCCATGTGTACAAGAAAAAAATTTGCTTTGAAGAGTTCTTTGAGTGAAAGTCTTACTCCTGATATGTTTGAAAATTATTTTTCAACCTAGTTATTCCTGAGAGAACCTTTAAAGACATTTAGGTCAGAGTACATATTTGGATAAAGTACCATAGTTAACACAAAACAAATATTTTGTTCTTTGAGGAACATAGACTCTTATAAGCTACAACCGATCAGTCAACTCACTGATTAGTAGATGATTTAATCTATTTTAACTTGCACTGGTTCCTAACTTCAGGTTGTACTATGTCAAGCCTCACTCAGCAAATTGTTAGAAATTAAATATACTGAGATTTGTAGATCTGTTGGAACACAGTAGAGATATTTCATTCAATATTCCATAGTTCAAGGAGCCCTTAATTTCCTTCCGTGAGATCTTTGCAAGTGAAATTAATGTATTTTTCCATGTGATCTTTGACCTGTTGTTTCCTCATATGTATGATATACTCTCCCTCACCTCCATTTCTCAAGTGAACATTAGAAATATCTGAAAGAGTTCATATGAGGAGAGAATAAGGCCACAATTAAAGAGTTTCTGACAAAGTAGATACTCAAAAATAAATAAGATGACACACACACACACACACACACACATATACGCAATCCTGGTTTATTTGTTGTGATTTTCAGCAATGATCTCCCATCTGTTATAAAGAGAAATTCCTTCTGTGGGTATAAGGACAATCATAGTCATTTCCAAGGCACCCTTTCTACTAACTGACATCTAGCAAGATTCTTCTTTTCTTAAAAAAAAAAAGAGCAGGAAAACATCAAATAAAATTTAACATGGTAATCATTTTAAGTGCACAATTCTTTGGCATTATAATATCCATTTTTTTTCCAAAAATTTCCTTTGTTCTTTGGAAATAAAGCAAATAATCTCTATTCTCGCTTCTACCATTTGACATATCCCAGCAGAAACTGGTGAGCTGAATGTGTCTGCAGAGGACTACAGATTATTTAACACAATAGATCTGGGGTTATAAACTTTATGGTGCCCAGTAGCACACGAAAATGCCCTGACTGTGATCTCTATGGCTAGTCAAAGAGGAGTACATTACATAGAATCTGGTGTTGAGGTGCACATGCCTTTATTCTCACCTGTTCAGGCTTCTCTCAAACAGCTCAAGGTGATCATATGATAGCCATAAGGCAGGAAATTTAGTTCAACATTCCTTGGAAATTCCATCCCTCAAGAATATCTTTCAATAAGCTTAAGTGAGCTTAATTCCATAAATCAGACTGGTATAAACATGCTATCTTAAAACAGAGAGATGGAATAGTGTACTTCAACACACAAAGACAGCAGTACACTGAGAATAAGCACTCAGGCTGTTTTATACCCATATGCTTCTGTCAGTCAGGTTGCTTAACAAATTTAACTAAAACTTTTTGTGGAGACAATTGAATGATTACTAGATAGTGAAAGTCTTTCTGCTATAAATCCACGAGTTTACCTGCATGTGTCCTTCATTTCCTAATATTAAAGCTGTTTGGGAAAATTCAGTCAAATCTGACAGGAATGCCACAAGACACAAAAAATGTTTTTCTCTTCAAATTTAGGAAACACACACACAGACACATATTTTACTTATATATGTCACTACCAAAGCATCTTAGCCTTTCCTTATCTCTTTTCCTCAACTTCATTATTGACATAATGCCTCTGATTTTCTTAATACACACTGGCTAGCTAGATCAGACAAAGAAATGCCAAGTATTCTGAGTACTGCCATTTGAAATTATTATGTCCTAGAGCCCTCTGTTCTTATCCTGCAGTGTAAGCTGAGAAAGAATCTTGGGCCATCCATTTGTTTGTGTTTTAAACATAACCAGGTCTAGTAAATTTCTTTGGAAAGACAGTTGTTAGGAGACTCAAGCTAACACAAGCCATCCTCAAATATTGTATGGAGAGAAAATGAAAACTGTCCAGGCAGCCACTGGTATGTCATTTCTTAGTTTTGGAAGCTCAGGCCCTGAACTTCCTATATAATCAGATATATTTATCCTTCTCAGGTCTCTGAGGTGGTTGAAGAATAGACAGCTAGAGTCTCATAGTTAAATTTTGAGTGGTTTAGGAATCAAGAGGGTGTTCTGGATCTAAGAAGATGTTTTTAAAATAGTGATGCAAGTTAGTATGAATGTTGAGTTAGATATAGAACTTTAAACTCATGGAGATGGTTAGATAGTAGAACGTTAAAGTCAGGTGCCAAATACATATGGACTGGACATTGGGAATGTATGCTAAGCCATATAACCCTCATAACTGTGGCCTAATTGCCTCTGTTGTTTTGTATTGTATTTATTGTTATAAGAGAAAGAACCATTTGTTGGACTGAAAGGGGGAGCTGTTGAGGGGAAAAAGATATACCTTAAACTAAAAAAAAAAAAAAAAAGGGTAGAGTATGGGGGTTGAGGGGGAAGAGGGTGGAAGGGTGGGACTGGAGGGGGGAGTAGGGAGGGGATTGTGATTGAGATGTAACATGAAGAAATAAAAAATAAATTATAAAAAATGAAAAAAAGAAATTTAGGCAAGAAAAACAAAAATGAATTCAATGCATCAACAATCTAGCTTTCCTATGCAGACCTTTATTTTGGAAGACTTCAAAAAAAGTTCAAAAATATATAATATATAATGAAAGTAAACTTTTCTGAAAGAAGTTACATGATAAAAATTAGATTTATTAGCTTTGTTTATCTCATAATTCATGTCCATCAATTTTCTGTCATTTCCATTATTTGTGTGTATTCATGTGTAATCTCTAATTGCAGGAAGTTAAACATCCTCATCAATATGGCACAATATTGGGGAATTTTCCTACTTTTTTTCTAATATTAACAAATTTAACTCTAACATTGCAGTTTTGAACATTGTTTCTTTTCATCTATAGTTTTACAGGTTTAATTACTTATTCACATATTCATTCAATCATTCATTTGATGATTTATGGAGAGTCAATGATTATTAATGCAGTGTAATTGCACGAGGAATCCCAAAGAGATAAATACGGCAATTCATGGAAAAAAGGCTCTTTTCTTAATTAATAAACCCTGGGCTCCTTAATTTAAAGGAAGTAGAAATGGATTTTAAAACACCAAATAAATTCATATTCATTAAAAAATTAGAGGATAGTTTCATTATATATTTTAATAGTTTTAAGTTTTTATTATGACTATTTGGTATAGTTTAATTGAGTATTCATCAACATTAAAATTAAAATAGCATGGTATTATTCTGACTCTAACTATTCCATATATTATTCATACAAATAGACTACGCTGTGTGCTCAGTAGCTTAGGAAACACAGATAGTGTTCAATAAGAATGTCACATGTACATGAATGACTCATCATGTAGTTACCTCACATGATTCTTTAAGTGAACACACTGCATGTTTTAAAATGTGCATTTTACTGTAGTCATAATATCTGACAAGGACATGGGCAACATAAAGCATTCTTTTGCAGTTCTGACACACTGATGCATGTTTATGTTAATATCTATTACTCAGATTATAATTTTCTGTGTTCTTGACATATTGATGTACACAAAATCTATATGATGAAATAGTTGAATATTCGTTCTTTTTAAGGCTTATTTATTACTTTAAGTTACATCTCCATCACATTGCTCTCTTTCTACCCCTCCTGGTCTCACCCTCCCATTTCCCCTCTCCCTCCTATCCTACTCCTCTGGAAGCTTTTCAGTTTCAAGAAGTCCCATTTATTGATTGTTGGTCTTAAAGCCTGAGCTATTTATGTTCTGTTCAGGAAGTTGTCACCTGTGCCAGTGAATTCGAGGCATTTCCACACTTTCTCTTCTATTAGATTTAGTGTGTCAGGTTTTATGTTAAGGTCTTTGATCCACTTGAACTTAAGTTTTGTGCAAGGTGATAGGTATGAGCCTATTTGCATTCTTTTACATGTTGACATCCAGTTAGACCAGCCCCATTTGTTGAAGATGCTGTCCTTTTTCCATGTGGTTTTGTCAAAATTTAAGTGACTATAGGTGTGTGGGTTCATTTTTGGGTCTTCAATTTGATTCATTGATCAATTAGTCTCTCTATACCAATACCATGCTGTTTTTATTACTATTGCTCTGTTGTATAGCTTGAAATCTGGGATAGTGATACCTCTAGATGTTTTTTTTTTTTTTTATTGTACAGGATTGATTTAGCTATTCTGGGTTTTTTGTTTCTCCATATGAAGTTGAGAATTGTTTTTTACTGCTCTGTAAAGAATTGTGTTGGTATTTTGATAGGAATTGCATTGAATCTGTATATTGCTTTTGGCAGGATGGCCATTTTTATTATGTTGATCCTACCTACCCATGAGCATGGGAGATCTTTCCATCTTCTAAAGGCCTCTTCAATTTCTTTCTTCGAGTATTTGTAGTTATTGTCATATAGGTCTTTCACTTGCTTGGTTAGAGTTGCCCCCAGGTATTTTATGTTGTTTGTAGCTATTGTGAAAGGTGCTGTTTCCCTAATTTCTTTCTCAGCCCATTTATCTTTTGTATAAAGAAGGACTTCTGATTTTTTTTAGTTAATTTTGTATCCAGCCCCCTTGCTGAAGGTGTTTATGAGTTTTAGTAGTTTTCTGCTGGAATTTTTGTGGTCACTTATGTATGCTTTCATATCATCTACAAATAGATGATATGAAATAGCTCTATGAATTAGCTCTACAAATAGAGCTAATTCTATGACACCAAACCTATAGAAAAACAAACAAAAATGACAAATACCTGGTAGTGTGCAATATAGTTATTTTTAATGTGAAGTAGGTATAATTTAGAAATTTACTTTTTCTCTAAGAAAAATATATTATAATGTATATATAAATATTATAAATATATAATTTCACCCAGGCTCCAGAGTTAAAACATATTTTAGATATAATTTTAGGAAATGTACATGCTTTACACTTCCAAATTTCTCAAAGTTCTGAAGAAATTTGTTATGTAATAGGTATTATTTTATAAGCCAGTTATTTATTATGAAAATAACTAAAAACTAAGGAATTTTGGTGAATTTGAGAAGGTTTCTGAAGTTCACATAAAACCCAGCTCTGTCCTTTAGAAACTTATTTGTCTTGGAATTTTTAATACAATGTGTATACAATGTTATTTGATGTCAATATTGGATCAAATGATAGAAGTTTTACATTTCTTATGAGGTAGGCAATCCATGAAGACAGAAAATCTTTTCTATCCAAAAGATTTGAATGTATTTCCGAATCCATCTTCTGCTTTGCTATGACACCTCTTCTCTGCCTTACTTTCTTCATCAGTAAAACAAATTATGGGAAGCTACACGTAAAACCCATAGCAGGCTCAACTCAGTGAGTAAGGTGCTTGCACAACTTGCTGAATTTGATCTGTGGGACCCACACATTAAGCCTCAATATTTGTCTCTGATTTCCATGTGAACATTGTGGTGGTGTTTTAAAAAACTAAAATATCCCAGTCATTTGATTTTACCAGTGAAGACTCAGGTCCAGATGCTGGGATGAAAGCCTGTTAGCTCAGAGAGGCAGAGAAAGCATGCAGTTGATCTTGCTATTCAGCTGAAAACCCTGGATGAAAAAGCACAGAGCTCAAAAGCTCCTTCTTCTTTTCCACACTGTCTTAAATACCCTTCAGCTCAGTGTCTCTCCTTTTTGTTTCATCCGTCAGCTGGTTTCTTGCTCTGCCTCTTGATCAAGGGTTAATTTTATTTAATCCAGTTTACAGAAAGACCTTAGATTAAAGGTGTGTACTCAGGCAGACACACATCACAAGCACATGTTTAGAGTAAACAGAAAGATCTAGGATTAAAGGCTAGTCATCCCACAATTAGAAACAGGTTTTTTCAGCTCAAAATCTTGGGATTCACAATCAGATCAAATATTCCACAGGACTGTGGTATGTGTACAACTTCCCCCCCAAAAAACCTCCACATACACACACAGTAAATAAATGTAATACAAATTTTAACAGTTTGGGTAGCTCAGCAAAATGATATCTGTAGATAGCCATGACCTGTGGAGACATTAGTAAAGGGCATGCAATTTTTTTTTAGTCTGCCATTTGTATTTCAATAGCTAGAACACTGAGGGAACAAGATTTACCTTAGTATCTGCTTCTCTGATTGTTTTATTGTGTTATGTGATAAGTATGATTTAAAAGGGGGTATTAATTCCATTGATATGTGTTACCTAATTTTTTGTGTCATGTTATCTCTATTAATATAATTATTTTGGAGTATATGAAAAGTGAAAGTATTGGCTAGAGGCAACAGAAGAACCGAATTTAAAAAATCATTTATTAGTCTTAATTTTGCTAAATGCTACCAAATGTTTCTGGGAAAAGTCACATATTTCCCTCTAACTTTTTCAATAGATCTCAGATAATGGCTCCTTTTGTAGACAAAAAACCCCTATAAAATTAATATATAATATATAAATAAACTCATTTATCATGATTGAAATATTTTAAGAGATTCTATGCTTATTCTGTGTAGATTGCTTGATTTCAACTTAAAATAGCTTAAGAGGATTTAAAGGTCCTGAGAAATGATTTAGGACCTATAAATAGTGTCCAGTTCTTTCACAGGGATCACCAACAACTTAGATATTGATGGAATATTATCAACACAATTTTTGGAGTAATGTTATGCAATTCTAAGAGTTAATTTCAAGTACTAACATGACTGGACTTTGTAGTGCCAGACACAACTTGGATATTTCAGATGAAATAACATTTATATTCATCAACTTATTTGAGCAGATGACTTTTCACAGTGTGGGGGTACTTTATCAGTTGAAGAGAAATGAGAAAAACGTTCAACCCTCTATCAGATAAGAATTGCTCTGCATAAAATACTGCAGAATAGGATATCAGCCCTTCTTGTCTCTATCTAAGCTACCCCTCTTTGAACTTGAATTGAATGATTCATTATAAGGTTCTGCATTTACACTTGGATTATAACCTATGATGTGCAGATTTGTGTTCTACCAGATGCCATGGTTGTTTGAACCAAGTCATTAAGTCGTGATCTCTCCTTTTGGTTCTGTTTCCCTAGGGACACTCCCTAGTCCATAATACAAGTTTTCCCAATCAAATTGAAATGTGAAAAGGAGAGCATCTCAGAATTATCGCCAATAACATCACTTAGTGTTTGTCAAACAGTCCTTGGACTCTATATGCATTTAGTTGCTAGTTTCAGTGAAATTTAAATAGTGATAGAATTAAATTCTCCAGAAAAGTCAATGTGATATTTAAAAAATGAGCAGCCTCAGATATTAGAAAAGGAACAGAAGAAAATGCTTTTATAGCAGCATAATCATCAGATCAACAAACCTGTCGGGTGGACGTCTCAGTGGCAATAATTGCTTTGCTATTGTTTTAAAAATCCAAAGTCAGTATAGCTGATTATATTTTGAATGTTCCTTTGTATGTAATGTTTATTATGCTACAGTGGATATTCCTTGTCTAAATGGCAGTCAATACCTTATTTAAAATAATTTGGGACTATTCCTACTTGTTGGAGCCAATAATAATAATAAAAGAATGCATGGGATTTAACTAAGCTGACAAACATTATCCATGGTATTATACTTTATCATTTGCTTTTATTTCAAACATATATGAATTATGAAAAATAGAACTAGAGTAAATTTCATTGTCTGTAAGGCCTCGTTTCAGTTTGTCCTTCAGTAAGACCAGAGTATGACTTTTAGTCCATTTTTAAATAGACTGAACATTAGTTACTTTATTTTGAGGAAAAGCAGGAACATATACTAAAACCACTATCCATCATTGAATTTGTGATTGTTTTCCTCAATTTAACTGGTCTTGTTTTCCTTTTCTAAGTTATTTAGCATTAAATCTTTTAAAAGTGGTGTATTTCAGATTACAAGGAAGAAAAACTCTAGAATACAGCTTTGTTTCACTATGCTACTCTTTTTTCATTGAATATATATATGTTACATATTATTGAAAATGTATATATGCCTATAAACATATATATATATATATGTATGTATATATATACATATGATACATATATATGTATGTATGGTTGTAAGCCTAGCCTTTAAGGGCTGAGCTACCTCTCCAGCCTGTGGCCCTGCTGCAGGAGAGGGCTGTGCTGATGTGCAAGGTCATACTGCCACTAGAGACCATACTGAGATCCTTGGCATGTGCTCATGCCTGTGACCATGTGGAAGTCCATGATCCCCATCCTCCTGATGGTAAAGAGCAAAGAGGCAACTTTGATGTGATATTGTTGATGTAGACTCACAATTGAGAAAGATTGACATAGCAGACTTTTGTGAAAACTCTGCTTGCTGCTCCAAAAGACAAACAAACAAACAAATAAACACCTAACGGCCTAGACAGAAAGCTATCAAGGGAAATGTTTTCAGTTGTGATAATGATGTTGAAGTGTAGTTCTTCATAACTGATGACTTCTGTCAGAGTTGCAGGTGGGGAAGGAATCAGTTTTCCTTAAGGAGCTGGCCACTGGGAGTTTGACTATGCTCCAGTGAGGATCTGGGCAATATAAATTGGACTTTTTTGTTTGTTTGTTTTTCTTCTTCCTCTTTTGGAGGGGAAGGGGGCACAAGGATGTGGAGCTGGACCTGGGAAGATTGGGCTTTGAGTGTGATCAGGGTTCAAAAAGTGAAATTCCAAAATAATCAATAAAAATATATATTAAATAAAGAAAATAGACTTTTTAAATACAAAATATTCTTATTATGGTTCTGCTTTTCTAACTGGAAAAAATCTAACTGGAACATATTTCCAGATCTTCCTCATGTCCTTAATCACCCAAATCCACATCCTTTCCTGCTATCATTAAAAAACAAGCAGGTACCTAAAATAATAAAATAAGATAAACTAAAAATAAATAAAGATGAATAGGACAAAAAACAAATAAAAAATAAAAGAAAAAGCACAAGTAACACATATAGATTCAGAGGCACATGCTTTGGAAAACACAAAAATCCCACAAAAACACAAAATCATAACATAATACACAAGCTAAAAAACTGTGGGGTAAGAAAGAAAAGAAATTACAAAAATACCATTGAGTTTGTTTTGTGTTAACCATCTACTGCTGGGCCTAGGGACTGGCCTTAAGAGTAATTTTTACACTCAATGGGACTCTGCTGTATAGAACTAAGTTTTCAGCAGCGCTCTGGACACTGGGCCCTGTTCCTTGCCTGGCCAGCACCTTAGAACAGACCTTGGTAGTGTTGGGGCAGGAGAGCCGCAGGCCCTAAAGGAGAGATGACCTTTGTCTAATGTGAGATTAAATGAGTTAGCCAAGGCAGTGCTAGAGAGCTCACCCTGGTGATGTGGGTATAGGTGATCTGGTGGCCTGATCAGCTCAGCTACCACCCAGGCCCAGATCTAGGGCTTTGAGTTGGCCTACCCCAACATCTACTCCATCTATGACCTGCTGGAGCACAGATCCTTCAGATACAAAAGCTACAGGATCTCGATGGCAACAACAGGATTCCAAAGAGGATTTCGAAGAGGATTCCTCGTCAGGGTCCAGTATTGATAGTGTATCAGAATCCAGATGCCACAAAACAAAGCAATGACTCATAGCAATGGATATTTTCAAGTAAAGATGTATGGACAAAAGGGTATATTGTGGGACAAACTGTGACACACAGCACAGCTTCCACAACAAGTTTCTTTCTTTCTTTTTTTTTTTAATTTTCTTTTCTTTTTAGGGGAGGTTGCAAGGACAGAGAATAAGATATGAAAGGAAGGGGCGAGGAGTGGATTTGGGATGCTACATGGCAGAAAATGATAAATAATCGAAAACAAAATGAAAAAAAGAACACAAAGTTGTGATGGAGGCAGAGGAAGATTCGGGAAGTGTTTTGGGGGGAGATGGGTTAAATACCACTACAATACATACAATAAAATTCTCAGAGTTAATAAAAATATTTTTACGAAAACAGAAACAAATAAGCAACAAAGAATGATTTGTACACCCAGTGAGACTCCAATGGAGGGAACTAACTTTTCCCTTGTGAATGGTTGTTAATTGGACACAATATGTGGGTTAGACATGTGGACTTGAGTTCACTTCCACTCACAACACTGCCCCCCCCCCCCCAAGCCCAAACCCATGTAGGAACTGTGCCTGCTGCCATAGTCTCTGTGAGTTCATATAGGTATCCACCCTGTTGTGCTTAGAAGGCCTTGTTTCTCCCATATTTTCCATCTTATTATTTCTCCCATTCTGCTACGTACTATAGAATTATATGATTCAAGTTTTTCTATATCAGTATATTAATTACAGCAATCACTCATGAGTTATACTTGAGTGATTACCTCAGATTCTGCAGTTCTTGTTTATTGTTCATCACCGTCCACTGTGAAGTAACACTTGTTTCTCAATTAGTACAGATAACGTTAAAGGGACTGGTCCAATTCTTCCTGTTTCTTAAAACATTGTTTCCCCTCCCCCCCAAAAAGAACAAACTAAAAAGAAAAGCAAAGTCAAGAAAAAATAAACACTTAAAAAATAAAAATTAAACAATTCAGGCAAAAAAAAACTTTTAAGACAAAAAAATTGAAACAAAAGGACCAAAAATATGCCATTGTGTGTTAACCAACCATTCCCACAGAGGGAACCCTCCCTGGAGTGTGGCTGATGCACCAGCCATAGTCCTTTGGAGAAAACTGGTTTTCCCTTTGCCAGTGGGTATCCATTGCACAAAGCTCTGTTGTTAAGAAGAAAACCTTGTGTCTGTTTGTCAGTTCTATGTCCCTGTCTGACTTGAACCTGTCTGGGTCTTTGCAAGCTACAAGGAAAGAATGTCTTCCAGCTATACCAAGACTGATGTATTTATTTATGTATTTATGAAATGACATAGAATTCTGTCATTTGAATACAGTTTTTTTTTTTTTTAACATGTAACAACATATAAGTCGGAGTGTGTTTTAAATGGGAAATGGATACTGGAAACAAATTAGGGAACTACAACCATAAATGGGTCATGATAAACTGACAGTGTCTTAGTTAGGGTTTCTACTGCTGCAATGAAATGCCATGACAAAAAAAAAAAAAAGGTGGGAAAATAGGGGTTTATTTTGCTCACACTTGTACACTGGTGTTCATCACCAAAAGAAAGTCGGGGCATGAACTCGATCATGGCTGGATCCTAGAGTCAGGTTATAGAAGGTCCATGGAGGAGTGTTGCTTACTGGCTTGGTTGCCTGGCTTGCTCAGCCTGCTTTCTTGTAGAACCCAGGGCCACCAGCCGAGGTGGCATCACTCATAATGGGCTGAGTCTCTCCATCATTGATCACTAATTGAGAAACATTTTACAGCTTAATCTCACGGAGGCATTCCCTCAATTGAGGCTTCTTCTTCTGTAATGCCTCTGATTTGTTGTCAAGTTGACACAAAACCAAACACATTTTTAGACCATGTTTAGTCAGAGTTATTGCATATTTTATATTATTCATTTATTGTTTTCCTATATGAATAACAGTTTTCTTGATCACATACCTTCACAGCATTTGGAATTTTTATACAAAGTTTTAACTGTAGTTGTATCATTAAATTTTGACTACTAAGAATCCTGAAATAAGACAGGATTTTTGAAAGAGAAACAGCAACTTTTGCTAATTAAACTGTAACTGTTTTCTGACACACCCAACCTGTATATCTGTCAGCTGCATAGAACTCTGTTGAGTTGCTACTTTAGATTTTACTCCTTAATAACTTTGATTTTCATCTTTATTTTTTAAAACACTGATCATCTGGAAAATGCCATTGCATTCAGCTGAAGCACAGTAACCACTTTGTGGTTTCATATAGTTACATTTAGTTACTTTTAATTGGTGCCACTTAATGTATGTTACCAGAAATAAGGATATCTTCCCCAGACACTTAATCAAAAATGTAGCATTTTTGATATAACTGGATTCCCTAATACTAATATATGTATTATATTACATACATATATTAGTATTAGGGAATCCTAATTAGGGGAAGTAGTTGAAAGAAATAATTTGGAAATAAAGACACATGGAAATTTTTTTAAAAAATGAAATAAAAAAGTACAAATAGGTAAATTATTTTCCTGTCTGCATTTAAGGATTTTAATTATATTTGAGACTTAGTAAGTTAGTTCACATATGATATGGGATGACTTATTTGTGTTGTTTTATTTGTTCTGGAGTATAGTTTCTTCATTGGATATATATCAATAGTTATTTCATTATGTATGTATATGTTTAAAGTTATCTTTTATTGCTCTATCTGTTTAGTTTTTTATTTTCATTTTAAAGGAATAAAATAATATGTATTTCATTCCTAGCATGATCCCTTTTATCTCTTGGTTTAATTTTATTTTGTTTTATAGAACTTCATAAAGACCCTCTGTACTCTGTAATATTGGCTTTATTGATTTTATTTTATTTTTCTAGCTGTTCTCTGTAAGTCTGTCAGATCATATCTAATCTCTTTATTTTCTTTATCCACTTTAATATCCTGTAGTATGTCTTTGAGAATGTCTTTCCCACAAAGCTGCCTTATGGTCATAAATCCCTTTAATAATATAGGAATTATATGTCTAAATACGTAGGTTAATCAACTTCTTTTCTATTATCATTCCATCATAAATGTATTTGCCAATAGTTACTTTTGTTGTCTTTAAGGTTATAATTTCTCTGAAAATTGAGCAGATCTGTGCAAGTGAATACTTCAGAAAAGGACTGAGAAGAATATTAAGGAGGAGACATTTGTTGGAAGCTTTAGTATTTTTTTCTGTAGCAATATCCCAATTATTTATGAATTGAACATCTCCAGAACTGATACTACTCACTTTCCAGAATAATTATCACTGGGGCAGTGAAAGCTTCATATCATTACATGAAGGGAGGTTACATAGCCTCTAAAGATATAATAATTTGCTATGTGCACCCCTTCTTAACTTGCTCTGTGAGACTAACGCCAATTAAGAATATTTCTATTTTCTTTTGTACATCACCATACAGTTAGCTCAAAGACAAATTAGATGAGCTTTTAAAGACTACACTTAGAAAAATCTAGTCTACTGAGACCAAGAAAATAACATCTCTTTGCAATCTTATTAATTTTGAAGTTGACTCAACTTTATGGAGCAGATATTTTTATTGATAAAAATAGGTAGTTCCAGACATTTTTCTGCTGCCTTTTAATAAAACCAGTGAGTTTTAAGAAAGAATATGAAATAAAATTATCTGAAACACATTTGTAGTGTCAATGAATGCTTGAATAAGTTTTAATACCTTATAAATATCGAAAATCATGTTTCATATTAATGAGTTAATAAAAAGTGCTTTATGATTCTATTTTGATGAAAGTCACTCAGCTCTTCCAAGCTACAAATTAGCATAAATATACAACCTGAAGTCGATGAATTGCAAAGCCCTAGTGTATCTTTGTGGAGAAACAGTATTTTCATAAGCCCAGAATGGTATGAATTTTAATAGTGGACTAAATAGTTTAAACAAACATTTGAGGGATATTAACATAAATTATGTTGCATATAAGTAATAGCTAAGATATACCTATATAATTGTATCCATATTAATAGTTTATTAAACAAGTGAACAATAAGATTCTATTGGCATAAAATTTGTTTTTTTCCCAACATTCTAGATGCTTCTACTCTTGTTATTTGAAAATTCAGTTATAAGTCATTTTGCACAAAATTATTTAGAGGGATAATGTGTAGGGACACTCCACTCCAGAGGAGTGGGATGGAAGGGTTAGGGGGTAGAGGGTGGGAGGGCGGGACTGGGAGGGGTGGAAAGAGGACACTATGATGGAGATGTAACCTGAAGCAATAAATAAATGAATTAAAAAAGCAAACAAAAATATTTATAGGGATAATGTTCATTACCTTACAACCATCTTGTAGTCTAACTTCCTCCCTTAAAGTCCTCACTCATGAATACGTAATTATTAAAATTACCTTAGGAATTTGTCTTCTGTGAATTATGAAAAAATATCTTAAAGAGAAAGAGAAGGCCGAAGACTTTCTTAATCAGTTTCCCAGAAGACCTGTCAGACAGGCAATAGAAGGCTTCTATCAGAAGTCTCAATTCTTATGAACTATTCACTTTTAAAAATTTTTTTTTCGTTTATGACAGTCATAGGAATGTCTTATCCCTAGTAGCTTACAAGTTTAATTGACTGAAATTATTCCCCTTGAAAAGGAGAATTATAAAATATTCAAGAGAAGAGCTCTCTTGAATGTGTGCCAAGTACAAGTAGAGATGTTTTAAAAGGTTAGAAAATTGTGCACCCCTAGAAAGGATGTTTTACTTTTCTAGTGTTTGGGAATTTGATGTTGAGCTTAACCTGGACAATATTTCTGTGCAGCTGCCAATGCATATCCAGTGGAGAGCTTGTGCTACAAATTTGTTGTGTGAAGTAGTAACAAAGCACACGCTTGGGGGCGATACTTGATACAGAGTGTGTGTTTGTAGTGAAGGTGGCTATTGAACAGCTGCTCTAAAGTACATTCACTCGACCAATGTAGGAGTCTATTATCCTTAACAAAATAATTATTAATAAAGAGATTGATGTGAATAAATGTTTAAACATGCCTTTATTGTCTAAACAAAAATAAAACCAATCTATGTGCAGTCAAAGAAGTCTTTTGTATATTTGTTGAATGAAAAACTGATGCATGAGGGCCTGTGTGAAGAAAAAAGTTTTAGAGACTTTAGTTTTGCTGTGTAGATAAGCTCAGTCACAAAAGAAATGTAATAATTTTGTTATATCTATGAATGATCTGAAGTTTCTTACTCAGTTTTCTTGGATACATCTACAAAATGCTCCAGCACCACAGGCTCAGGGAACACTGCAGAAAAGGGAAGGAAAACATGGAAGAGCCAAAGGATCAAGAAGTTTTCTGTTAGGTTATATCTCCTAGTAATATCAAAAGTGACAACTATTAAGTCCCAGCAACATGACTCTCTAAACATGAGTTGAATATGAACACCAAGCAGACATTCTATAGTTAAAAATTTTAAATATTAAGCCAGGATATGAATTCTAGCCTCCATCAACTATATCTAGCCAATGAAAATTAGTATGTTTCTGTAAAAGTATTATGCATGATAAAAGTCTATCCTATCCATCAAACAAATTGTGAATAAAATTTAAGTTTTTAATAACAAATATTTATATTACTTTTTAGAATGCTATATGGTGTATTGTGATTATATCTACCCCTATTCTTTCCAGATCCACACCATCCTCCTTTGCTCTTCTACTTCTTGTTCTTGTTTTGTTATAGAGGACACAATCTTATAGGAGACTGCCTAGAATTGTGGTTCTTATATTATTTTTCTGTCTTATTCTGTAATGTTCCTTTAATGGAAGAGTTGTATGCCAGATATATCAATTGAGACATGGAACCCTATGGTCAGTTCTTCTCTGCAGTTTGAGCACATGAGGCTTTCTGTAATAATCATCTGCTGCAAAATCAAGATTCTTTGATGAAAGGAGGGAGTTACATTTATATATGGATATAAGGATACATATTTAGAATGCAGCTAGGATTTATACTGGCTTAGGAAAGTGGCAGTAGTATTTTTTTCCCTTCTTCTTCTTCTTCTTCTTCTTCTTCTTCTTCTTCTTCTTCTTCTCTAGGTTCCATAGCCTTATCAGCCATGGGCAGTTGGCTATGTTTACAGTATCAGCCATGAATTACCTCCTATTGAGCACACCTTAAATCCACTTAGTTGACTATGGTTGTTGCTTTGACATAAGTGCCACTATAGAATCCTTGGAAAAATGTTGCTGTGCTGGTCATTGTAGTGGTTTTGAAGGATTACAAATGTATAGAAATATTTACCTCTTTCTTATCTTGGTATATTACATAGCTTCTTCTAATACTATGAGAACTAGTCCTCAGGGAGGAGATTTCAAGACCAAAACCATCTTGTATCCTCCACATGTTGTATTCAAATCATGTGATTAAATGAGCAATAGGGTTTTAGCTGCCTTGTAATGTAACCAATAACAATGGTAATAACCTATATTGTTTTGGGAGTCCCTTGGACTCCCATGACCAATAACTCAAAATAAGTTTCCTATAACAACATTGGGATGTTTGTTAGAGTCTATAGTTATCTATGGGAGATAACTATCATCCCAACTGGAGTAACTACATTTACTCACTCTATCTATCTATCATCTATCTATCTATCTATCTATCTAAGTATCTATGTATCTATCTATCTATCTATCTATCTATCTATCTATCTATCTATCATATCTCTATCTATCATCTATTTTCTATTCATTCATGTATAATATATGTATATGCATACACACACATATATTGTATGTAATTTTCATTAAACATAAAAAAATGATTCCCAATTGCTTTTCCAACATCTTTAGTGTAATTTATGTATATTGCCTAAAATGTCTTAAAAATACCAGAATACATAACTATACTTACTCTTAAGATTGAATTTTCTAATTAAAATTTTAATACCCAATATTAGCAAATACTTATTATGTCCAACACATGCTTACTGTAGGTTGTGACAATATGTGTACTTTATCATTTTATTAATATAAAATTATTGCCAATTTGAAGCATAATATGATGCATCTTAACTTCTCTGGAGATGCCAATGGAGTGTTCTATTGATTAGATTGGATATATGACTACATCAGAACCCACTCTCACTTGAGCAAATTATGCTAGAGTTTGTTATTAGTAGACTGGACAGTCAACAGTATCAGACACTAGATCAGTGTCATGAGGTGACATAATAGTTATTGGAAACATATAGCAATTTTATCTCTGATAACAGACATTTTCTAACTTTTCATTGAGGAGACAATGTTGTTTCATGAAGGAAGTGGGATAGAAACTGAAGGACAGAAAAATATGGCCATGTGACTGCAGAAGAAATAATATATAGGTCCACTCGTACTTATTCCTAAGGTGGAGAAATGATTTTAGGTTCTTAGTTTAAGGGGTCACTTCATGGTTTTTTTTCCCTGATATGTTTTGGTCTCCAATTTTCTGATATGTGCCTCCCAAACTACCAATTATTGACAAAATCATTGTCCATAAATCAAAGATCATGGTTGATACAACTTAATGTTGACCCTACCATTAATCATATAGTGTGAATTATGACTTAAACCACTGACTGGTGACTTAACCATTGCCTATTCACCATGGATTATGATTAACCTACAATTAAATGTCCCTTTTTTTGTAGTGAAGTAGAAGGCTAGACACAAATTTGAAGCTTGATAAATTCTGATTTCAAGGGTCCTTGAGGTGTTTATACATAAAAGACTGTAATGATGAAATTTAATCACTTATGACAGCTGTCTGTTTTGTATATTAATATTTACACAGCTTAACTGACCCATGAATATTTTTGTGAAGTAAAAGTGATAAAAAGATGTAGTTTAGAAGAACAATATGTTGGAATTGTGAGCTACCATCTGTACAATGTGTGTGTGTGTGTGTGTGTGTGTGTGTGTGTGTGTGTGTGTGCACATCTGCAGGTATTAATTTTTTAATTAGAGATAATACATTTTGGTAAACAAAAGTACTGGAATAACTATTTTTTAATTACTACATAGTAGCAAGCCACCATTTTTTCCTTAACATAGGAAAGAAAAAATTCTACAATAGGTAAGAATTTGCTTCAAAATCACGGGCAGTTCTTCTTTCTCAGGCTTATAAACATACATTATAGATCACAGGCATATGCTTCAGATGCTAACTCTGTATCATCTGTATTACAGAGAGTAACAAAATTTTTTACAAAGTCGTAAAAGATCACACAGAGAGTCTCCTCAAACCTAAAATAGAACACAAGAGTACATATTTTTGAACTCCTTGAAAAATGCATAGATTATAACAAGATAATAAACATTTTTAAATATTTAAATGTTTATTTATTGATTTAAGTTACATCTCCATCACAGACCCCTATCTTCACCCTCGTCCCACCCTTCCATCCTCTCTCCACTCTCCCACCTATCTTACTCCTCCCATGTTGGGTGCCTCCATATTCCAGCCCCCCTCAGTTCATCAGTCACATTGAAGGCTAAGAGCTTCCTCTTGTACTGGGGGGTCTACATAGCATTTCTACTAGAGTGAAGTGTCCTGCTAATAGGTAGCAAAGTCCATGTGTCTGTTCCTTTGGGACAGTTGATTGTAGGATAGTTATCCAGTACTATATGGCTAAAATCCAGTTATAAGTGAATAGATGCCATTTGTATCTTCCTAGGTCAGGGTTAGCTCTCTCAGAATGAGTTTTTCTAGTTCTATCCATTTGGCTGAAAATTGCATGATTTCCTTGTTTCTGATAGCTGAGTAATATTCCATTGTGTAAACTCACCACAGTTTTTTTATCCATTCTTCAATTGAAATATTAAACATTTAATAAGATATATTCATCATTTACAGATTTTCAATTGAAGGTTACTTAAGAAAAAAAAAGTGTCTGTAAGTTTGAATATCACACAAACTTTTTTCACAAGTGGAATTCCCAAGCATTTCATCACAGTATCACCACTGACTGGGCTTGTGAGTTTCATGTTCTTCTTTTTAGCACAGATTTGTAAAAATAGATTTATTTCTGCTATTACTTACTTTGGAAGGCCTATCTGAATATTATTACTATGATGAATCAGTAGGATGATTTATAGTATAAATATTTTATAAGGGATAAATAATTTGTTTGATTCCATCAAAGGTGTTTAGGTAAACAAAAAATACATGTAGCTAATTATTGGAAAAGCCAAAAATATACACAAAACATATCAAAATAGCACAGTGGGTTGTTTCTTAGTAATGAATCAGGCACCAAAGGAAATATACATTGATTATAGCAGGGAGTTTGTACAAAACTAATAGCTAATAGCTACAGTTTCATGTGCTTCTTGATTAATCTGATATGTTTGAAACATTTTATAATTAACAAGTCAAATATTTATTAAAATACAAAGAGATCTATAATGAAAAGCAGCAATTTAAGTTGTTCTCATTAAAGAAGAGGTCATTTAAATCAACATGGTAGAGTGGTTTATGAATATCTTTTGATGGAATTACTGGGTAGCCTCACTTAGCAATACAAAATTTAAATTCACATCATTAACTGATAGATTTGCACTTAATGTCAAGTGCAATTTTAAGACTGAAAATGTAGAGGTTATAAAGTGATCTTTTCATATGAAACTTGGCAGTTGCTTCAACCTTCGTCAAACAGCTTGAGGAAAACACTCTATTTCAGCCTAGAAATTGGAATTATAGTTTCTACACCACTTTACACTCTTTGTCCTGTGAATGCGAGTCTTACTGCTGTTGCCATGATGGTGTACATCTGTGGGACAGAAGAGATAGAAGGCATGAAAAGATTCTGAGGTTTGAATTTTTTTCCAGCATTTTCCTGGGTAATTTTGAAGTTTCTATAGGGTCTAAGTAGGCAACTCAGTTTTTAAACCATAGTGTCATGAATGTCTTCAGTGGCACTGATAAGGTCAAGATTGAGAAATATTAATCTTGGAAATCATACTTGAATTTCCTGATCCCTGAATCCTGGCAGTTGTAGTCTTAGTAGTTGGTAATGGCATGTTCTCCCTGTCCTGGCTTCTGAATTGAAGCAGAGATAAGACTTTCCTTAGGAGCTAGTACTGAGGTATTTGCTGGGCATCAATGAGATAAGTTCATGTGAACCTTCATTCCCAATAATAATGAAGTATTTGCAAGCATCTAATAATGTGAATCAAGCCTAATTATATTTATATTCAGTTTAGTTGCTTTTAAACATGCAAACACACCCTGATAGAGTAACTTATATTCCCAAATACTAAGGAAATGGTGGGTTAAGATTTTCAATTTTCACTGCAGTTTATCAATTAAATACATATATCATTTTATTTTTATTCTTTATAAGGTTTTTGACATGGTACTATTGCCAGGATTTTTCACTGTTATTATGACATTACTGGAAATATTTCCATGAGACACAAAGTAAGCAATAGTAAGCAAGCAACAGTGAAGACCATTGACAGGAATATGAGCAGAACATGCACAGGAAGATGGCCTTCAGATTCTTGCTGCTACTGCCTTTAATATTCCCTGACTATTTTTGCCATGTCTTCTTCCCTGCTCACTTGGTTGGTGATCTTAAAATAAACTGTTTTTAAAGTTTGAATCCATTATGTTTTGCCTACAACCAGTTAAAACTTTGTTGTTATTGTTCCTGCTCATCTATCCATACCTCAGTCACAGGACATGTATCAGAGATATCTTGTAGCCACCATGTTAAGATAAAATTGACATCCCATTAATTGCAAAAGTTGATTTATAGTGATAATGGGAGTGCACAGTTTCATATTAGTATGACCAACTATACAATTAGGAAACTAGGATTATGCTATCATCGTGACATTCATGTCCTAGCTCCACCTATGTGTCTATTTTCTACCTGAGATTTCCATTCTTCAACTTCATTTTTCAATAATTTGCTTGACTAGTCAACAAGATCAATATACATGACAATACTTTATGCAAAGGAACACTAACCTATAATGAATATTATGCACTTGAAAAAAATGGATACTAATCTTTCTGATAAATATATTGCAACATTCTTCAAATAGAAAGCCAAATGGAGAGAAAATTCCAGGTGAGGAAAGCATATGAGGGAGTTAGTAGCAGCAGCTCCATGGAACATTTGCAAGAACATTTGTGCATTTAGATTGGAGCAAAAACAAACATTCATTTTGTCATGATAGAAATAAACATTTTTATTTAGGTAGTATTTGACATCTAAACAAATGTCTTCAAATAAAATAATATTTAGAAAAGTAAGACTTATACAAATGTTCAGTTGCTAAGTAAATATTTTATTTCTTAGATTTTTGCCAATGCAGGTGTTAATGTACATGTTAAATTAGGTATGGGTGTACTTTCCAGGCTATGAGGGATTTGACTATTCCCTTTTCTATAGCTATTTCTATGACACAGTTAAAATCGTGGCTCAGTAAAACAAGTAATGTGACTACAGTTATGATAATATTTACCAACATGAAAATCTCTTTTGCATAGTTATAAAATTAAAGTTGCTTAATGTTACAATGTTTTTCTAGAAATATTAGATGATAAGGGGTTATTTGATTATATAGGCTACCTATAATGAGATAAAATCATTTTGAATTATTTTTCCTTTCAAACATACAGCTAGGAATTTACAAAATATATTTGAGTTTGTTACCTAAGTAACATAAAGAAATTTTTATGGACTAGGGCTAATACAAATTACTTTCTTGGAAAGTCTCTTGGGTCTAAATTTATAAAGAATCTTTTCATCTGGGAACTATGAGAAAATAGCCCATCATCTACTTATAACTGGGTCTAGAAGAAGCCCATTTATGAGAATTCCATTCCATTCTAAATCTCATTTACAACACTATTATGGCAAAGTGGGCAGATGTGTTTTTCAGGAAATATGCACTAAAACATTTGGGAACTATAAAGTATCAGATAAGTATTTGCTTTAAAGGGAAAAATAAATAAGACAATAAAATTATACTAATTTTGTACTTGAACAACTTTCTTATAATTTTGATTGTATTATATTAAAATCTATAAGATAAGAACTAAAATTTTGTTGTCAATTTTAAATTAGAATATGATTAATAAATGTTATGAATAATATAACTTTAACATGTTACCTAGAAGAATAGATATGTATTTGTTGTGAGTAGAGCTCCTTGGTGTTATATTTAATGTGGCTTTTAATTGGGTTATTATATATATTTTTTTTTGTTTGGTTTGCTTCTTATGTGAATTCCTAATAAAACTATGTTAAAAGATTGTTATTTTCCTTTGAAAATATGTTGATTTTAGCTACTAAAACTCTCTGATTACTTTAATACACACAAGCTCATCAGTTTCTTTGTGGACTGTTCTTTCATATAATATATATTTTCTCATCTATTCCATTTTGCTTAATGATGCTGCTACCCTGATTATCTTTCAATTAACATATATTAGACAAAACTTTTTAACTTATTTTTCAGACTTAACTAATTATGTTTTAAATGGCATGAGGATAATTCTAGCCAGTGATATTTCCACATTTCCATATTTGCATTAGTAGGTGGCAGAGAGGAGAGAAGCTATGTCTACATTCACTGTTCTGACCTATGAACATCTGAATGATTAGTAACCCAATAATCCCTGAAAAAAAGCAAGCCTGAGACTATCACCAGTTTGGCACCAAGGGGCCAGACATGAAGCTAGTTAGTGTCAACTACCAGTCTGGTTGTTGTCTCAAGTTCTTTCCTTGCCCATCTCTCCCAAGTATCAATCTGTCTAGGTCCATGGTGCTGTGGCAGGCTTGTTCCCTGTCCTGGGAGCCCATTTGAGCTTGTGTGGAGCCAGACTGGTAGTTGACACTAACTAGCTTCATGTCTGGCCCCACACAAGCTCAAATGGGCTCCCAGGACAGGGAACAAGCCTGCCACAGCACCATGGACCTAGACAGATTGATACTTGGGAGAGATGGGCAAGGAAAGAACTTGAGACAACAACCAGACTGGTACCATGGAGCTTGGACAGGGAGCTAACCTGATATGAACATCAGTCTGGTACTATGTAGGCCTGGTGGTCAGACCATACTGGAGATGACCCTTGTCAGATGCCATAAAGAGAAATGAAAAACTGGGGCATAGTACTCCTGAGACTTCTCTTGAGATAAGCCCAGACACTCAGAGATCCTGGGTACCACAAAGAGGAGAAATGGAAGAGAAACAGAAAGATGTAGGCACAACAAAGAGTAAGACTGGCAACTTGAGGGTAGTAAAGAAAAACATGATGAGAGTGGTCAGTGATACCACCTAGAACCATGGTGGGAACCTGGCCTCTGCTGTGACCAGGGGCCATATCCTTGTCCATTGCCCTGCAGCAGCAGCAGCAGCAGGTCTCTGTTACCACCAAAACCCAGGTGGACAACCCTGGCCTGGGCTGTTACTCAGGGGCAGGTTGATAGATATCTGAGGGCTGTGCAGATGTGACCCACCATAACATGGGTCTCATGGGAGAACTGGCCCTAGAGGCATGAGAGCAAGAGAGCTGTTACTGTCTCTATCCAGCCTCAGTACCTAGGAGAGACGTCCCTGCATATTTAGGAGTTGCAAGTGAGCTGGCCTCAAAGATGAGAGCTTGGTAGAACTGCTCCTACCACTTCCTTCCCTGTGTTGACATGGATGACAGAAAGACACCTTCTCCCTCAACCATAGGAGCTGAAATACCTGGCCCTGGGGTTTTGAGAGCAGGAGAGCTGGCCATGTTATTGAATAGCAGCAGCACTTGGGAGAGTGGGCCTTGTACTTTACCTGGTCAGGATAGTACAGCTGGGCATAATTTTGGTGTTCTGGGTGAGCAAGCCCTGAAGCTGAGAGTGTGGGAGTGCAAATACTGCCATTTGTCTGCCTTGCAGTAGTGTTGGTGAGGGAGAGATCCCCTCCCCTCCCTTTTGTCTTTACCATCAGTAGCAGACTGAATATCTGGTCCTCATGGGGTCATGAGAGCAGGATAGCTGTCCTATCCCTCACATGCTGCAGCACTCAGGAAAGCAGGACTTACAGCTTGCCTGGGCAGCACAGTATAGCTGGGTTCTTGATGTGGGGATTGTGTGGCAGCTGGCCCCAAAGGTGTTAGTGTGGGAGAGCCGTTCTGCCTTTTTCTGCTTTGCAGTGGTGTTGTTGACAGAGAGATCCCTTCTACTCCATTTTGCCTTCCCACCAGTGGAAGATAGAAGAACTGGACAGTTGGGGTAGTGTTATTAAAATAAAAAATACAAATGAAAATTAAAATTAAAAATGCAAATGAATGGTATTGAAATAGAAGGATTGCTTGACATAGGAGCAGATGTCACTGTCCTCTCACATGAGTCTTGGAATTCAAAGTGGCCACTTCAAAGGGTTCCTACACATTTTATAGGAATTGGTAAATTATCACATGTAAAACAAAGTGTACAATGGCTTAACTGTGTGGGACCAGAAGGGCAAACAGGGAAGTTGAGACCTTATGTGGCTGATGTACCCATAAATTTATGGGGAAGGGATCTCTTACAACAATGGGGTACTCAAATTAATATTCCTGAAATGCCAGAAATAACAAATAATGAAATAATGGATGCTTTTGAGGAAGGTATTGACATGCGTACTCAACAACAATTGCAAGCTATGTCTACTGTCCAAACACAGGACACCCCAGACATTGAGATTATAAATACTTTTGAGGAAGGTATTGATATGAGTACTCAACAACAACTGCAAGCTATGTCTAGTGTCCAAACACAGGACACCCCAGGTATCGAGTCTCCAAATTTATACTAGGGGCCACTGCTTAAATTCCAACAGCCCTACCCTTGAAATGGCTATCAAATAAATCAGTGTGGCAAGAGCAGTGGCCCATAACAAAGGAAAAATTGGAGGCTCTTGAGCAATTGGTAAAAGAACAGCTGGAGGCTTGTCATATAGAAGAGTCTACCAGCCCATAGAATTCTCCTCTGTTTGTGGTTAAAAAGCAATCGGGTAAATGGAGAATGGTAATATTTAATTAGATCCAATTGATTTAAAAGACTGCTTTTTCTCAATTACATTGCATAAGAATGATAGGGAAAGGTTTGCTTTCTCTGTACCTACTCTTAATAACAGTAGGCCAATCAAGAGGTATCACTGGAATGTGCTTCCACAGGGAATGTTGAATAGTCCAACTCTGTGTCAATATTTTGTACAAAATCCATTAGAAATAATGCGTAAGCAGTTTCCTCAATCTATTATCTATCACTATATGGATGATATTTTGTTGGCCAATTCTGATGTAGTTATTTTAGAGAACTTATTTAAGGAAATGCAAAGAATTCTACCACTACGGGGGTTAAAAATTGCTCCTGAAAAAATACAAAGAGGAGATTCAATCAACTATTTGGGTTATAAAATAAGTCAACAGAGAATAAGATCGCAAAAGGTACAAATCCGTAGAGACCAATTGAAAACTCTTAATGATTTTCAAAAATTAATGGGAAATATAAATTGGCTAAGGCCCACCCTTGGTTTAAGTACTCATGAGTTAAGTAATTTGTTTCAAGCATTACAAGGGGATTCAAATATAAACAGTCCAAGATGTTTAACTGCTAAGGCAGAAAGGGAATTAATGTTGGTAGAACAAAGATTGCAAGATGCATACATAGATCGAATTGATCCCCAACTTGATTGTATTTTGGTCATTTTACCATCAACTCATTCTCCTACAGGGCTTATTATGCAACGGGAAGATAATAATATGGAATGGATTTTCTTACCACATAAACAAAGTAAAAAATTAAAGACATACATAGAAAGGATATCTGAATTAATTGTAAAAGGTAGAATAAGACTACGTCAATTATCAGGAATGGACCTGGCTGAAATAGTAGTGCCTCTTACCAATGCTGAAATTATGTCATTGTGGGTAATCAATGAATATTGGCAAAGAGCTTGCAGTAATTATTTGGGAGAAATTAATAACAAATTTCCAAAAGGCAAACGTATACAATTTATAAAAAGAACTAATTGGATTCTTCCTCGTATTGTAATGGGAACACCAATTCCTGATTCACCAACCTTCTATACTGATGCTAACAAGATGGGAATGGCAGGTTATAAGACAGACAAAATCAGCAAGGTAATCAAAAGTCCATATACTTCAGTTCAAAAAGCAGAATTTTATGCAATCCTTATGGTGTTATTAGATTTTCCAGAGTCTCTTAACATAATTACGGATTCTCTATATGCAGAAAGAGTTGTGTTGCATATAGAAACTGCTGAATTTATTCCCGATAACACAGAATTAACTTCTTTATTTATACAATTGCAACAGGTCATCAGAGGTAGAAATAATCCATTATATATAACCCATATCCGATCCTATACAGGTTTGCCAGGTCCACTGGCACAAGGAAATGAGGAAATTGACCAATTACTCATAGGAAATGTGTTGGAAGCCTCAAAATTTCATCAGAAACATCATGTTAACAGTTCAGGTTTAAAGAAAAAAATTCTCTATTACCTGGCAACAAGCCAGGGAAATAATTAAAAAATGTGCTATGTGTTCTCTGTATAACCAAATTCCATTACCTGCCGGTAGTAACCCTAGAGGTACTAAAAAGAATGAAATTTAGCAAATGGATGTTTTTCACTTTGCAGAATTTGGAAAACAAAGGTACGTACATCATACCATTGATACATGCTCAGGGTTTCAATGGGCAACTGCTTTAAGTTCTGAAAAAGCTGATTGTGTTATTGCACATTTGTTAAAAATAATGGCATTTATGTGTGTACCTGCACAAATTAAGACTGATAATGCTCCTGCATATGTATCCTATAAGATGAAGCAATTCTTTGCATATTATAATGTAAAGCATGTTACTGGTATACCAAACAATCCTACAGGACAAGCAATTGTAGAAAGAGCTAATCGTACCTTAAAAGAGATGCTTTTAAACAAAAGGGGGAATTAAAGAATCCCAGGGATAGATTACACAATGCAATGCTAACTTTGAATTTCCTAAATGTTGGTGAAAAGGGTACCACTGCAGCTGAGAGACATTGGGTTATACAAAAAACTGAGGAATTAAATCAACCAATATATTATAAGGATATGTTAACCTTAGAGTGGAAACCTGCAATGGTTTTAAGATGGGGACGTGGTTATGCCTTTGTGTCTACAGGGAATGAAAAAATGTGGTTACCAACAAAACTTATAAAGATTAGATCTGACCAGGAGAAGCTCCCATTAGCTGAAATATGAATGTCTTCGCATGGTAAGAGTATTTTTTTAATGGTATGGTTTTCATGATATTCCAATCTTTTATCCAGGATGGACAGAGTTTATGGTGTTCATAATATTCCAAATGATAAATTTTAGTTTCAAATTTTCAAGATTGCTTTTGAAAAATAAAAAAATTGTTTTTCTTCTATTGTCCAAAGAAAATTTGCCCTAGGAAAGATACTACATGCCATCTTTTTATGACATGAATGGAGACTTACAAATGTCTTTCTTCTGTTCAAAGAACAGGAAATATTCCTTCATTGATTTGTGTATCCTGCACATCCAATGCATTTTGGTAATTGCAGAACTATATGTTACTTGTGAGAAATTATATATTTTCAGAACAATGGGACCTGAGTCCAAAGAAGACAAGACAAGTAACCCAAATGATCCAGCCTCATAGACTGCCTCAATAGCTGTTTCCTCCAAAATCTGCATCCAGAACAACTTCAAACAGCTTGCTGAGATGGCCCAGCCTCAAAGACTGTTCCATACAGGACATCAATAAACTCCTGAACCAAAGTCCAGCTTCGAACTACAAATTACTCAGAACATTCAAATAGCTGAGCACATAGAGACTGGACAATAAATATTACAATTTACTTGCTTAACCATTTTTTTTTTCATTTTATTTGGGCCCATAAACAGGTATTCTGCAACCCAATTCAGCAGGAAGTAGTTTTAAGAGAGCAACGTCCCATTCCCAAAAAGTGGAGTGGATGATTTTTTGGTCATTTGATGTGTTATAAATGTTGTTTAAGGGTAATGGCTACAAATTGTCATATGGTCTTGTTAAGCAAGGTATAGAAAGTTAGACTTGAAGATTTCTTTTTCTTTTCTCTATCCTTCTTTCTCTCTTATATAGGGGGAAAAGACTTGAAAAGAAAAAGGGGGGGATATATCCATATATATATTATAGAAATGATAAGATATAAGGATAGATTATTGAATCTGCTCTGAAACTCAAAACTATTGTTATTCTCAAATAAGGTTATCTTTCAATACATTGATATAGAATTTTGTATATTGATACAAAAATAAGGTTAAATTTTGATTCGTTGGTATAGAATTTTATAATTAATATATAAGGTATTGTGCCTACACAAATCATTTAAAAGTATAGGTTTACTTCCGATTCTTTTATGGGTTGCTATTGCAATCTATTTAGGAGTCTGGATAATATAAGTTGGCCAGTTGAGCTTCTGGTTATGTCAAATAGTAGTCTTAATTTATCACAAAATAAGCCAGGCATGGTGGCGCACGCCTTTAATCCCAGCACTTGGGAGGCAGAGGCAGGCGGATCACTGTGAGTTCGAGGCAAGCCTGGTCTACAAAGCGAGTCCAGGATAGCCAGAGCTACAGAGAAACCTTGTCTCGAAAAACCAAACCAAACAAACAAACAATTTATCTCAAAATAGATTTAATAGTTTAAACAGATAGTAAATGGTTAAAATATACAGTTTGCTTGTTCAAAGATAGATAGATTAGATAGATAGATTTATAAATAAAATAGATAAATGTCTTCAAAATCCTCAGAAGCATACAGAAAATGGCATTTAAAGATGTTTTTAATATTTTAAGAATTGTTTGAATTAAGACAGTCAGCTCCTGACAGCTCCCATTTGATTTGGAAGAAGACAATGAGCATCAAAAAAAGAAATCCCCCATCAGGAGATAATTCCTCAAAAAGAAATCTCCCATCAGGAGATAATTCCTATAGTGAAAAAATGTCCCTGCTGTCTCAACAGATTATATTTAGTCCAAAGATGGACCAGAGCATAAATGCAGGTAAGTTGATGCCCTGATTCTGTAGAGACAGAATGGGAAAATCCTTATTTCCTGCTGCACAATTTAGTCTGTGAAAAATGCTTGGCCAGAAGGCTGAAGATGATGCTCCAATGATATCAAGACATATTTAGGACTGTCTAGGCAACAAACTGTCATATTTCTTTTTGGAAGCTGCTCCGCTATGCTTCCTACTCACTCAAATAATAACTTTATCCCTTCTTATGTCTCTGATGGGGTTGAAGGCTTAATAGTTATAAAATTTCAATTGAACTTGAGTTGTTTAGGATTTAAAAGGATATTTTCAAGTCTAAATAAAATATTTAGCTTTATAAATATAGGATGTGATAGAAATTATTTAGGTTCAGAAATTTAGACACACCAAGATAGATGATTTTTTTTCCTTCTTCAAGATTGTCTGGTACAAATAGGCTAAACATTATGTGCATAACTTTTATATATGGTTTTCTTGATTGTTTCATATTTGTTCTTATTGTTTTTACTATATGAATTAAAAAATTTAGCTTTTTTTTTTTAGACAAAAGGAGGGAATTGTTGGGGTAGTGTTAAGCATTCTAAATGTTAATTAATTGGTCCTGCTTGCTGTCTGTTACTTACATTGACTCTGATTGGTTAAATAAAATGCCGAGGCCTGAGACTGGGCAAAGACAGAGAAAGGTGGGACTTCCTGTGATTAGAGCAGGAAGACTGCACTTTAGACAGAGGATTAATTCATTCCAGCCAGGAGCAGCAGGAAGGAGGCACACACCATGGGTTAGAAAATGGAACCTCATTCATTCCGCATGGCCAGGAACATCGGCATGGCATGGAAAATGGCAGTCCAAGGGGACGTATGTATATATGGGGTCATATTTGGGTAATAGAATTAAGAGCTAACTTAGATGGGCTAGGATTGCACAATTCAGGCCATGGCTTGTTAAAATCCACCTGGTGTCTGTGTGCTCATTTTTAATGTCTGCTTAAAGATTAACGGCTGCCAAACCAATTAACAATAATATAAATACTGGTTAAATAGTTTAATTAGCTATATTTTTTTACACTGGACTTGATGGGGTTACAACAGCAGGAGAGCTGTCCCTAACCCTCATACACCGATGCATTCAGGAGAGCAGGACCTATACCTTGTCATAACAGCACAGTAGTGCTAGCCCTAGATGTGGGGGTTGCAGGCCCAAATCCAGGGCTTTAGATTGGCCCACCCCAAAATCTACCCCACAGATAAACATCTGGAGTGCATGAAGAGGACAGTACTACAGACTCAAACTATAGCAACTCCATGACACAGCACAAAAAGATATCTGAGCAGCATCCCAATGAGATTCCAGTACTGACAAAATAGCAGAAGTCAGAAGCCTCATACCAACCAAGGAGTCATTGTAATTAACACTTACAAGCAAAAATTGTCAAACAATAGGGAATAATGTGGAACACTGTGACACACCAATGCTTCCACAATGAAATTCTTTTTTTTTTCTCTATTTGGGGAGGTTGCAAGGGTTGAGCACTGGTCTGAGGGGAGGTGGGAGATGAGTAGGATTGGGGTGCATGATGTGAAATTCACAAGAAAAAATAAACATTTGGGGGGGTCATAAAACAATTAGTACTTATTAGATAAAACTTTTAAACTTAGTTTTTCAATTTTAAATAATTATATTTAAATGCCATGAGGATAACTCTGATATTTCCACATTTGATACATATTTTTTATCTATTTGTTTTAATTTTATTTTTCTGCTTTGTTTTGCATTTTTCCCTGCTTCTGTTTTTCCTTTCTTTCCTATCCCTCTTCTATTTTCTTTTCTCTCTTTTCCTTTGTTTTCTTCATTAGTTTAATGTAAAATATTGCCTCTTCTTTTACAAATTGAAACTTGTTTCTCAATGAATTATTTGACTTAATATCACTCCAACTGTAAATGTAATATTAATTTTTTATTTCTACCATTATATTTATATGATATTTTATTTAGCTCTTAACTATAACTATTTTTAATATAAAATGTGCATTTGGGGCTTTACTGAAGCTAAATCTTTGGTTGATGTTCTCACTGAACTGTTGTTGGGTATCATCTTTGAGCTTTACTGAAGCTAAATCTTTGGTTGATGTTCTCACTGAACTGTTGGGTTTCATCCTTTTTCATCTTTTTTCAACTTGCCCATTCTTATTATGCTGCCACATATTAATATGGCTACAACAATAACGAAATATTTTCCTGGTGATTTGTGAATAAATTTAGAATGGAGGGGATTTTTGAGTCATGCAGCATGCCAATTTTTAGTTGAAATTAATCAAGGCAATGCCCTGCCTTCTTGGTCCTGATACTGTAGAGAAAGACATTTTCTTTATTTTTTAAAATAATTTATTGATGTTGTGTGTGGTTTTAAGTAGAAATGGTCCTCATAGACTCATGTGCTTGAATACTTGGATCATAGGGAGTGGTACCAGCATGAGGTGTGGCCTTATTAGAGTTGATGCGGCTTGGTTGGAGAAACTGTGTCATTGTGGAGGTGGGCTTTGAGGTCTCATACATGCTTAAGCCATGCTTGGTGACTCAGTCCCCTTTAGCTGCCTGCAGATCAAGATGTAGACCTATCGGCTTTTCCAGCACCAAGTCCACCTGTATGGTGCCATGTTTCCCAGCATGATAATAAAAGCCTAAGCCTCTGAAACTGTAAGCTTGCCCCAAATTAAATGTTTTCCATAATAGAGTTTGCTGTGGTCATGGTGTCTCTTCACAGCAATAAAACCTAACTAAGATAATTGTTGGGGGTTTTGGGTAGTATTTCACTTTTTGATAATTTTAGTTTGAAATTGATTCACTATGCCAATACTGATACACTATTTAGTATTTTAAGGAAAGCTGTAATGTGTCTTATGGTGAAAACATATGTTAGATAAGATTATTTCAAATAGTGCTATAAGCTTTGCATTTAGTGTAAAATAACCAATGATATCATTCATGAAGAAAAAAGAACAATCCACCGACTTTTCCATGATCTCAATCAGGATGGTAACATTGTATTCATGATGAACCTGTGGAAAAAAAGCATAATAAGAATAAATGTGTTAGGTCATGGGATGAATAACTGATTGGGGGTCATAAAGAACAGCATTGTTGTTAGTCTGAAAACCAAAAAAAAAAAAAACAAAAAACAAAAAACACAGCAACAACAACAACAAAATACCTCATAGATGCTTTTTCCTGGGGTTAAAAATTATTTATCCTTTCTCTACATGCGCTACTTATTCCCATGACACATATCTCAAAACATAATAAGACATGAAAAATATTAAAATTTAAGGACAGGCGGGGAATATACACAGAGACATTGGAGGAAGTTTTCAAAGAGCTACCAAGTTACTATATAGGGAAAGATTATATGAAAGAACAAATGTACAGGATTCATAAGGATGTTTCACTCTAAAACTTTCTAGCATCAATTCTTACATAAAGCCTTTTTGTTTTGGGGTAAAGATTCATTTGTATTTTAAAATACTTAATTTAAAAACTTTTTTCTGATTAATACAATTCTATCACAACTTTTCTTCTACTATGCTCTCTTTAAACTTCGTGACCCCTTTTTATTAAATTGTTATTAGTTATTGTTTAGGAGGCCATGTTGGTGAGACTTCACGGTGTAGGTTCTGATATTCCTAGGAGACACAGCCTCAGAGAAAACATCCTATTCCTCTGTCTCTTACATTCTTTTCACCCTGATTTCTATCCCTTGGAGGTTGGGGAATCCTGAGACAAAGGAGGTAGAAGGATTGTTGGAACAAGAGAACATGGAGGACACCAGAAGAAAAAAATCCTTTCAATCAACTAAGCAAGGTTCATATGAGCTCACAGTGACTGAAGCAGCAAGCAGAGGGCCTACATATGTCTTCACCAGGTCCTTTGCATTTATTGTGGCTTTTAGCTTGGTGTTTTTATGGGTCTTCTAATAGCTTTTTCAATTTATTTCTTCAGTGTTTAGATTTTTTTTTTTATTGTAGAGGTCTTTCTTGTCCTTGGCTAGAATGATTTCTACACTTATAAAAAGTTCTTCTGATTATTCCTGTTTCGCAGCATCTGCTTCACACATATTGTTAGTCTGTCATCCCAAATTTTGTTTTTGCTGACTCTGCTTATGGTCATTTTCTTTTTATGGATTGTTTACAGATCAAGAATTGGATAACAGCTGATTTTCCTCTCTTGATCATTTTGTTCTGCACTCCAAATTATAGTCTGGTATTTTATTTAAATGATTCTGCATCTTACCTAGTGTGTGTGTGTGTGTGTGTGTGTGTGTGTGTGTGTGTGTGTGTGTGTTTACAGCCTGTTGCTTTTCTTTCCAAACTTCTCAAGTATTTTGTAAGTTACAGATTGGATTCATTGTTTCATATTCAGGGGGTATAGGAGATTACTGCTTGCTCCTTATCTGTCATTGATTTCCTTCTACTACACTTGCCTTTAAATAGGCAACTGGTTATTAGACATGGGAAGGCTTAAAGGCTAAAATAATCTATTCAATTCACATGGAGGTAACAGCTTCAGGGAGGAGCTGCTATGTTGTGACCAAAAATACATATGAACTATGTTTGGGGAATTAGAATGAACATATTTAGAGCAGGTATCTTGAAACATCTGAAAACTTAAACTTGTATTCCTATGATTTGTGTGTGTTTCCCAAAGGTCCATATATGAAAAGTGTGGTCTCCAGCCAATGGTATTACTGGGGAGTGTGTAAACCTTACAAAATGAAGCCTAATGGTGGGTTTTAAAGTCTAAAAACCATGCTCTTGAAGTCAGAATAGGCAGTGTATCTCTGTCATTCCCTGAGTATGAATGGTTTCCTACTAAATACTTTCCCTCTGTTATGGACCAGCATGAGTTCAAAGCATCTGGGCCAGTTGGTTTGGTTATAGTGTAAAACTTTCAAAAGCATAAGTCAAAATAAACCTTTCCTTTTGTGAGATTGTTTTATATCAAGCCTGGTTTATTGTAGTAAAAATCTGATGAACACAACTGTGCCTGTGTACTAGACTCCAAGCACAAATAGGACAATTCTGAAGAACTCATGCTTCCATCTGAGGCTGTCAGCTGAAATACCTGTTGGTGTGCTGGTATTACTGATACTGTGTATTTGCTTTGAGATAGAGAAAATAAATATTAAATATGAAACAATTGTTGATGCTATAATTCAAACTCTTTATTGATGTTCATGGAACATTTAGCACATGGGCAGGAGTAGGACTAATTTTCTTCCTTTAATGGCTCCTACTAGCAGAGACCAACATCTTTCACTGCAGAAAAGTGGATTCACTTCAAACTATGACATCAGATTTCACTTTGTATTTGGAATGCTATGACTTAATCATCAGCAAAAAAATAGATAAATAAATAAAATATGACAATAAAGCTGTGAACACATGCTGTAGGAAATTGGAAATTGTTAAAGTAAATATATTTTAATATATAAATAAGTAGGATACATTTAATGTTTGTAGAGAAAACAAACACATGGATTAAATGGCTCATCAATGAGAAAAAAGATATGGAAAAGTTGTGTTTTCATTCACTTGTTTTACTCCCTATAATCTGAGACTTAGAATTTATCAATATTTATTTTATCATTTATCATTATTTTTATCAATATAAACAAACTTTCAAAATATTATTAAAATTGTAGTAACACTAGAAGGCATCATAATAATAAGTGGTGAAAATATTGATTTATATCTATATATAAGATATATTTACTGTAGTTGTTACAAAGTCAAGTATAGAATTATAAAATTATTGGCAAAATATGATTAGCAGTTGAATCAATAAATACAAGGCTTTGAAGTCACTACTAAATCTTGGAAACCATTCAGCTATTTTATTATCAATATCTTATAGCACTTTCTGCTTAAATATGAAACAGGATTCTGGTCTGGTGATTCACTTTAAATAGCAGGAGAACCATAACATCTGGTAGAACTGTTCATTTCAAGTATCAGCTCGTGCTGAGTGCTCCAAATGTTTTTTTTTTTTTCACAAAATGAAGAGAAAGACTATTAAAATTTTCTGTTACAATATTAGTTAAAATGAATTTGTAACCAAGGATTTTTTTCTAACTACTATAAAGATCTTTCATGTTCAAAACAAGTCTGCCATATAATTTTTTTTTTTTTTTTTTTTAGCTGTATAGACAGAGACACAAAATGGTTTGGAAAAAAAACAAGGATTTCTCTTTAATCAACATGAATTAAATGATGAATATATACATTAGGTACATTTATTGCAAATGCATAGCATGAGAGACAAACCAGGAAAAATAGAGATTAAAATTAATTAACATAACCATATTCTACAAATAAGTATATATAAGAAACTTGAGTGTTATGTACTTTAATATCATTTTGGAATCCAAACTGTATAGAATAAATAGGCATTTTAAGTGATCTGTTCTATACATGTATAGATACCTATAGACATACAGAAAAACATAGGTCCCTCAACAATCTGGTAAGGGGAAATCAGATTTCATATAGTAACATATGCTTTGGTCTCAAATTCAACACATTATCTGGGACAATGATCTAAAATAACTGTATATACTCTGTTTGGAGGGAACAAAGTTACCTTTCAGAAAGCTATGGACTAAGATGCTTTGATCCTGAGAATTGATGTTGTCCTTAATACAACCTAGGGAAATACCTTCCACACTGCTGTTTAACCAGTTGGTCTTAAAGACTACAATCATACAAGAGGCAGGAAAATTATCCTTTTAAAATATCAAAGCAGGTCATAAAAGACTTTAATGTGGTCAGGTGTGATGGCACATGCCTTTAACCCCAGCACTCAGGAGGCAGAAGCAGGTAGATCTCTCAGTTTGAGGCCAAACTGGTCAACAATGTGAGTCTAGGACAGCCAGGGCTACACAGAGAAACCCTGTCTCAAGAAATAACAACAACAAAAGACCTTTAGTATAATATAGTATAGTTCTAAAATATTCAACTAAATCTCACATGAACTGTTGCAAATATATTCTTCTAATATTCAATTATTAAACTAAACTGAACATTTACATATTAATGTAGTCAAAATTTGCATCCTTCCTTCATTGATTTATTTTTGAGACAAGATTTGACTGTGTAGCTTATTATGATTTTAAACTCAAGATTCCCCAACCTCAGTTCTACGATGATAGGTGTGTACCAACATTTCTTGCTCGGCCACTCCTTTATAATTTGTGCTTCCTATAGTTTATTTCAGAAACTCTTTTGGGGACTATTTCTTAAAAAGCCCTTCCTTAGGGAAGATGTGGGCCATGCTTAATCTGTCCTTCCATGGTTACAATGACAATCTAAAGTACTATTCCACCAATGTTCACCCTGGAGTGCCAATGCATTTATTGTCATTACTTACAGAGCATAGGTGAGGGGTTACTGACAGGAGTCTGAAGTTTCCAGAGCAGCCTCACTGGAGAGTCTTTATCCAGCTTGGGTAAAATCTTCTCCATAGTTACATAGATGAGTACCTCTTTCAAATAACTTCCCCAAGACTATCTACTGAAGATGCTCTAGGCTCTCAGAAACCATGTGGATTTCTGGTAGAATACCATACAAACAGCTCAGGGGAGCGATGGATCCTCAGGTGAGAGTATAATAATCTTGCCCAGCCGGTCCTTTTCTGATGGAATATCAATAGTCTAAAAGGTGATTCCCCATTATACTCATATAATGATAATTGTTTTGCTGGCAGGATAGTGCTGTATGATGACACTATCCCCATATGTCTTGGGTGTTCTTTGTTTTAATGTATGTCTATTCTACATAGAATGTTTCATGGTTACATTTTCATACATAGATATAGTATACTTGATTATGTTCATAGTCTTTATTGTCTTCTTCTTTTCCTTTACCTTAATCCCCACCCTTTTCCTGAAATTTCCCATTTCATTTCCTAATTCTTTTTCAAAGATTTCATATATCAATGAAAACATGTGATAGTTCATCTTTCTTTTTTTTACCTTCAAGAAACAGTTTTACTTTATTTTATTTTATTTTTTTAGATATTACTTCAGGTTACATCTCCATCATAGTGTCCTCTTTCCACCCCTCCCAGTCCTGCCCTCCCACCCTCTACCCCCTATTCCTTCCATCCCACTCCTCTGGAGTGGAGTGTCCCTACATAAGAGTCCCCCGCCCCAGTTCAGCAGTCATATGAGGGCCAAGAGATTCTCATACACTACGTTCCTCACTTGAAATGATAATCTAGAGTTCATCTATCTTTCTGCTTTAAAAAAAATTGCATTTTTCATGTGGTGGAATAAAACTGCATTGTATATACATATCATATATTCCTTACTTACTTATCTTGGGTGGGTACCAAGGCAAGTATCTTATCTTAAATCTCATGATCGTCACAGTAAATATGGACATGCAAGTAGAGAGCTGCGACGTGCCACGCCCTAAAGATGGCGCCGGTTTCCACCTTCCACCAGCCCGATGGTGAGCGCTCTCGGTGGTAAACAAGTCCATATTTGGCTAAGACCGCTGATCTGGCTTGCTTCCGCATACGTGGGCCTCTAAGATAGCACCACGTGGCTTTACTTGATTGGCTGTTCATATAGTATTTAGCCTGTGGGTTGGGTCTGCCCGGGCATTCGGAAGACTGTTTTCAAGGGACCTGAATAAACTGCTTGAGAAGAGCTTTTGCAAGTTGCGTCGTTCTTGCTGGTCGAGGTCGACACGACAAGTGGTGGCCCTTACGGGGAACCAGAAAAGACTCAGAACTCCTGCAGTTGGGGCAGTGCACTGGTAAGTTCCCGGGATAAATTGGGACAATAAAGTTTCACAGAAATTGCGAACTAAAGGTAAAATTTTGCGGAAATTGCGAACTAAAGGTAAAATTTTGTGGAAAATGCGAACTAAAGATAAAGTTTCACGGGAAACTGCGAACCGAAAGTAAATTTTTAATCATGGGATCGTCTCAGTCACATCCAATTTTTCTGGCTCTTCAGGAGCTACTTTTAGCTAGGAAATTGAAACTTGAGAAGACAACCTTAGAAAGATTTTTGAATGAATGCGACTCCGTGGCTCTGTGGTTTGTGGTGTCCGGGAATCTTATGGTATCCTGCTGGGACAAATTAGGCAGGGACTTGGATTTTGCTTGGGAGCAAGGTACTCTGAAGCATGGAGTAAGACCGGTTTGGAAGATGGTGAGGAGTTGTTTAGAAGATCAGAGATGCTGTAAAGCAGTCAAGGAGGGAGAATCAGCCTTCGAATTGCTGAAAGGGGAAAGTTCTGAGCAGGCAGATAGTGAAAAGACAAGCAAAAAGAAGGTCCCTCTCTATCCTGATCTTAGAGATTTTAGAGATTTTGAGGACTCAGAGGGCACGGATTCTGAAGGGGAGCTACACACTCTAATAGAACAGTTGGAGAGGACTGCTATTAGAAAAAGGGAAAAGAAAAGTGTAAAAGAGAAAGACACGTTGGCGGCAGTCAGTGTAAGTAAAGCCATTGCTGTGGCGCCTTCAGCCACGTTGGCAGTGGTCGGTGTAAGTGAAGCCGTTGCCGCGGCGCCTTCAACTCCCCCTCCATACCCAGAAGCCTTTCAGATAGATGAGCCTGTTCAGTCCCTGAAAGTAGGGAGATCTTTCTGCCCGGGGATGTGGACACAAGTAAGAACAGAATTACAGTTTGCCTATCCGGTATACCAAGATCCACAAGGGAACAGGTACGAGGAACTGCTTGATTTTAAAGTAATTAAATCCCTTGCAGAGTCGGTTCATACCTATGGCATTACCGCTTCTTTTACATTGGCTCAAGTAGAAGCATTAAGCAGACATTGTATGACCCCGAGTGATTGGAGTGGCCTGGCCCGCGCCTGCTTAAGTCCAGGGCAATACTTGACTGGAAAGCTTTCTTGATTGAGTATGTCACTGAGCAAGCAGCCATTAATCAGAGAAATGGAAATCCAGCCTGGGATAGAGATATGCTGCTTGGGCAGGGGAGATTTGCCAACCAGCAGACAGGATATCCCAATCAGGTTTATGAACAAATAAACCAGACAGCTGTCAAGGCTTGGAAATCCCTTCCTAACAAAGGGGAGGTGAATGGGAACTTAACTAAGATTCTACAGGGCCCCATGGAGCCCTTTTCAGACTTTGTGGCATGAGTGGTGGAAGCGGCAGGGAAGATTTTTGGTGACCTGGATGCTGCTATGCCACTAATAAAACAGTTGGTCTATGAGCAATGCACCAAAGAGTGTAGAGTAGAGCCGCTATCACTCCTTACAAGAACAAAGGGCTAGAAGCCTGGATGAAAGTGTGTAGAGAACTTGGAGGGCCATTAACTAATGCTGGTCTTGCTGCCGCGGTAGTACATTTGACCATAAAAGGTGGAGGAAGTCCAGGAGTTTGTTTTAAGTGTGGCAAGATGGGACACTTTAAAAGACAATGCCCCGAGGGAAGGAGTACAGAAAGTACAGGAAGTGCACAACACCCCAGGCAGCCGAGGTTATGCCCAAAATGTAAGAAAGGGAACCATTGGGCTGATGAGTGCCTTTCTGTGACAGACATCCATGGCCAGCCTTTGACTCAAGGTTATGGTGGTGCTCGTCCAAAAAACGGACAGCGGGGCCCACGACCCCAGGGCCCACAAATATATGGGGCAGTAGAGAATCAGGACAAAGAACAGAATCAAGAGAGATGGCCAATCCTCCGCCATCCGAGAGACCGTGGAGAGCCACTGCAGGCTCAGCAGGATTGGACCTCTGCTCCACCACCAGACTCGTATTAATGCCCCAAATGGGGGTCCATTTAATTGAAACAGATTTTAAAGGACCCCTTGAATTGGTACAGTTGGTTTGCTGTTAGGGAGGTCATCATCAGCCTTGAGAGGACTTATTGTCCATCCTGGAGTTATAGATCCAGATTATACAGGAGTGGTTAAGATCAGGGTAGCCTCCCCCCGTGGTATAACAGCTATCTCTCCTGGAGATAGAATTGCTCAGTTGGTCATTTTGCCGAGCTTACATGATCACTATGCGGCAAGGGATTGAGAGAGAGGAAAAGATGGTTTGGGGTCCACGGGCACGGATCAGACTTTTCTCTCCTTGGATTTGGACCAACGCCCTGTCTTGGAGTTAAAAGTTGATGGTAAAAGGATCCTGGGACTTTTGGACACTGGGGCTGATAGGAGTATCACAGCAAAGAAAGACTGGCCTTCAGGGTGGCCCGTACAAGCTTCTTCTCAAACACTTCAAGGAATGGGTTATGCTAAGACTCCAGATATGAGTGCAAGATTATTAAAGTGGCAGGACCAAGAAAACCACTCAGGAGAAATGCAGCCATATGTACTTGAGCTCCCTATCTCCCTTTGTGGAAGAGACCTTTTAAAGGATATGGGATTTAAATTGTGTAATGACTATTCTGATTCAGCCCAATGTATGATGCAAGATATGGGATATGCTCCAGGCTTTGGAATAGGAAAATATTTGCAGGTGTGGAAAAGTCCCATATCTATGCAGCAAAGACAAAAGAGACAGGGCCTGGGTTTTTCCTAGGGGCCACTGAGGAGGGTATTCCCATAACTTGGAAGACGGAGGACCCAGTATGGGTTCCTCAGTGGCCACTTTCCTCTGTAAAATTGAATGCAGCCAAAGAGTTGGTGGATGAACAGATGTCTTTAAAGCATATAAAGCCATCTTTATCTCCCTGGAATACACCTATCTTTGTCATTAAAAAGAAATCTGGAAAATGGGGATTGTTGCATGACCTGCATGCCATAAATCAACAAATGCAGATCATGGGCCCAGTGCAACCCGGCTTGCCACTTTTATCATCTTTGCCAGCCTCATGGCCCATAATAGTTATAGATATGAGGGATTGTTTTTTCTCCATCCCTTTGTGTGCCAAAGATAGTGAGAGATTTGCATAACTGTTCCATCCTGTAACCATGAAGAACCTGATCAGCGGTTTGAATGGGTAGTATTACCTTAGGGCATGGTGAACAGCCCCACTATGTGCCAACTGTATGTGGGGGAAGCCATTGCTCCCTTGAGAAAGAATTTTCCAGATTTGAGATGTGTTCATTATATGGATGATACCTTACTGGCAGCTAAGAGTGAAAAAATGTTAGATCAGGCCTATGAAGAATTAGTTCAATTATTAAAAAAGAAAAGGTTGTTTATTGCTCCTGATAAGGTTCAAAAGAAAAATGTGGTTAATTATTTAGGAGCGAAGGTTGGACCTGAAAAGATAATAGCTCAAAAGATTGAGATAAGAAAAGATAATTTAAAGACTAAATGATTTTCAAAGGTTGTTAGGAGATATCAATTGGGTAAGAGGCTATTTAAAGCTACCAAATTATGAAATAAGACCCCTATATGATATTTTGAAAGGTGACTCAGCACTTAATTCTCCTAGGCAGTTAACAGAAGAAGCAAGAAAAGCTTTATGTAAAGTGGAAGAAAGGTTACAGAGTGCCTTCCTACAGAGATGGCAGGAAGGACAGCCCATTGTATTGTGCATATTTGCCACCTATGGTCAACCTACAGGATTGTTATGGCAGGACGGACCATTATTATGGACTTATTCGAAGATTTCTCCAAAAAAAAATCCACAGAATATTATCCCACCGCAGTTGCTGCTTTAGCCTGGAATGGTATCCAACAATGTTTGCAGTCTTTTGGAGTTGCTTATGCTGGTATAATAGTGCCCTATTCCAGTCATCAAATTAAGATTTTGTGTGGCACTATAGATGATTGGGCAATATTGCAATGTAGCTTTGAAGGAGTGATTGACAACCATTATCCTAAGCATCCATTGCTATCATTTTTTAAAGAGCACCCAGTAATATTCCCTAAGGTTACATCAGCAGTACCACTTCAAGGGTCACCAAATGTGTTTACTGATTGCTCAAAGACAGGCTGCAGAGCCTATTTGATAGAAAGACAAGAGCCCGTGCTATGCTAATTTCAATTGGACTCCCCCCAAATAGTAGAGTTGAAAATAGTAATTGAGGTGTTTAAAAGATGTCAATTTGCATTCAATTTGATCTCAGATTCAGTCTATGTGGTCAACGCAGTGAAAGTATTAGAATTAGCAGGTCCTATTAAGAATAGTAGTACTGTATGTGCCTTATTACAAGAGTTACAAGTTTTAATCTGGCAAAGAAAAAGGTGTTTTTATATTCAACATATCAGAGCACATACAGGATTACCTGGACCATTAAGTGAGGGTAATGATAAAGTTGATCAATGGACCAGGATGACATGCATTTTTTGGAGCTCATTTCTGGACCAAGCCAGACAGTTTCACCAATTATTTCATGTAAATGCAAGAACTCTACAGCAGAAATTCCATTTGTCTAGAGCAGATGCTAGACAACTGGTTTTGGACTGTCCTCAGTGTGTGATTCATCATCATCCTCCCAGTGTGGGAGTGAACCCTAGAGGGTTGTTGCCACTCAAAATCTGGCAAATGGACATTACCCACATTTCAGAGTTTGGGACTTTAAAATATATTCATGTATCTGTGGATACCTGCTCAGGTATCATACATGCTACACCTATGAGTGGAGAAAAGGCTCGCAATGTCATAGGGCATTGCTTAGAAGCCTGGGCTGCATGGGGAAAACCACAACAGCTGAAAACGGACAGTGGACCAGTCTATACAGCTCAGTCCTTTGTCTCCTTCTGCAACCAGATGGAGGTACAGCTTAATCACGGATTACCATATAATCCTCAAGGACAAGGAATTGTGGAGCGTGCTCATCACACCTTGAAAGAATGTTTGCAAAAACAGAAAGGAGGAATAGGCCAAGGCCGTCCCCCCAAGGAGAGAATGTCTTTAGCCTTATTTACTTTAAATTTTTTAAATTTGGATGCTCAAGGCCGCTCAGCAGCGGACAGACATCAGGATTCCCATGGTCCACCTAAAGGCATGGTGAAGTGGAAGGATATTTTGACAGGCTCTTGGCGAGGGCCTGACCCCGTGCTGACATGGGCGAGAGGATCCGTTTGTGTTTTTCCTCAGGATCAACAAGATCCAATGTGGGTGCCTGAACTCCTTGTGAGGAAGATTCGTCATGAAGACCTTCCTAGGGATCCTGGTGATAGTAGCAGTGATGATGTCAGGAATGACCAACCCAAGATGGGGGATCCTGTTGATATTCCCAAAGCCGATGCTGGTCAGACATGATGAAACTGTGTTTCCACGCTTATTTAGCAGTAATAGAAGCTTAGACTTACCCTACCTTCCCTTTATGATCAGAAATGCCCTATAGTGGGTAATAGAAATGTCAGCTTGAAGGGTAGTCTGTGCTTTTTAATGAGCTTCAATAGGTCAGATGATACAAAATGCATTAAATTGTCTCAGCAGTTAGCAGAATTTTTACCACAACTGAGGTTTGGGGGTAGTGGTGGTATTTTGTTTTCGAGCAATGGTTCTCGTCTTGTGGGGTGGTGGCCCACACGAGTCTCTGATCCGGAGCCCCCCAGACAGCCACGCTGGGCACCTTTTTGTAGAGGATCCGCAGGAGAGGAAGGACCTATTCCCTGGACTGGATGTCAGGGGCACAGATCAGTTTGGGTTCAACAAGATTATTTTTCCTTTAGCCCCATGATTAGTAATATAGTGAATAAGTCTTGTACATTAATGCTTGATATATCTACTAGGGATCCTCAGCAGACTGCCACCAATCTTTTTGATATATGGCTTTTGTGTGGAGCATATGGTAGCTGTATAGATTTGGGACCTATACTTATGCTTTGGGGAGGAATTTATCAAAGAGGTAGTTTTTCCCTAGGGTCCACTACCAATATGGATTTTTCTAGCGGTAGTGGCTCTGGTACTTGGAATTCTTCATTTCATTCTTACCGCAATAAGACCTTTTCAGCCTCGCCAGTGTGTCTCTGGCCTCCTTTTCTCCTTTTCTGTGGATTGTAAGTAATGGGAGTGCATCCTTGGGTGAAGAAAAGTTAGTATGCACTCCGGACACATGCTTTTATGCCCTGTGCTGGAATGCCACAGCCTTTCCTGTGGCTGTGGTGACTAGAATGCCTCGATATGTACCAGTTCCTTTGGAGGCCCCTAATACCATGATGCTATTCAGGCTTAAAAGAGATTTTGGCATCACTGCAGCTATTGTTACTGCCATCACTGTTGCTGCTGTGGGGGCTACTGCCTCAGCTATTGCCTTGTCTAGTTCTATACAGACTGCCAATGCCCTGAATGACATCTCAGCCAATGTAGCACAGGCATTGGATACTCAGACCTCTATGAATTCTCATCTCAAAGGAGGCCTTATGATAGTTAATCAAGGCATAGATTTAATATAAGAACAGATTGATACTCTTTGGCAACTAGCACAGTTGGGGTGTGAGTGGAAAATGCAAGGTTTGTGTGTTACTTCGGTGCGGTATCAAAATTTAACAAAGGCTGCTAATCTGTCTAAACAATTGTCAGAGCTCCTCTTACAGGATTGGTCGGCTGATTTTGAAAATAAGATGAGAGAGCTGAGAGCAACAATCGTCCACATCAACTCCACTCGGGTGGATCTGAGTCTGGCTACTGGTTTGACTTCCTGGATACAGGCGGCTATGGATCATCTTAAGGAGTGGGCGAGCATAAGCTCTTTGGTGATACTGATGATAGTACCCTCTCTGGTTTGCCTATGGTGCATCAACAATATGAGAGACACACAGAAGCGTAATGCAGCCATGATTATACAGGCCCTTGTTGCCATTGAGGCGGGCCAGTCCCCTCAGGCATGGCTCACTGCCATGAAGACTTAAATCTTCACTGAGCATAGTCCCTGACCACTGAGGTATTCGTTCCAAGGATATTAGGGTCTGGCAAGTCAATGACGGAGTAGACGGGTAAGTCTCGGCCACCTAAGACAGGGCAGCCCCGAGTGGGGAGGCTGACCCAGAGACGGGTAAGAGTTTGAGCACCACCCTCCTACAGGCTCAGGCCCACCGTGAGATCCCCAGATATGGGGATTACAAAGCCTTTCCAGGGACTTCTACCAACTTTAGAAAAAACAAAAAAGGAGGAACTGTAGAGAGCTGCCACGTGCCGTGCCCTAAAGATGGCACTGGTTTCCACCTTCCACCAGCCCGATGGTGAGCGTTCTCAATGGTAGACAAGTCCATATTTGGCTAAGACCGCTGATCTGTCTTGCTTCCGCATATATGGGCCTCTAAGATAGCACCACGTGGCTTTACTTGATTGGCTGTTCATATAGTATTTAGCCTGTGGGTTGGGTCTGCCCGGGCATTTGGAAGACTGTTTTCAAGGGACCGGAATAAACTGTTTGAGAAGAGCTTTTGCGAGTTGCGTTGTTCTTGCTGGTCGAGGTCGACGCTACACATGCATTTATGGTATATGTTGATTTTAATGCCTTTTAACATATAACTAGAAATTCCATATTTGTATAATACTTTTTTTTTACAGTTTTCAAAGAAACTTTCTACTGATTTCTGCCATGGTGGCATGATTTTACATTCCGATCAATGGTATATATGAAATTTCATCTACTTGTCAATGTTAGAGCTAAGACTTTTTAAAATCTGTCCTTTTGATAAAATTTTTTTCAACTGATTAGCTAAGATTTTAATTTGTCTAATGAATAATGACACTGAAAATTTAATAATATATTTATTGATTACTGTACCTATTCTTTTAAGAATATGTATTTGGTTCATTTGCTCATTTACTATTAATATGATTCTATGTTCACATGGAATTTAATATTTTATGTATTTTGGATAATAAAATTGTATAATGAATATATAGTAAAACATCATCTTATTCTGAAGACTCTATTTTTAATCTGTTAATTCTCTAGTTGCTGAACAGAACCTTTTTAGCTTTTCAGAGTCCTATTTTTTAATTTTAATCTTATCTCATTAACTATTGGACTCCTTTATAGGGCTTTATTGTCAACACTGATGTTAAGAAGGATTTTTCCAAATAGCTTTTCTACCACTTGAAAGGTTCCAGATCTTGCATAAGGAATTTAATGCTTATGTGTTGATTTTTTAAATACAGTAAGAGCTAGGCATCTAGTTACATATATGTGTGTGTGTGTGTGTGTGTGTGTGTGTGTGTATGATTCCATCCAAACTTGCATATTTATACCCATATATATGCAAGTTTTGTATATATATAGACATATATGCAAGTTTTGACAGAATCTCTTTTTAATATTTGCCATTTCTTGAGAATCTTATGTATAAATAAATATACTGCATTTGTATCATTTCCATACCTTTCTCTGATGTCTCCTCCCTTCAACTTCTGAGCTTCATGACCTCTTCTTGTATACTTAATATTGTTCCATATTCAGGTACATTTTCTCTGACTGAGTCCATTAGTTGTTACTCACTTGAATACGTGTTTAGGACTCACCACTTGGGATTAAATATAACTTATCAGGTGGCCTTTCCTTGCAGCAAAAGATTTTCCAATTCTTAACAGGTTTGACAGATTATAGTTCTTCATCTGGAGGTAATTCCTTGTGAAATATTCTTCTTTTATGTAGATATGTTGATTGGTGTTATCACTACAGATCTTGTGCAGAAATCTCTATTGGGATTTCATGGGTGAAGCTTTCCTGACATGTATAGAAGACAAAAAAGTGTGCAAAATGCTCTTTTGTCTCTTACAGTATCTGATCTTCCCCTTCTGTGATTCTCCATGATCCTTAAGTGCATTGATTGTAGTGCTGATGTACCAATTAGGACTTGATATTCTATGGTCACTTTTTTTATACTATACTTTGAGCAAGTATGCTTTGTGCAGGTCACTATTTTCCTGTACTTTTACCAAGTGTGGATCTCTGTTTGCTATAAAAAGAAACTTCTTTGACACATACTTATGGAAATAAAGATAAATATTTAGGATAAAATTTCTGGCTACATTGATTTAGGAAAATGGCATAATAGGCTTTTTTCTGGGGTCTATTTTCTGCAACCATGGGTAGTTTGCAAGGCTTCCAGCATGAGATGTGAGTTTCTTTATACTGAGTGATCTTTAAGTCTACTTAGACATCTGTTGGTTACCCCCAAGTTAAAAGCTAAACTACTGAGGCATTTGTATATTTTACTGGGCTGACTGCTGTGGTTTGTAGGCTTATCAGTTGGGTAAGACTTGATTTATTTTCTCCTTTGGAAGCTTGCATAGCCCTTTCACTTAGGTAGGAGGGTTTATGTAAACACCTGCTCAATTTCTAGGACCATGTCTTAAGTATGTGGTGTCTTAAGCAGTAAGCTATTACCTTCAGGTTCTTGGAGACAATGGCAGACAATAACCTATATTGTTTAGGGAGCCTCTTGGACACCACTGGCCAACAACTGAAAGGTACATTTTCCTTGCCTAGCACTGGAGTATATTTAGGTAACCTATGAATCTTAGGGTAAACATTATTGCCTTATGATGCATAATTTTATTTAAATACATACATTTGTACAAGATTCCTTTATTTTTTCTTTTCTTTTCTTTTTTTGATTTAAATTTTTATTTACATGGAACATTTACTTGGTTCTGTCAAATGTACAAAACAATATATTCAAATTTAGTCCAGCTTTTCCCTTACAGTTTTGGTTATGAGCCTAGCTTTTACCAGCTGAGCCGTCTCTTCAGTCCTCAGCTTCCTTTTCCTTTTCTTTTTTTTTAATAATTTATTTTTTATTTCTTCAAGTTACATCTCAATCACAATCCCCTCCCTACTCCCCCCTCCAGTCCCACCCTTACACCCTCCTCCCCCTCAACCCCCCATCCTCTTCCCTTATTTTATTTTTTTTTTTTTAGTTTAAGGTATTTCTTTTTCCCCACAACAGCTCTCACTTTCAGTCCAACAAATGATTTTTCCTTATAACTATAAATTCAATACAAAACAACAGAAACAAATAGGCCACAATTATAAGAGTTATATGTACAAGAGTCTTATATACACTTTTCTCCAAAGAATTCATTAGTATTATTTATACCTCCTCCCTCTCTTTCTGTCTGCTGCCTTCATTCTTGTTTTTGTTTGTTTGTTTTTGTTGCTGTTGTTTTATTGTTTGTTTTTTTTTTCATGATTTCGTTCACTTACGCCTTGGCTGATTTTGTGACAGTAACATGCTTTTTTCTGTTGTTGCTCAATAGAACTGTTTGACATTGGAAATCATGCTGTTGGAGATTGTAATCATGAATTTTGACCAATTTGTTTATTGAAATGATTATTCTGTTATCTTTTATCCTATTTTGGGGGCTTATTTATGTTTACTGTTTTGCTTAGGTTGAATTCTTAAATTCTTGGAATGAAACAAAATTCATCTTTGTGTATGATCGCTTGCTCCATTATTGAAACTGATATTCTTTCTGAGAATTTTTCTTGTGTCTGTTCATCAGATACTTTGGACTACAACTTCTTATTTATTTGTATAATTATTTGACTTTAGTATTTCATGATACTGAATACATCACAAGAATTTGGAAGATTATTTTCCCTTTTCCTACCATGCAAAAGTTTTATAAGTGCTGGTATTTCTTCTCTGAAAATATGCTAAAATTTAGCAATATGGATCATTGGCTCATATTTTTACATACATTTTACTATTACATTTATATGAATATATATACACATATATATGTAAATCCACTATTGATCATTTTTATAAGTTACACTAGTGTAATAACTTACTTATGTTTTATATATTTTATACTTTATTGAAATATATCCTTCAAAATCCTTCCTTGGTGACTCTGTGGATGTCCATGACATCTTTTCTAACAGTCTCAATCCTATAATATTTTCACTAGCAGTGTTTGAACCTAGGACATGTCATGTTGATCTTACAAAGAACCCCGATTCCTCCCAGCCACACAATTGGTTCATAACCAGTATGTAACCACAGTTTCAATGTAACTGATATCCTCTCTTGTTTTCTGTAGACACTACACATGTTCTGCATATATATGCATATATATATATATATATATATATATATAATGCACTCAGATAGACACTCAACCATATAAATAAAAGATAAAAAAATCTTTAAAAATGTCTATTTGCCATCTTATCCCAGAGTCTTTTTTTTTTTGTACATAGTAAAAATCAATGAAGTATCACATATATAGTATCTGTAAGAAATTGTGGGGTAGCTGCAAACACAAGGGCTGGCAGAGTACCAGTCTGCACCAGGTAAGTAAGAAAGCTGGTTCAACACAACTCAGTATCCAGTGTTGGTACAAACTTCTAGAGTCTAACCCCAAGCAGTTTATTTTAAGCATATTTAAGCACAGCACAATTTTGGAAAAAAAATTTCTGATGATAGATAACTCACTTGTATGTGTACACCAAAGCTTAAGATATGTCTACACTGAAACTTTCTACAAAGTATATATGAGCACTTCCATAAAGATGGGTTAAATTGAATGACAAACAATGCATGAGATAAGAATAGGGAGAATGACTCAGATAAACATAAGTCTGTAAATGTCAGGGATGGCCTGGCTCTACAGAAAATAGAGAGGTCACCTAGGCTATTGTAAAGTGTGTGTGACATCTCCTATTAGGAAAGGTTTATTGACTGAGAAACAATGCTCAAGTTAAAAGTCTAGGCAGGAAGAGTCTGGGATAAACATCATTGTCTAGAAGATTCAGATGTGGCCTGACCCTATGATAACACAGATCACCAGGCTATTATCTACATCAATTCCATGCCATCTGGGAGGAAAACAGACATACATCTCTTTTGTTGAAAAGACAAGCTTGCTACAAATGGGGGGTGGTGAGGGAGGAGAGGGTGGGAGGGTGGAACTGGGAGGGGTAGAAAGAGGGCACTATGATGGAAATGTAACTTGATGTAATAAGTAAATACTATAATAAAAAGATCCAAAAAGAAAAAAAAAGCTTGCATGTGTAAAATTCTTGGTTTATCTAGTGCTTATCTGTGAGCATGAGGACCTCATGCCCTCAACAGGAAAATTTCATTAAAAGTCAAATTAATGTGGCTTTAGAGATGGCTCAGCAGTTATGAGCATTAGCTGTTCTTGGATAGTAGCCATTTTCAATTCCCAGCATTCAATGATGGCTCAATAGTATCTGTAACTCCAATTCCAGTAGATCAGATGGCCTGTTCTGGTCTATGTGGGCACCGGGTGTAGTTTTGCAATGTGCAGGGATATATATGTGTCTTTGAGTAAGGAATTAAAGTCCTTTGACTGTATACCCAGGAGAGGTGTTGCTGCATGGTTTTAGTTTTAGATTCTGCAGAAACCCCTATACTGATTTCCATGGTGGTTAGATGATTTTCATTTCCTACAAACACACTAGGTGTTCCATTTTCACTGATTCCTATCAAGCCTGTTTTATTGCTTCCTTTCTTGATAATTTAGTTTCTTTGTTGTTTGAGAAGAAGTCCAAGCCTGACTTAAAATTCATTGTGTAACTAATACTTGTCATGTGCTCGTGATCATTTGTCTCTATCTCCCAGGGATGGTATTACTGGCATGCAGGACATTTCCCAGGTTATTCTTGACTTCTTTTTTTTTTTTTTTTAATAAGTACTTTATTTTTTTTTTCAAGTTTCATCTCAGTCGCAAACCCTTCCCTATTCCCCCTTCTTGTCCCACCCTTCCACCCTCTTCCCCCCCCCCCAACAGCTTCTCTTTTCATTCCAACAAATGGTTCTTTCTCTTATAACAGTAAATTCTATACAAAACAGCAGAATTAAATATGCCACATTTATGAGAGTTAAATGGCCCGGTGTACCTTCCCAATGTCCAGTTCATACATATTTGGCCCCTGACTTTAACCTTCTACCTTCTAACCATCTCCATGAGTTTAAAGTTCTATAACTGACTTAG
>CAJQZJ010000398.1:3022411-3039705 GCA_907164525.1 Lophiomys imhausi
ACCACCTCAGAGAGCTGAGAAGGATAAATATATCTGATTATATAGGATGTGCAGGGCCTGCAGCTCCCAATACTAAGAAATGACAAACCAGTGACTACCTGGACAGTTCCCATTTTCTCTCCATACATTCCAGCATCAGTCTTCAGCCTTTTGGTCCTGTTTCTCTGACAGACATTTATTGTAGAGCAGGGATTGTGAAGGACTAACCTACCCTGTCTTGGCAGAGCTAGGCTGTCGATTTTTGACTTCTTAAAGATATTAAAATGATGTGGAAACTCAACTTAGTTTTAACATCCAAGAATGATGGCTAAAGACATGGAACATTTTGCTGTTGTTGCTGTTTTGTTTCTCTTTATTGTATTTCATTTTTTGGAGAAATGCACATGTGCATCTAATGCTGTTCCTAAGTTCTGTACAGAGGTGAGAATAATGTTGCACTTCTAATTCTGCCATTAGCTTCTGAGTGCTCGGATGTCATTAATATGGTTGTTTGGGGTTAACTGTTTTATAGGACATTGAACCTCATCAATATTTATTTGATATTTATCTGATTGTTTTAATGTAGACATTTTAGCTATACTTTAAAATTATATTTGACATTTTCAGTGCATTCAACAGATTGTGGTATGTTTATATTTTTATTTTCATTCAATTCTTTGAACTTTTGAATATACCTCTTGTATTCTACTACTGGCCAGATGTACTTAATAGAATAAACAATATTCCAAACAGACAATGCAATAGAATTATTTTCAATATCCTATGGTGTTGATGTTCTGAGACTTTATCTCTGCCTTCACACTCTTGTATGCAGGTTAAGGTTCTGCCTCTATGGAGCTTCACATGTGAGTACACATGTGATGATTGCTTCACACTGTCTTGCATTTCTTTTTAGTCCATTTGGTCTTAGGTCATCTGATACATGAATCTTTATAAAATGTTGCTTTATGTTCAAGTCTTTGTGTTATTTGTCCTATAGCAGTAAATTGATAATATTACTTTAAATATCTTCCTGTCTTTCCATCTCTAGATACTTTACATAGTTACAATGAAATGTTTTACCTCCAAGCCTCAGATTCTGGCACCTTTAAAAAGTTGACACCACCCATTTGTTTTCTAGGGAGAGTGATGCCAGCCTCTTGATCAAGGCAGCTTTCCACTGTGTAGAACATTGAAAATTTTCCTTGAAGTTTCTCTCCTTTAACTAGATATATTGAGTAGTCCTAGTTTGGGATTTGTGCTCAAACTCTCAGCCTTTTTCCAAGAATAGGGGCATGAAAAAGACACCTTTGCCTCTACAGCAGCCTAGCCACAAGCTCAGAAGAGTTCTGTTTATAAAATCATTTTTGAATTAAAAGAATACATACAATCTATTTTGACCATATTCTTTCCCCATCCCCTAACTTCTCCCAGATTATCCCTACCCAACAAGACTTATTTGTATTTTCTCTCTCTGAAAAAAAAACTACAAAACAATAAAACAAAGGTCAAAGCAAATAAAGAATTATCCAAAATCAAAATGAAGCAACACACACACACACACGCACACGCACACGCACACGCACACGCACACACACATACACATGCACAATGGAGTCCATTTTGAGATTACCAAATAACTAGTCCTGAGTATGAGGCTTGTCTTGTAGTACAGTTCATACATTTAGTGACACACTATTGGAGAAAAATTATTTTCTCTTTTGCAGCAAGTATCAGTTGCAAATAGCTTCTTATTTGCAGTAGAACTTTGTAACTATTTTCCTCTCAGACCTGGGATTTTGACTGGTATGAATTTTTGCAGGTTTGTGTGTGCTGTCACTATATCTGTGAGTTCACATGTTTATGAGTCCAGTTCTGTCTAGAAGCTATTGTTTCTTTAGAATCATCTAACGCTTTTGGCTTTTACAGTAATAATGCCTCCTCTTCTGCATAAAGACATCACATTGAAGTATGAATGCTCCAATGCTTCTCACTCTTTCTGCACATTATACAGTTGTGGGTCTTTGTGTTAATTACAATCTACTGCAAGAAGAAGCTTCTCTGATACAGATTGAGTGATACATTGATCTATGTTTACAACAGCATGTCATTTTATTTCTGTGTTCTTTTAGCAGAATAGCATTCATAAGTCTTCTGCTAGGGCACATGAGTTATTTAGTTTCAGGTTCTTGGACAATTTAGCAATGTCAGGTATCGGTTCTATCTTATGAAGTAGGTTGATTTAATCCATGTAAAAAGTGATTGTCTATTCATAAAACATCTCGTCTACTCATAAAATATCCATGCCACTATTACATCAGTATATATTAAAGTTTCCGTTGTAGCACATAACAGTTGAAGTTAGGCGATGTTCATGATTAGTTTTATTCTCCAATAGCATGTAAATTATCCTCCAGCACCATTAATGCTAGTCAGTAGGGATGACTCTTCTAATCGATTGCCAGATTGATTTTTTTGTGTTCAGTGACATAATTAAATACTATCTCTTCAGCAATAGAGCTTTACCATTAGGCCTTGGAAGCTAACATATAGACTTGAAAATATCCTGCAAAGTTTAGGTGTTTCCATGGGTCCTCTTTGACTAATAACTCAAAAATAGATAAAACATTCATGGCACTGGAGATTTTACTTGTTGACAGATGATGTCTAGTTGGAACATCGTCTTCCCTATTATATGGTTACTATGTCTACATTCCTTCCCTTGCATTACATTTTCTCTTCATGGAAAGATCTCCTCATTTTTTCTTGCTTCTTAGTATCCATAATCCCTCTGTGGTATTTGAATTGAAACACTCATATCTACATCTTATAAGTTAACATTCACATGTAAGTAAAATAATGCAAAATATGTCTTTTTTCTTGGTTTCCTTACTCAGGATGTTATTTCTAGCTCCATTCACTTGCCTACAGATGTTGTAGATTTATTTTTAATAGCTGAATAATAATTCCACTGTGAAAATATACCATATATTTATTATCCATTCATTAATAGATGCACATCTAGATGTTTCTTTGTTTCTGTAAGTTATGTAGGAAGTGTCAGTGAACATGCATGAGCAAGTATCTCCATAGTAAGATATAGAGTGCGTTGAGTATTTTCCTAAAAGTGGTAAAGCAGGATCCTGTGATCGAGTTTCAGCTTTTTGAAAAACTGATGCCCATAGGGTTTCTACCAGTTGTCACCCCCACCAGCAATAAATAAATATTGTCCTTTCCCCACATTTTTGCCAGCATTTGCCAATCATTTGTCTTTTAGCCCTTTCCCACTCTGAATGTGGTCAGATGAAATATCAAAGTGTTTAATTTTTCAAAAGCTGGGGTCTTTTGAATGACTTTTAAAAATATTGTTCAAGTCAAATTCTGAGAAGCACTGACTTTTCCAACATCTGTAGCATATGTGGCCCCAAAGTGTTCTACACAATTATAGTGGTAATTTATTAATATATTAAGTGCTGATTATATTTTTGTCTGTTTCTTGTCTGTTTCCAGTTCAGTATTTTTTAGCATTGTTTTAATTTTCCTTTTGGTTTCACCCCTCAGGCTGGTGCAGTAGCATGTGGCTTCTCTCTTAATCTCTCCCCCTTCTTCAAATGCCATTTAAAATAACTAACACAGAGAATGTCATGTTTATTTCCTAGGCTTTCATCTTGTCTTTAGACAGAAGAGATCCTTCTACCGTGTAATTCACTATGACTAGTAGTCAAGCACTCCCAGCTTGACCATGAGTACTCTGGAAAAGACTCTGTAATTTTCTCTTTCTCTGTGCCATAAAATATTCTCCACTGTTGGACACCTTATAGAATCCCTGGTCTTCAACTTGCCCCAGTAAATTCCACAGAGATTCTGTCAGCCAGTGGTCTGAGTACCAACTGCTATCTTTATAGGTGAGTACTTATTTTAACAAAATTAGTGTGTGTGTGTGTGTGTGTGTGTGTGTGTGTGTGTGTGTGTAAAGCAAGTGCAAACCATAAAAAGTAAGAGTTTTGTAAAACTTAATATATTGAAGAAAACTCCAAGATATATTAAAGTAACTGTGACTCATGTCACAAATACAGGAAAAACTGACTAATATTTTCTTTTCAAGAATGTTGGTCAACTTGATTCTTAAGAAGAGTTTGTAAAGTAAATGTGGTCCATTTATACAATGGAATATATTCAGGTATTAAAAACAAGGAAATCATAAATTTTGTAGGTAAATGGATGGAAGTAGAAATGATCATCCTAAGTGAAGTAACCCCAACACAGAAAGATACACAGGGTATGTACTCACTCAGCAGCAGATACTAGTCATATATCTACAAACCCAAAGAAGCTAAGTAACTAAGAGGGTTGAAGGGAGGATGCTTGAATTTCAGTCAGAAGGGGAAATAAAATAGGCAGCAGAAGTGGGTGAAGAGAGGGAACTGGTTAGAGGAGAAAGAGATGAAACTGCAATTTAATTATCAATTAATAGGAATAAACTATAAGATTAGGCTAGCAGGGCAGTTAGTGGGATGGTGGGAAGCCAGCAAGCCTGGCCTGCCTTAACTGGCAGCCTGACCTATCCTGAGGAAAAAGCCATGGATCAAGGGTGGCCTTCACCACCCGCAACCTAAATTCTATTAATTAACATCTTAGTAACTTTAAGTTGTTAAAATAAGCCAGTGGAACAGCTGGTGTCTTGGTGGGAAATCAGCAGGCTTGACTTACCTTAGAAGTCTGTATGCTTAGAGGGGCTGCCTGGCGGTGCGGTCTGAGGGTGAAGCTTGCGGGGTAGCTGCTGGATACTTATTAATAACTATATACAATTATATTAGACCAGCAGAATTACCTGAGGCCTGGAGGGACAGTCGCCAGGGTTCCATGGAAGGGCCCTGGATTGCTTAGATTGGCGGCCTATAAGCCACAGCCATCCTTTCCTCAATAATTAAATACACCAACCTCCCACCCTCTGCTCCCTCTCCCACCCATCCCACTCCTCCAATGTGGAGTGTCCCTACATATCATCCCCTCTCAGATCAACAGTCATATGAGAGCTAAGAACATCCTCTTGCACTGGGGGCCTACATGGTAGCACCCCTAGGGCAAACTGTCCCATTAATAGGTAACAAAGTCTATGTTCCTGATCCTTTTGTGCATTGGTTGTAGGATATTTGTTCTTTGCTGTATGGCTGAAATCCAATTATAAGTGAGTAGATGTCATGTGCATCTTTCTGAGTCTGAGTTAGCTCACTCAGGGTGATTTTTTTTCTAGTTCAATCAATTTGGCTGTGAATTGCATGATTTCCTTGTTTCTGATAACTGAGTAGTATTCCATTGTGTAAATGTACCATGATTTTTTTTAGCCATTTGTCAGTTGAGGGACATCTGGGTTGTTTCTACTTTCTAGCTATTACAAATAAGGCTGCTATGAACATAGATGAGGATATGTCCTTGTGGTTTGGTGAGGAATCATTTGAGTGGGTACCCAGAATTAGTATGGCTGGGTCTTAAGGCTGTGCTATTTCAAGTTTTCTAAGATACAGCCAGACTTATTTCCACAGTGGTGGTACAAGTTTGTACCCCACCAATAATGGAAGAGTGTTCCTCTTTCTTTACAATCTTTCCAGCATGTGCTGTCATTTGAGGTTTTGATCTTAGCCATTCTGACAGGTGTGAGATGGAATCTCAGAGTCGTCTTGTGTTGCATTTCGCTGATGATTAAGGATGTTGAGCATTTCTTAAAATGTCTCATTGCCATTAGCGATTCTTCCTTTGTAAATTCTCAGTTTAGCTCTGTCCCCCATTTTTTGATTGGATTATTTGTTTTCTTAGTATTTAATTTCTTGAGTTCTTCATAAATTTTGGATATTAACCCTCTGTGCAAAGTAGGGATGGTAAAGATCTTTTCCCAATCTGTAGGTTGCTGTTTTATTGTAATGACAGTGTCCTTTGCCTGACAGAAGCTTTTCAGTTTCACGAGGTTCCATTTTTTGATTGTTGGTCTTAGAGTCTGAGCTATTTGTGTTCTGTTCAGAAAGTTCTGCTGTTAATTTGCTAATATGGGCTGTCACAATTTTCTTTTTGAAGGTACTTAGTGATATGAACTTTCATTGAAGCACAGCTTTAACTGTGACCCTTAGTTTTGGTTATGTTGTACCTTCATTTTTGTTGGATTTTAGGAAGTGTTTGATTTCCTTCTTAATTTCTTCCCTGACCCAGTAGTCAGTCAAGAGAGAGTTGTTCAGTTTCTATGGATATGTAGGCTTTCTATTATTTCTCTTGTTGTTGAAATCCAACTTTATTCCATGGTGATCTGATAAGATATAAGGGGTTATTTCAAATTTCTTGTATCTATTGTGGCTTGCTTTGTGTCTAAGTATATGGTGGATTTTGGAGGAGGTTTGGTGCGGTGCTGAAAAGAAGTTGTATTCTTTGGTGTTTGGGTGAAACGTTCTATACATATCTGTTAGGCCCATTTGGGTCATGTCGTCTGTTAAGACTCATTATTTCTCTATTAGGTTTCTGTCTCAATGACCTGTTAATTGTTGTGAGTGGGGTGTTAAAGCCTTCCACTACTATTGTGTGGGAATCAATATGTGGTTTAAGCTTTACAAGAGTTTCCTTTACAAATGTGGTGCCCTTTTATTTGGGGCATAGATATTCAGTATTAAGATGTCATCTTGATGAATTTTTTCTTTAATGAGTATGTATTGCCCTTCCCTATCTTTTTTGATTAACTTCAGTTGAAAGTCTATTTGATTTGATATTATGATGGCTACTCCAGCTTGCTTCCTGGGCCCATTTGCTTGAAAAACCTTTTCCCAGCCCTTTACTCTGAGGTAATGTCTATCTTTGTTACTGAGATGTGTTTCTTGTATGTAGCAAAATGATGGGTCATGTTTGTGGATCCATTTCATAAGCCTGTGTCTTTTTATTGGGAAGTTGAGTCCATTGATATTGATGGATATTAATGACCAAACATTGTTATTTCCTATTATTTTGATGTGCATTTCTTTTGGTGTAGCTTCAGTGGAGTTTTTTGCCTCTTCTGTTTTCATCAGTGTAGTTATCTTCTCTAGCTTGGAATTTTCCTTCTAGGATCATCTATTGGGCTGGATTTGTGCATAAATACTATTTAAGGTTGGTTTTGTCATGGAATATCTTGTTTTCTCCATCTATGTTGATAGAGAGTTTTGCTGGTTATAGTAGTCTGGACAGGCACCTATTTTCTCTTAGGACTTGTAGGATGTCTGCTCAGGCCCTTTTGACTTTTAAAGTTTCTGAGGAGAAGTTAGGTGTAATTCTGATGGGTCTGCCATTATATGTTACTTGACCTTTTTCTTATAGCTTTTAATATTCTTTCTTTGTTCTGTACATCTGAAGTTTCAATTATTATGTAGTGAGAGGAATTTCTTTTCTGTTATAATCTGTTTTGTGTTCTGTATGCCTCCTGGAATTTAACTGGCATCTCTTTCTTTAGGCTTGGGAAATTTTCTTCTATGATTTTGTTGGAGATGTTTCCTGGGTGTTGGAGTCAGCCGTCTTTCCTCTATGCCTATAATTCTTAGATCATGTCTTTTTATTGAGTTCTTGATTTCTTGGATGTTGTGGGTGAGAACTTTTTTAGATTTCTCATTTTCTTTGGTTGTTGTACTGATATCTTCAATCTAATCTTTCATGCCTGAGATTCTGTCTTCCATCTCTTATATCCTATTTTTGATACTCATGTCTGTAGTTCCTGGATTGTCTCTGCCTGTGTTTTCTTTATTGCTTCCACTTGCAATTTCAAGCCTTAAACAGTTTTATTTGGTTTTTATGTTTCCTGCTCCAATTTGCTTGTCTTTGCCTGCAAATCTTTAAAATCTTTCATTTCCTTGTCCCTTTCCTGTTCATGTTGGGCTGTATTGGCTTGGAGGTCTCTATGGTATTCTCTATTGCTTTCTTTTGTAAAATTGAGGATTCTTTAAATTCTTTCAGAGATTTAATTTCTTCTTATAAGGACTCTATCAATTTCCAGACTATAGATTTGTCATCGTTTTCATGTGTCTCAGCTGTAGTGGGATGATCAGTGCTTGTTGTACTAGCATAGCTGAATTCTGTTGGAGTCATTTCCCTGACCTTTGTCAGTTTTCTCCTTTTGTTGACCTTTAGCCATCTGTTTGCTCTAAGCTGATTGTTCCTGATGTCTGGTTCCAAAGAGGGAGCTTTGGTGTAGTGTCCTTATAATCTTAGTGATCTGTAGCTTAACACAAGCTAGGTGGGGTCTCAAGATGGGGACTGAGTCTCCGTGGGCTCCCGAAGTTCACTATTTCCCCTTGTGTCCCAATTTTGGCCTCAAGTCGGGGATTGAATGAGATAAATTATTCCAGCCTGCAGGGTCTTTGGTTCTAGCTGGTCTTCCTAGTGTTGTCGGCAGGACTCAAAGGACCACAAATTGTAGGGTAGAGCTGAAGACCTCCTGATACTTGTGTGTCTGATCCGAGGGTCAGGTCTGTGGTCATGGTCCCCTCAGGCGGCTTCTTCTAGGTTGTCCCCAGGGAAACTCTGTCCCTCTCAGCCCTAAGCAGTAAGCCCTTGTAGTCTGTATCATTCAGGCAGTGTACATAGGCCAAGAACTCACTGCCCCCATGCAGGAGCTGTAGATGTTGAAGACAAGGTATCCCACTGAGAAGGGGCAAGGTGCATTGGGTCTGAAATGAACACCACAATCCGACTGCTGGGCTTGGACTCAGTAGAGATCCACTGCCTTATAACTTGACCACTCACTTTTCAGCCCACTCTGATCTTACTGTTTCAGTGGCACTACTGGTCCTCTAGGGTGTTGGAGTGACCATGTGAATGCTGGGTGCTCAGGAAGCTGGGAGGTACCTCCTACTGGCAGTTGGGGCTGCCTCCCAATGTCCTGCAGTGATCTGACCTGCAGGGCACTTTACCTGTGCAGGAAGAGCATCCCTCTGCCCTGTCTGGTTGCAAAATTCTTCCCAGTGACTGTATATCCAGTAGAGGGACCTGTATGGCCAACACCTTTCTGGGTAAGCTCAGATATGCTTGTTCCTCCCAGACCTCCACTCCACTGGAGATAAATCTTGGTGATCCTGCAGTTCTCCTATATGGAATGATGACATGGAAACTGGGTGCTCTGGAGGCTGGTGAGTACCCCTCTCTGGGGTTCAGAACTGTGTACTTGACTGGCTTGTGCCCACTTCTTCAGTGGGCTCTGAGTAGGCCTCTGTTCTGCACCACAGCGCTGCTGGGCTCCACTTCAGTCCCTGGGCCTCTGCTGCATGTTGCTGGGCTCCACTTTGGGCCCCGGGCCTCTACTTTGCAGCTGGTAGGTCTGTTTCCCTGATTATCTGAGAGTCCTGCCCAGGGACCCCCACTAGTCCCTGGGTTTACCAGACAAACCCCCGTGGGCTCGTGCTTCTCAGGATGTTGCTCAGTTTGTTTATATTTCTGTGATGGTGTAGCTATTTTCCCTCTGCTCACAATCTGTCCTTGCTATCTGCTGCCATCTTGGATTCCTCCATTCTATCTTCTAAAAAAAAATCATAATCAAAATGCAGAGGTATACATGAAAGTAATTATTTATAAAATAAAAACATAATTAATCACATATGTAGGATACTATTTTCCCTGCAATTCTGGTAACCTAGTTGGAGAAATAAAACAAACACAGTTTGTTATACATTTAAGTGTTAAATCAATTTTTATTGAAGAAAATATATATTGCAAAATGTCTTTTTGTTCGTTTTCGGTAGAAAGAGAAACTTTCTAATACAGAGAGACAGGAATCTGCATATGGACATTGATAGTCATTTTATCACACAGTTTCAGTATTATGTATACAGTATACATAATATGTCGAGGAACCATTTTTAGAATAAATTAGATAGCTGAGTCTGGTAGGATAGGTGTGTAATACTATAAAATACCTATTTGGGAGGCTAAGGAAAGTAGATCTCCAGTTCAAGATCTGCCTAAGCTGCAGAGTTCAATGACATCTTGTGAAACTTAATGAAAACTATCTCAAAATAAAAAAGTACAAAGACTGAAGATGTAGTTAAGTGGTAGAACATTTGTTTAGATGACTCCCTAGTATCTGAAGGAAAAGGGAGTAAGTAAAATAATATGTAAATTGGGTACCATACCAAAGATTATAAATAATGGTTCTGTGTCCCCACTGCAGCTTTTATTCCAGACTTTAGTTCTATGGCTACAATTAAGCCCAAATACAGAATATTTGGAAGCAACATACATAGAATAACAAACTACCAAAAATATATTTAAACATGAAAAGCCTGTGTCTTTCATGGGAGAATTTTCAGCCGAATGAGTATTTATAAGTGTTAGATAAGTTGTAGAAAAAATAATATCATGTTTTCTTTGTTTACTTGAAAAATTAGTGTTTTGAAATATAAGAAAAAAATCATGGAGGAGCAAGAATTCATATTCATATATATATGAATATGCATATGAGTGTACATAAATGTGTGTTAAGTGTATCTCTGTGTGTGGATATGTATGTAATTGTATAAGCATATGTGTCTATATTAATCTATGTGCATTTGCACACATGCATTTATATGTGCACTTCAGTGTGAGGGTTCACACTGAGGACAGTATATATTCAAATACAGTGGCAAATTTTCTGCCACCAGGCTTGTCTTAAGTCTTACCCTTCTTCACCAGATTCATCTTATTATGTGTATTATAACTACATTTTGATACAGCTGACCAGGGGATTAAATCACAAGGTTTGAACTGTAAAGAATATGGAATAAATGGATGAAGATTAATGATTAGAAATGGATATTGTAATTCCAGATACTAGATCATTTCTCCTTACAAAAGCTGGTGAGACCAATACTGGTCACTATCAAAGATAAAATCAATGACTCTCTGCACAGAGTACTTTGCCATATGAGCTATGTGACTCTCAAAGTCCAATTTGACTTTGCCTTCAAACACTATTTTAAAAATAGGCATATACCAAAAATGTATATGTTTCAGCCTTAACATGTAGTTGAAACATGATTAGTGTGCAATTTAAATGACTGTTGAAATTACTGAAGTATACTAAGTTAATGGAAATCAGTAAATTTGAGTTTTATGATTAGATTTTCAGCCTAATGGATATTTATAAATGTTAGATCAGTTGTAGAAAAAATAATATCATGTTTTCTTTGTTTACCTGAAAAATTAGTGTTTTGAGATATAAGAAAAAAATCATGGAAAGGCAAGAATACATCTCAAAAGAAGGGGAGAAGAAACAATTTGCAGCATAACTGTTAGTTACTTGAAATAAAAATTAATTTTAAGCACATGCTGTTGACAGGACATTTTGCTGTAACACAGATATTCATGAGAATTGCTTTCAGCTAAAAATCTATTACAAGAGACGCTTAAGTAAACACAAAAATAAATATGCAGTATACCATTAGAATTTTGTGTAAAGCTGGCAACAAGGAGTGATTACACTGACAGTAATAAGGAGAGGCTTCCTCAACATGCTGATGGATGAGTTGAAACTTGTAAAATTAATGGGCCTATAACAGGACAAAGGAGAAACTATGACACAGTGTGCTTCTGATGCTAGAATTGATTTCTCCCAATAGCTGTAACTATGGCAGAATATGGGTAATGCAAAGGAAATAAATGCATCTTACTGATTGAATCTCAGGTTTTTAATGTCATTATAATAACCAATAGTGAAAGTTAGATAATGGTCTTTATTAATATTTTTAATCTATGTTTTATTTATGTGTATGTGAGGTCTTTGTTGGAATGTGCGTCATTAATATGCAGGTATTTGGGGAGTCTAGAAGAGGCATCAGATTTCCTTAAACTGGATTTATAATCTGTTAAGAGCTGCTCAAGGGTTGGTAACTAAAGCTTGTACTTCCTTAGTAGCAGTACTTAATCACTGTGTTATTTCTCCAGTACCTATTAATATCTTTGAGCTAATTTATAGGTCATATAAATTAATGTTTTGAGCTCTTATTATGCAAGTATTTCAGTGTTGTAATCTTTAATTATATTACTAAACTCTAAGAAGTAAACATTAAAACATAGTTATATCATGAAAATATACTGTAGAAATATTTATTCTCTTTAATTAAAATTTTAAATGCTTATTAAGCTATAAATTTGTCTAAAATTATAAGCTTTGTCTTTCAAGAAAAGAAAATAGGTGAAGAACACAAAAATTTTAATGTAACTTTTTATATACTAGTAATTATATATTAATAATTCTAAATTCATTCCCAAATTTATTGTGTATCAAAGGATGATGTCACATAATTTTGATTTGAAACATTGTTTCTTCTGGGTTTTTTTTTTGGTGTGGGTATTTTTCTATATATGGAAATAAAATATTTATGTTCTAGAAATCAGGATTTCATAAAGCATAATTTCTTCATTTTTATTATAATTATCTGATACTGTTACTGGGGTCAATTTCCTGTGTCCAGAATACTAGAAACATGAGAAGATCAAGAGGGATACAGGGAAAGCTTGCTGAAGACTGATGAGAGATATAATTCAAACAAAGATAAAATCAGGTTGGGTACTCTCCAAATAACTGGGGTAGCTAACATAGGAAGACTTAACCTCAGACATTCCTATTAATCTTCAAGAATATAAGACATCCAAACTTGTAGAGAATGTCTCGCACTTACTGGTCTATGTATGAGCTAAGGTTTAGGGAGCCTGTATATCAGCATGGCCTTCTAGAATAAGTCAAATATTCAGGAATGGAATTTTGTTTTCTCATATGTATTTGGAGCAACTTACTACACATGAGTTATAGAAATCCTTAATATGTTATTACAATTAAAATATAAAGTAGTTCTATACATGTAGCAGCAAATATGGATTAGAAACTTTCAATCAAATTTTTGAGCATACATTCATTGTATAAATTCAAGACTATTTCTCCTAAAATCTTATAGATGAAAAATTATGTAATTCTACAACGTTTGCTTCTTTTCTTAAACAACACATTTTTGTGAGTACAAATTTGACTTGGACCTAGAATGACGCCAGTTACACGACAGAATCAGCCCACGGCCTCTGTTCCTCTGTAGTGGATGTTGGGCCTGGCACACTCTGTCTGTGCTCTGCTTTCTTTGGAAATAGAAATGAAATATATTTTGATATAATTTAGGAACAAATTGTTTTAGAGAAAATATAATATATTTGGCACACTCTTGACAATATTCAAAATAATACAATTTAGGTTTAATCTTCTGGGAAAAATACATGAGTTTCTAAATATTCTCAAAAAATTATTTCAAGAATCCAAAGAAATTTTTTTCTTTCAAATATTTTCATATTTTATTTTATCTAAGAAAATAAGTAATCATTTTTGCAGAAAGTTAATGCTTATCCAATTTTGTGGAGTTTTTGGCTCATCTTTCTCATTTAAATGCAAGAGTTGGTTATTTCATTTTCTGAAAAATAACAAACCACTGTAGGTCATAGTTACAGCATTTTGCTTATCTCTAAAACACAAATATAATTGGGGGCTAACCGATGTGCTTATGAGAGGAGTTGCCTTTTCTTTGTGTAAAAACATAAAATTATAACTGCCTTCTTTCCATTGCATGTTCTCTAAATAAATTATTATTACTGACAGTCTGTAGAGTGTTTTTCCTTCAAAAGTAGAGGAATTACTGCACTTCATACCTTTAATAATTTATTTATTTACAAATTATGTATCACTTGAGACTGAAATAAAAAACACCAAATTACATTTTTCTAAATGCCAAATTATTTTGCTATTAATTACATAAAATTATGGAAGTATGTGACTCTTTCCAACTTAGGTTGTACAAAACCCTTATATTTATAAGTAAAAATTAATAGAAAATTATAATTTAATAGCTAGTTTTAGTAGATGTTTAGCATATGCCTTTCAATTAGAAGTTTTAAACTCAGCATAGTTGTTTTGGTTCTTTATAATAATCATTTCTTCTCTCCTATTGTTCTGCTTTCCTATTGGTAGAATATATCTTCTCATTCTTTCTCCTGGTCTTGGCCATATAATTTGTCTTGGTTAACTGAATGGAACAGATATGATGGATCATACACCCTCTAACACCCTCACCCTCTCTCTCTTTAATAACTTACTGAGATTTATTTTTTTTAATGCTGCCTGCATGCACATGGATGTGAGACCATCCAATGGAGCATGGGCAAGATACCCGGGGCTAGACTATGAACAAAAATTGACAGTCTTTTCCCCAACAGCCATTAATGGCCAATAGCAATTAAAAAGTAAAGAGCCAAGGACGGTTGGGACCCTACTGGAAGTGCCTTTAATAAGTTTGTGATTTGGAGTGAAATACGGTGGGTTATAATAATAATCAGATCAACTTTGAAAAAAAAGATTGGTTGAGTGAAATCCCTAGATGGAGAAAGTTGAGATTTTTGTAAGGGGTCACAGATTTTGATGTTACAAAGGCTGTGGGATTGTATAATTAAGAAGCAAAGAGAAAACAGGGTAAGAATGAAATGAGAAAAGAGGTAGATGCCAGTATCCAGAATCCTAGAATCCCAGGTAAGATCACCTGCAGATCCAATGTTCCCTTGGGGCTCATCTAGCATTCTCAATAGCAATCCTCATCTCCATATCCTAGCTCATAACTCTGGCAGAAGCACATTGCTCTATCAGAGACCCCTCTAGTATCCAGAACATCAGAGGCCACTCTGGTACCTGGAAAACCAGAGTCCATGCTAACTCTCAGAATCGCAAAACCTCATAAGATACACAGGATGCTAATACAGGAGTACAGACACCCTACTAGATCCTAGGACTTGTCATTCACCAGTAGTACAGGCTACTCAAGCCAAAAGACCAGAATGGAAACGGAAACCAATGGTAACAATATCCATTCAACAAAGAGAAACTCAGAAATTGGCACAGTAACTATAAGTACCCCAAACTCAGATGCTAGACAGCAATATAAGAAAAAAAAATCAATAGTCATGGAAATATAGCACCACTGGAGCCCAGCTATTCTACTACAGGAACTCGAGAATATCCAACTCACCTAAAGCACAAGATAATGACCTTAAAACCAATCATATGAAGAAAACAAAGACCCTTAAAGAGGAAACCCAGGAAAACACAAGCAGATGACGGAAATGAATAAAAATGTTCAAGACTTGAAATTTAAAACAGAAACAATAAAGAAAACAGAAACTGAGGGAATTCTGGAGATGAAAAATTTAGGTAAGTAAACATGAACTAAGACACAAGCATCACCAACATAATAATTACAAGAGATTTAAGAGAAAATCTCACGCACAGAAGATACCATAAAAGAAATTGATACATTCGTTAAAGAAAATGTTAAATCTAAAAAGTTCCTGACAGAATTCATCCAGGAAATCGAAGATGCTGTTAAATTACTAAACCTAAGAATAATAGGAGTAGAAAAAAGATTCCAAGATCAATGGCCCAGAAAATATTTTCAATAAAATCACAGAAGAAAAATCTCCTAACCCAAAGAAGGAGATGCATATAAAGGTACAAGAAACTTACAGAACACCAAATAGATTATACTATAAAAGAAAGCTCCTGCCACATAATAATCAAAACACTAACTGTACAAAGAAATAATATTAAAAGTTGCAAGGGAAACATCTAAGTATCATACAAAGGCAGACCTGTTAGAATTACAATCAGCTTCTCTGGAGAGACTAAAAGTTATAAGGGCCTCAACAGATACCTTGTAAACGCTAAGGGTACAGATCCCTAAGTACAAAAGCTACAATTAGTATGATTAAATGGTAGAATCACCCATACCATGTGGGTGAAGGTATGAGGCAATGATAGCTATAGTGTGGAATGTAGAACCCAGGCTGAGAATCTAAGCACGTACAATATACTTGAGGGTGTGTGATGGAAAGGAGTTTAAATGAAGTTGATTATAGGAAAGGATTTTAGATTAAAAAGAAGGAAAAAAAGGATAGATAAATCCTATAGAATTTAAATCTCCAATGAAGGAAGAAAGATAAAAAATAGATATAAATGTTTCCAAGGGTACATAAATACTAAATAAATAAATAAATTCATGCCTTTAATCCAAGTTCTCAAAAGGCAAAGACAGATATGTTCCTTGTGAGTTCAAGGTCAGCCTGACCTACAGAGAAGATTCAGAATAACCCAGGCTGTAAAGAGAAATCCTGTCTTAATAAAAATAATAAATAAATATCATTGTAGAGAAGGATATTTGGACCCTACATGGTTTTGTTTTGATTGTCAATATGAACATGGCTGTATGTTCAGTGGTAATGATAATTTTATGAATCCTCTTTGAAAGTGAATAAAATGAAGCAGGACTAGGTAAGAAAGGGACTGACCTTAGCCATTCTGACAGGAGTGAGATGTAATCTCAGAGTCATTTTGAGTTGCATTTCTCTGATTAATAAAGATGTTGAGCATTTCATAAAGTGTCTCTTGGCTGTTTTAGATTCCTCTTTTGTGAATTCTCAGTTTAGATCTGTTCCCTATTTTTTAATTGGGTTATTTGGTTTGTTTGTGTTTAATTTCTTGAGTTATTTATAGATTTTGGATCAAAAACTCAAAAGAATGTATATGCTGGCGAGGCTGTGGAGAAAGGGGAACACTCCCACATTGCTGGTGGAAGTGCAAACTTGTACAACCACTATGGAAATCGGTGTGCCGATATCTTAGAACACTTGGAACAGCTCTATCTCAAGACCCAGCCATACCACTCTGGGCATATAACCAAAAGATTCCTCACCAACCCACAGGGCTATCTCCTCAACTATGTTCATAGCAGCATTATTTGTAAAAGCTAGAAACTGGAAACAACCCAGATGTCCTTCACCGAAGAATGGATAAAACAAAAACAAAGAAACAAGCAACATTTGCTTATCTAAATATAAGAGATAGATAGGGCATATTCAAAACCTCAAGAGATCTGCAGAATATGGCATTCAAAGATGTATTCTTAACTTAAGAATTTTTGATATCGAGACGTGTCAGCTCCTGACAGCACCCCCTATTCTACTCCAAATAGAAGATGAGCATCGAAGAATCTCCAGTGGGAGATGGTTGAATTAGTGGCAAGCCTATCTCTTGGCAAGAAAAACCCCTTACTTCAACTGTAGACAGAATGCTGTCCAAAAAGGACAAAACTTAAAAACAGGTAAGTCGACAGCCTAACTCTGCCAAGACAGTGTAGGCAAGTCCTTCATAATTTCTGCTCTACAATCAATATCTGTCAGAGAAAGGGGGCCAAACGGCTGAAGATTGATGCTGTAATATATGGAGAGAAAATGGGAACTGTCCAGGCAGCCAC
>CAJQZJ010000398.1:3044705-3087106 GCA_907164525.1 Lophiomys imhausi
CCTGCTTCCAAGTTTTGTCCTTTTTGGACAGAAGTCTGTCTACAGTTTAAGCAAGTGGTTTTTCTTGCCAAGAGAATGGCTTACCACCAATTTAATCATCTCCCACTGGAGATTCTTCGATGCTCATCTTCTACTTGGAGTAATATAGGGGGTGCTGTCAGGAGCTGACATGTCTCGATATCAAAAAATCTTAAGTTAAGAAAACATCTTTGAATGCCATATTCTGCAGATCTCTTGAGGTTTTTGAAGATGCCCTATCTATCTCTTATATTTAGATAAGCAAATATTGCTTGTCTCTTAGCAACTTGATTTCTGAGTAGCTTAGAAAATAACTGTGATAGACTGTCATAGTAACTAACAAAATGACACGTTTTCATGACTATTCGTTTCTGTTTCTTAATTATCCTAAACAGTTTATGTCGGTTGGTAGCGAGAGGTCAAAACTTGACATTTCATTTTTAAATATTACTACAAACAATACCTTTAAGAAGCGTTACCCTTAATTTTGTATCAATATACAAAGATCAATACCAATGTGGCCAAATATAATCTTAATTTTGTATCAATATACAAAGATCAGTACCGATGTAGCCCAATACAATCTTAATTTTACATTAATATACTACGGACAATACCATTGTGGCCAAATATAATCTTAATTTTGTATCAATATACAAAGATCAATACCAATGGAGCCCTATACAATCTTAAATTTGCATTAATATACAATGATCAATACCAATTTAGCCAAATATAATATTAATTTTGTATCAGTATACAAAGGTATAAAGCTATATTCAATAATCTGTCCTTTTTTCTTGTTCTTTCCTATACTATTTCTATGTCCCATTTTTCTCAAGTCTGTTCACTCCTATATAGGAGATAAAGGAGGATACAGAAAAGCAAAAGAGAGAGGTCCCTGGGTCTAACCTCCAAAACCCATTTAACAAGACCATTTAACATCTTGTAGTCTTTTCCCCTAAATAACAAAATTTTCTATTATCTATCAAATAACCAAAGGGGAAGAACACCCTCCCCACCTTCTGGGGATGGGACGTTGTTCTCTTAAAATGACTTCCTGCTGATTTGGGACGTAGTAAACCTGTTTGGGGCCCAAATAAGAATGGAAAAATGGTTAAAATGTTAATAGAATCATTTGATGTTCAGTCCCTTTGTGCTCAGCTATTTAGATGTCCTACGAAATTCATAGACAGAAGCTGATCTTCAGAACTTTACTGAAGATCTGGCTGGAGTAGTCTGTGGAGCTGAACGATCTTAGCAATTTTGAGTTGTTGTGGTTATAGACTTTTGAGGAAACTGCTATTGAAGAAGTCTGCAAGGCTGGATCATCTGGGCCACTCGTCTTCTTTGGTCTCTGATCTGTTTTCTGCTGAGGTTTCCGTTGTCCAGTTGTCCCTGGATTCCTTGAATGGATGCTTTAAATCTCCTGGGAAGATAAGAAAAGAGCCCTGCCCTAATCCTAACTCTGGGACAATTACCTTTTTTTGGGGGGGTCAGGTAATATTTTTCCTGGAGCAAATTTGGTTTTTTGACAATATATAAAGTATTACCTTTCAATCCGGATTAAAGAAGAAATTATTTTGATATTTTGGAGCTAAACAAACCTTTAGTGTATATATTTTGAGATTTCAAAGGACAATTTGTTTGAATTGCATCCTGCCTTTTGTAAGTAGCTTTTAAACTTAAATCTTTCCAAATCCTATGTGCCTGTCTCTGCATTCTAAATTTTGGGATCAAAGACATGTGGTTTCCAACTGATGGGATTAAAGATGTGCTCCTCCACCCCTGGATCAAAGTTTTTCTCTGTTTAGAGTTTGTTTTGTATCAGGTGGCCTTGAGCTCTGAGATCTGCCTGTTTCTGTCTCTAGTGTGTTGGGATTAAGGGTGTATTCTTCCCCAATGATGTGACTAAGGGTGTGCACCATCACCACCCTGTTTCTTGTAACTCTAGAATTTATAAGACAACTAACTCTATAGTGATCCTCCTGTCTCTACTGGAGGTAAAGGCATGGGCTAACACCATGCATTATTTTACCTTAGCTCTAAGTTTTTTCAACTCTTGGAGGTTTGTAAAACCAGGTTGAACAGCTGTCACCTTTAATTTATTTACAGTGTTTTAAACCTGTTACCTGCTTTTTAATGCCAAACCATGGAAATAGCCTATACCTCTACAAAGAAAACCAAAAAACAAACAAAAAAAACTTTTAAGCTGCTATCAAGTTTGTGTAATCTCTGTAGCCACCTGCAGTCTAACATTCTAATCTGAAATTAAGGCCATTTTCTTTTCATGCCAGTAAGGTAAATTATAGTTTGAAAATTTTATATTGTATTTTTATTATATTTTTAAGCTTATTAATTCTTTTCTTAAAATAGTATTATTTATTTCTAGAACATAGTTTCCTCCCTCCTCCCCTCTTGGCCCCTCCCTTCATCTCTCCTTCCCTCCCTCTCTCCTTCCCTCCCTCCCTCCCTCCCTCCTTGTTCCTCTACTTGGTACTCTCCTTCTCCTCAGATGAGGTGGGTCCTCACATATCATACTCCCTCAGATCTTGCATCATGTGAGGCCCAAGAGCTTACACTCATACTGGAGCTTGATAAGGCACACCATCTAGGGTGTGGGGTTCCACTAACCTGCAGCAGATTCCATGACTCACTGGTGGGTAGAATTTTTCCTAGGATAGATATGCTAGGTTCCTGTCTATTTGGGTGTGTGGGTTATAGGATAGTTATCCTCTGATGTATGGTTAATATCCATTTGTAAGGGAATACATACCATGTTTATCTTTCTGGGACTGCGTCAGCTCACTTAGGATGAGCTTTTCTAGTTCCATCCATTTGGTTTTGAATTGCATGATTTCCTCATTTCTGATAGCTGTGTAGTATTCCATTGTGTATATGTACCACAGTTTTTTTATCCATTCTTCAGTTGATGGACATCTGGGTTGTTTCCAGTTTCTGGCTATTAAAAATAAAGCTGCTATGAACATTGTTGAGGCAATGTCCTTTTGGTTTCGTTTCAGATCTTTTGGATATATGCCCAAGAGGGGTATGGCTGGGTCTTGAGGTAGATTTATTCCCAATTTTCTAAGATATCTCCAGATTGATTTCCAAAGTGGTTGCACAAGTTTGCAGTCCCACCAGCAATGGGCGAGTGTTCCCCTTTCTCCACATCCTCGCCAGCATGTGCTATCATTTGAGTTTTTGATCTTAGCCATTCTGACAGGTGTGAGATGGAATCTCAGAGTTGTTTTAAGTTGCATTTCCCTGATAACCAAAGATGTTGAACATTTCCTCAAATGCCTCTCAGCTTTTAGAAATTCCTCTTCTGTGAATTCTCGGTTTAGCTTTGTACCCCATTTATTGATGGGGTTATTTGATTTTTTGGTGTTTAATTTCTTCAGTTCTTTATATATTTTGGATATTAGCCCTCTGTCAGATGTTGGGTTGGTGAAGATCCTTTCCCACTCTGTAGGCTGCTGTTTTGTTCTAAGGACAGTGTCCTTTGCCTTACAGAAGCTTTTCAATTTTATAAGGTCCCATTTATTGATTGTTTGTTTTAGTGCCTGAGCTATTGGTGTTCTATTCAGGAAGTTGCTACCAGTGCCAATGATTTCAAGGCTTTTCCCCACTTTCTCTTCTATTAATGTTAGTGTGCCTGGATTTATGTTGAGGTCCTTGATCCACTTAGACTTAAGTTTTGTACAGGGTGATAAGTATGGATCTATTTGCATTCTTCTACATGTTGGCATCCAGTTAGACCAGCACCATTTATTGAAGAAGTTTTCCTTTTTCCATTGTATGTTTTTGGCTTCTTTATCAAAAATTAAGTGACCATAGATGTGTGGGTTTATTTCTGGGTCTTCAATTCGATTCCATTGGTCAACTGGTCTGTTTCTATACCAGTACCATGCTGTTTTTATTACTATTGCCCTGTAGTACAGCTTGAAATCCGGGATGGTGATACCTCCAGATGTTCTGTTATTGTACATGATTGATTTAACTATTCTGGGTCTTTTGTTATTCCATATGAAGTTGAGAATTGTTTTTTCCAGATCTGTAAAAAATTGAGTTGGTATTTGGATAGGAATTGCATTGAATCTGTATATTGCTTTTGGTAAGATTGCCATTTTTATTATGTTGATCCTACCTATCCATGAACAAGGGAGATCTTTCCATCTCCTGATATCTTCTTCAATTTCTTTCTTCAGGGTCTTGAAGTTCTTATCATACAGGTCTTTCACTTGCTTGGTTAGAGTTACCCCCAGGTATTTTATATTATTTGTGGCTATTGTGAAGGGTGTTGATTCCCTTATTTCTTTCTCAGCCCATTTATCTTTTGTGTAAAGAAAGGCTACTGATTTTTTTGAATTGATTTAAATTGTGATGCAAGTTAGTATGAAAGCTGAGTTAGATATAGAACTTTAAATTCATGGAGATGGTTAGATAATAGAATGTTAAAGTCAGGTGCCAAATACATATGGACTGGACATTGGGAATGTATGCTAAGCCATATAACTCTCATAATTGTGGCCTATTTATTTCTGTTGTTTTGTATTGTATTTATTGTTCTAAGAGAAAGAACCATTTGTTGGACTGAAAGGGGGAGCTGTTGGGGGGAAAAGATATATCTTAAACTTAAAAAAGGGGGGAAGAGGATGGGGAGTTGAGGGGGAAGAAGGTGGGAGGGTGGGACTGGATGGGGGAGTAGGGAGGAGATTCGGATTGAGATGTAACTTGAAGAAATAAAAAATAAATTATTAAAACAAACAAAACCTGTGGTACATTTACACAATGGAATACTACTCAGCTATCAGAAACAAGGAAATCATTCAATTTGCAACCAAATGGATGGAACTAGAAAAGCACATCATCAGTGAGCTAACTCAGACTCAGAAAGATATACATGGTATATATTCACTTATAACTGTATTTTAGAAATTATAGTATAGGATAACCATTGTACAATCATTAGACCCAAAAGAGCAGGAACAGGGACTTGCTTACCTGTCAACGTGATACCCCACCCTAGTGGAACTGCCATGTATGCCTCCTGTGCAAGCGGAAGTTCTTAGACCTCATTTGACTAACAAACTGAGTGGGGCAGATGCACAGAGACATCCCACAGGGGAGGGATGGGATGAGTGGGAGAGAGGGTAGAGGATGGGAGGGAGGGGCTAAGAGTGGGTCGAGGGAAGGGGTAGCAATGGAGACTTAATGAAGTAATAAATGTTTTTAAAAAAAGAAAGGTACTGCTAAATTAAATCAGTCTATATTTACAATTACCTCAAAGTGGATTGCAAAAGGTATGTTATGTTGGGAAAGAGGTTTATGTTTATGTCAACAGGAAAGAAAAGGCTTAGGATTCCATTCAAAGTAATAAGGATCAGATATGACAAAGAAAGACCTCCTGAAGATCTTGATTATTGATAGGAGAAAAAGGGGGAAATCCAAAAGACATAACTGGTGATGTATAATGCTGAACAACCTATATGGAAATAATTCTGAGACTGGCTAAAACATGAATATATACATAGCTAATAAATTTTGTCACATGCAAAATCCTTAGGACTCCTCATGGTATCCTTCCAAATGGAATAGATAAATTGTATATTATTGGGCTATAGCTATAGAGATGGTTCAGCTGTTAAAGGCTAGGCTCATAACCAAAAAAAAATTATGTATTGCAGTTTAGTTATATAGTCCAAACTAACTTAAAGAAAGACAGACATCTTTCACCTGTTCAAACAGAGAGCATAAAATAATTTTAACAGATCTGTACGTCCTGCACATTTCATACATATATAATTAAAGAACTGTATATTACCTGTGAGAGTTTATATTTTTATAGAACAAAATGACCAAACATCAGTGAAATTGGAACAGATCTAATAAGATTTATCCTGGAGGATGCTGAGATGGTGAAACACATTTATTCCACCATCCCTTGATCCACCCTCAGACTGCCTTAATAGTTGGGTTCTCAAAATTCTACATCCAAAATAAATGTTAAAATGACTAGCTAAGTCATCCAGCATTACAGAGTGATCAAGTCAGGACTACACTTAGCCAGGACTTCACAGAACCCAGAGGCTGGATAACAGATGCAATAGCTAGCATTTGTCTAACTTAAAGATTTTCCCAATTTCTGTTGTGTCCTTAAATAGAAATCCTATGTCCCAAATCAACAAGAAGCAATCTCAAGAAGAATGATGTACCATTCTCTTAGGTTTTGCTGGGAAGGTTTTTGTCAATGTATTGGGTGATAGATGTTTGTCATTATAAAGTGGTGGATAACAAGTTATCAATGGTGTTCATCACAGAGGAAACAACATGTAGGGCCTTAGAGTCAGAGATTTCTATATTTCCTTTTCTTTTCTCTATACTCCTTTCCTTCTTAAATAAGGGAAAGTTGGTTGAGAAAAGAAGGGGGTTATAGGAATATCATATAGAAATAATAGAATAAAATGGTAGGTTATTTAATCTTCTCTTCAAATGTAGCATGACTGTTATTCTCAAATATGCTTACATTGGTATAGGATTTCATATATTGATACATATTGGGTTATTTTTGTTTACATTGATATGGATTACTGTATATTGATTGATATAAGTGTAAGGTTTTCATTTGTATAAATCTTTGTAGATTGATGTAAAAATTTAGATTATTTTTGTTACAACATAATGTATGTATGTTTTAACTCTTTTCTAAGGTATTGTACCTATGATACTCATTTAAAACAGCAATATTCTACTCATCTCTTGAGATTTTGAAGACCACCTCTCTATCTCCATATGTATGGATAAGCAAATGTTGCTTGTCTCTTAGCAACTGATTAACTTAGAAAACATCTGTGATAAACTATCCTAGAACCTAACAAATTGACATGTTTGAATGAGTATTAGTTTTCATTTCTTAATTGTCCTAAACAGTTTGTGACAGTTGCTATCAAAAAGCCAAAACTTCACATTGCATTTTTAAGCGTTAACTAGGTACAACACTTTAAAAAGGGTTAACCTTAATTTTGTATCAATATACAAAGATCAAGACCAATATAGCCAAATATGGCATTCAAAGATGTTTTCTTAATTTAAGACTTTTGATACTGAGAAATGTCAGCTCCTGACAGCACCCCCTATTGTACTCCAAGTAGAGGATGAAGATCGAAGAATCTCCATTTGGAGATGGTTGCATTGGTGCAAGCTTGTCACTGGGTAAGAAAAATCCCTTGCTTCAATTGTAGACAGAATGTTGTTCAAAAAGGACAAAACTTGGGAGCAGGTAAGTGGACAGCCTACCTCTGCCAAGACAGGGTAGGCAAGTACTTAATAATTCCTACTTTAAAACTAATGTCTATCAGTGATAATAGACCAAGAGGCTGAAGATAGATGCTCTAATGTATGGAGAGATTTTGGGGACTTTCTAGGAAGCCAGTTGTCTGTAATTTCTTAGTTTGGAAGCTTATGGCTCTGCACTTCCTGTATAATCAGATATGTTTATTTTTCAGGTCCCTGATGTGGTTGAAGACTAGATAGTTATAGTCTCACAGTTAAATTTTAAGTTGTTTAGGAATTAAAAGTATGTTCTATGTCTAAGAAGATGTTTTTAAGTTGGTATTGCAAGTTAGGATAGGAACTGAGTTAGGTATAGAACTTTAAACTCATAGAAATAGATAGATAATAGAATATCAATATTAGTTGCCAAATATGTATGGACTTGACATTGGGAATGTATGTTATACCTTATAATTTTCATAATTGTGGCCTAATTATTAAAAAAAGAATTATGAGTTCTGGGAGAGGGGGAAGATGATGGGAGGGTGAAACTGGAAGTGGTGGAGGGAGGGCACTGTGATGGAGATATAACTTGAAGTGATAAATAAACATAAAAAAGTGCAATGTTTCCCAAACTAAGAAATGACATACCAGTGGCTGCCTGGACAGTTCCCATTTTCTCTCCATACATCACAGCATCGCTCTTCAGTCGTTTGGCCCTGCTTCTCTGACAGACATTGATTGTAGAGCAGGGGTTATGAAGGACTTACCTACATCCTATAAAATCAGATATATTTATCCCTCTCAAGTCTCTGAGGTGATTGAAGAACAGATAGATAAAGTCTCATAATTAAATTTTGAGTTGTTTAGGAGTCAAGAGAGTGTTACACATCTAAGAAGATACTTTTAAAATTGTGTTGCAATTAGTATGAATGTTGAGTCAGATATAGAACTTTAAACTCATGGAGATGTTTAGATAGTAGAATGTTAAAGTCAGGTACCAAATACATATGGACTGGTCACTGGGAATGTACGTTAAGCCATATAACCCTCATAACTGTGGCCTAATTACCTCTGTTGTACTGTATTGTATTTATTATTATAAGAGAAAGAGCCATTTGTTGGACTGAAAGGGGAAACTGTAGGGGGAAATAAGATATACCTTAAACTTAAAGGAAAAAAAAAAGGGGAAGAGGATGGGGGGTTGAGGGTGGGAGGGTGGGTCTGGAGGGGAAATAGGGAGGGGACTGCGATTGAGATGTAACTTGAAGAAATAAAAAATAAAGGAAAAAAAAGATTATAAAAAAAGTGCAATGTTTACCTCCAGTCATTTTAAAAGCTGCTGTTACCAACTGTTTGATAATTCAGTGATGTAAGTTAATAGTCTGAAAATCAACCTGTTTTTCATGTCAGACACTTGAAATGTCATGTTTGGTTGAAATCCATGATTTCTGAGGAGAAATGATGGAAAAGTTGATAGTGAGCAGGATGGAGAAAGAGGCTGGGATGGGACTAAGGAGGGGAAACTGTAATATATGAGAGAAGAATAAATAAAATAAAAAAGAGTGATTATATGAAATGTGAGGGTATAGATAATGAAGAATCCCTTAGATTCAAAAGAAAAACCAACATTTTGTGTTATTGGATTAAAAAATAAACATCTGTTGTAGAGCCGGGATTATGAAGGATTTACCTACCCTGTCTTGGCAGAGTTATGCTGTCGACTTCCCTGCTACCAAGTTTTGTCCTTTTTGGACAGCAGTATGTCTGCAGTTGGTGCAAGGGGTTTTTTCATGTCAAGAGATAGGCTTGCCACTAATTCAACCATCTTACAGTGGAGGTTCTTCGATGCTTATCTTCTACTTGGAGTAGAATAGGGGGTGCTGTCAGGCGCTGATATGTCTCGATGTCAAAAAAAAAGAAAATCTTAATTTAAGATAACATCTTTGAATGCCATATTCTGCAGATCTCTTGGGGGTTTTGAAGATGCCCTATCCATCTCTTGTATTTAGATAAGCAAATGTTGCTTGTCTCTTAGCAACTTGATTACTGGGTAGTTTAGAGAATATCTGTGATAGACTGTCATAGTAGCTAACAAAGTGACATGTTTGCATGACTAGGAGTTTGTTTTACTTAACTATCCTAGACCGTTTTAGACGGTTGGTATCAAGAGGCCAGAGCTTCACATTTTATTTTTAAGTATCTCTAGGTATGATACCATTAGGAAGCATTACCTTTAATTTTGTATCAATATACAAAGATCTATTCAATTATGGTTAAATATACTCTTAATTATGTATCAATATACAAAGGTCAATGCCTATGTAGCCCCGGTTCTACAACAAATGTCTGTCAGAGAAACAGGACCCAAAGGCTGAAGACTGATGCAGGAATGTATGGAGAGAAAATGGGAACTGTCCAGGCAGTCATTGGTATGTCCTTTCTTAGTTTTGGAAGCTGCAGGCCCTGCACTTCCTATATAAGCAGATATATTTACCCCTCTCAGGTCTCTGAGGTGGTTGAAGAATAGACATCTAGAGTGTCATAGATAAATTTTGAGTTGTTTAGGAATCAAGAGGGTGTTATAGATCTAAGAAGATACTCTTAAAATTGTGTTGCAATTTAGTATGAATATTGAGTCAGATATAGACCTTTAAACTCATGGAGATGGTTAGATAGTAGAATGTTAAAATCAGGGGCCAAATATGTATAAACTGGACATTGGGAAGGTATACTTGGCCATTTAACTCTCACACATGTGGCATATTTATATCTGTTGTTTTGTATAATACTTACTGTTATAAGACAAGGAACCATATGTTGGACTGAAAGGGGAAATTTCTGGGGGGAAGAGAGTGGAAGGGCGGGATAGGAAGGGGGAATAGGGAGGGGTTTGTGACTGAGATGTAACTTGAAGAAAAAAAATAAAGTATTTAATAAAAAAATAAAAAAATGATAAAAAAAAACATCAAAATACTGAAAGTATACTTATGGTGTATACTTTGGCTGGCACAGATGTTCAGGTTTTAAGTGAAACTCTTGTATCCCTCTGGTTCTAGCAGGCTTTACATGGAGCTGCATATATGAAGAGTAGATGGGAACTCTAGGGATCATCAGCGTAGGTATTTAGTGGAGTTCTGGTGTATGAGGGCTGGAGACTATAGGACGTTTCATGTAGTTCTTTGGTGTGCCCTGCTGCTTGCTCTTCTATCCAGTAGCCTTTTCTGGTCCAAGAAATCCTTGGTCAGCACTCTTCTTGTAGGTTCAATTGCTCTTACCTGGACAGCTTTATTCAGCAGGCTAGTGAAGATTTCCCAGTGAGAGGTTCCAGTTTATCTCTGATTCTTAGCTTTTCTGACTGACAAACTGTGGAGATCTCCACTGGCCTTATAGGCTTGTTATGTCTCGGGGAGTGGGGGAAGCTCACTTGCAGTGTTTCTACTCTTTTCTTTCCTCTAGTTTTACTCTTTCTCACAAGTCTCATAAAGTAGTGTTTTTGAAGATTCCCTCATCTGAGTAAAGGCAGAAGTTTCTTGGAAATGAGGCTTCTATAACTCCCTTCTCTAGGTTACTTTCACTCAGAAAGTACAATAGCAACCCTACTATAAAATATTTTTAAAGGAGCATTTATGGCCAAAATGGAGATAGAAGGCCTATTATAACTGACATAACACTATCACAAGCTTTTTTTCTTTTCGTTTATTAAAAAAAGTATATTTCTTTAAAAACTTATACCAACTTCTCATTCCACTGTTTAGTAAGCTAAGTGTCTAAACTGAATCATCTTTTGTGAATGATCTACATATATTCATGAATTATTTTACCTGTCCAGTTCATCTTTGTCAGTTTATTTCCCAGGCTCTGGGATTTGAAGTGAAGATACCAGAAAGAAAAATTTCCTCCTAAACACCATTGTTTTCAACAAAAGTGCTATAGAGTCTGATGTTTTCTATTGATTTTCAAGTTTATTTTAAGTAAACTTAAAAATACCTATTATTTTATATATGAGTTGAACTGTGAATACTCACATGAAATATGACAAACATACCCTAATTTGTCACTCAATACCTTCCATATCCTCCCAATAAGTCCTGCATCAAACGTCATATCATTAAAAATACCCTGTTTAACGATGACAAATTTTTCTGGAATTAACAGTGTAACATACTTTGTTGAAATTGGTATCATGAAGGTCATTGGTAATGATGGAACTTACTGACTATTGATTGGAGAACAATGATAGAAGCTCTATTGTACTGTGTTTAAAACATGAAGTAAAACATGGATGTGGTGGAATGCACCTGAAATTCCATTTGTCTTCAGTCTAAAGCTTTATAATCATGAGTTCCATGTTCCCCTCTATTGTACATGGATGTCAGTACTTATATGGATTGCAATAGCAGATCAATTACTTGTTTTTGTTTTGTTTTTGAAAAAGAAAAGAAATGTGGGAACTAAAAAAGGTGAAAAAACAAACCTATTAAGATCAGTTATTGTTGTCCATATTGCATAGGGGTGAAACCATCAACCACAGCATGGGAACCTTATCAGTGACCACATCCTCAGAAGAGAAAGAGTCTCTATCCACAAGAAATTACCAACTTCCAATAGTTCATCAGTAAGGAATGAAGCAAGAGTTGATCAGCGCTATTGGTACTGATATTTTAGCTGACTTGCAATTCACACAGCTCTTATACAATTTACCACATTTGTTATAAATTAATGACTGTAATAGTTATTTCTGTCAATTTGTGATAAAATAATATTAAATATTATTTCCTTTATTAAAATTGGAGTCTTATATTGATACCAAAAGAACAGCATGATCAGTAAGTTTAATGATTTGGGAACATTCCATGTTGAAGTGTTCATTGTTTTCAATCAATATTAGAAAGTAAGGAATTCAAATCAAACTATTTACTTCTAAGAAAATTGCTTTGCTCAATGAACATGGCAAAATGCCTGCTGAGTTTCCTCATGAGTTTCTCATAACATGAAAATTTATTCATTAAAATATAGTGTGTTGAAAAATTAGAGGATCTAAATACATCTACATATCAAGAAGTTACATGAATCTTTGACTACTAAAATATCTATGGTATTCTGCCTGAACAAGAAGCACACAGATGACTAACATATTATTCATTTACTTTGCAAAAATGTACATGCAGACTATAAAGGGTAATGATTCATGTACTAACTTCATCATAGGTTATATCTTCAAGATATTAGATGAATAAGGCCATAGAATAGTTCTGATGGCATTATCTCTTATTATGCCTACCAGAAATCAGACTCATAGTTGATGACATTGTCTACAATGGGTAATCTTAACTTGACTTGCCATTAATCTTGAGAATAGGGGTGAACATTTGTTGAACACTGAATAGAACCAAGAGCTATTGACAAATTTGCTGTATCATAAACCTGTAATGACTTTGCTTCATTAAGTAATTTGGAAAAGGTACTGTACTGTTTTTAAGCTTCCATTGTAAGAATTTTGCCTGAGATAATTACCTTCAAAGTAGAGATTATTTACTTTTACTCAAAAGTATAGAGTTTTGAGCCCATTGTCAGTTGGTTTTGTTGGTTTGATCCTGTGGTAAGACAGCCCAATTTGGTGGAGAGAACATTGTAGAATTGTTCATTATAGAATGTTGAGAATCAGAGCAGGCCTCATACACCCTTAAAGGACATATGTCTGCACTTAGATTCCATCCATTCACTGGTCTGTTTCGATGCCAGGGTCATGGTGTTTTTATTACTATTGCTCTGTAGTGTAGGGATGGTGATACCTCCAGATTTTTTTTATTCTACTGTATTGACAATACATACATAGTTATTCTGGTTTTTTTGTTATTCCATAAGAAGTTGAGAATTGTTTTTTCCAGGTCTATAAAGAATTGTGTTGGTATTTTGATACTAATTGCATTGAATCTGTGTATTGCTTTTGGCAGGGTGGCCACTTTTATTTTGCTGATCCTACCTATCCATGAGCATGGGAGATCTTTCCATCTTCTGACATCCTCTTCAATTTCTTTCTTCAATGGAATTGAATTAAAGACCCAGAAATGTACCCACACACCTATGGTCACTTACATTTAGATAAATAAGCCAAAACCATACAATGGAAAAAGGACAGCATCATCAATAAATGGTGCTGGTCTAACTGGATGTCAACATGTAAAACAGTAAAATTGGATCCATACTTATCACCTTGCACAAAACTTAAGTCTAAGTGATCAAAGATTTTAACATAAATCCCAGCACACTAAATCTAATAGAAGAGAAAGTGGGGAAAAGCCTTGAACTAATTGGCACAGGTGACAACTTCCTGTACAGAACACCATGAGCTCAGGCTCTAAAACCAACAATCAATAAATGGGACCGCATGAAACCGAAAAGCTTTTATAAGGCAAAAGACACTGTCATTAGAACAAAATGGCAGCCTACAGATTGGGAAAAGATCTTTACCAACCCGACATCCAATAAAGGGTTAATATCCATAATTCATAAAGAAATCAAGAAATTAAATGCCAAGGAACCAAATAATCCAATCACCAAATGGGAAATAGATAAACTGAGAATTCACAAAGGAGCAATCTCTAATGGCAGTGAGACATTTGAAGAAATACTCAACATCCTTAATCATCAGAGAAATGCAACTTAAGATGACTCTTAGATTCCATATCACACCTGTCAGAATGGCTAAAATCAAAAACTCAAATGTCAGCACATGCTGGCTAGGTTGTTAAGAAAGGGGAACTCAGGGCTGGAGAGATGGCTCAGCCATTAAAGGCTAGGCTCACAACCAAAAATATAAAGAAAGGGGAACTCTCTTCCATTGCTGGTAGGAGTGCAAACTTGCACAACCACTATGGAAATCAGTCTGGTGATATCTTAAAAAAATTGAAATAGCTCTACCTCAGGATCTAGCCATACCACTTCTGGGTATCCATTCAAAGGATTCCTGACCAACCCACAAGGACATATCCTCATCTATGTTCATAGCAGCCTTATTTTCAATAGCTAGAAACTAGAAACAACCCATATGCCCCTCAACTGATGAATGGATAAAAAATAATGTGGTATATTTACAAAATGGAATACTACTCAACTATCAGAAACAAGGTAATCATGCAATTCACAGCCAAATGGATGGAACTTTAAAAGCTCATACTGAGTGAGCTAACCCAGACTCATAAAGATGCATATGGCATCTACTCACATATAATTGGATTTTAGCCATATAGTACAGGATGACTATCCTACAACCAACACACCAAAAGGTTCAGGAATATAAACTTTGTCACCTATCAATAGGACAATTTGCCCTAGGGTTGCTACCATGTAAGTCCCCCAGTGCAAGAAGAATATCTTAGCCCTCATAGGACTGTCAAATTGAGAGGGGCTGATATGTAGGCACACTCCACATCTGAGGAGTGGGATGGGTGGGAGAGGGAGAAGAGGGTTGGAGGATGGAACCCGAATGGGTGGAAAGAGGGCACTGTAATAGAGTTGTAACTTGAAGTAATAAGTAAACATAAAAAGGGCATATGTCTGAGACACTTTCATATAGGACCCACCTTTTAGAGTAGTCAACACTTTCCAATGAGTTCTCTGATTTTCAATTAGTTTTCTAATTAGCTCTCTGAGTTGCAGAACAAACCTCCACTCTAGGGGTTTTTGTGGGGCATTTGCTATCCAAAATAGAATCATTGTCATTAACAGAAATAAAAAGATAGCTTCAATTGGTAAACATAAGAATGACTTGACATTGTATGACTCAAATAGTGTAATGAATGGTCAATAACCCTTGGATGTGTTTAACATGTGATTTCCTTGTCCACATTTGGGTCAGAAATCTAAATCCTAAAGTCATAAGGTTTCCTAAGGCATAACAAGAAAATAATATAGATAACAGTCCACTTAATGAGATTGGCACTTAATATTCCCAAAGCCTCTTTCCAATCAAACTGCTTGCAGATATTCCTTGCTAGGTTCCCCCCTTACTGAGTTCTAATACAGCGGCTTCTGTTTCTCTATTTGCATCTTTTTTCTGGAAACTAGCTAGAGTCCTAAGCCGAATCACTATGATATTAATTAATTCATATTATCTCTCACATGTGTATGCATGTGTCCTCTGAAAGCCCATCCACAACCCAGTCCAACCACTAACAGACTTAAACTTTTTGACCTTAATACTTTCTTGGCTTTTAGAACTCAAAGTGTAGTTTCCTTTCTCTCATTTCTTCTGTCTTCTTAGCAGTTGCTAAGGTCTCAGCTTGCATTTTGTAACCTCAGCACAACCATTTGCAAGTTGTCCTCTCTGGGTCATATTAAAACATTTTTCTCCTGAACAGCAACAGCAAAAGATGATAAAAGGGAACTCACGTACTCCAGAAAAACAAGTCATAAGTGACTAATTAAAAGAACTTCTTCTTTCTTTTTTTCTGCATCTTGGATTTACTATATGATTTTTCTTGTTCTTTGAGCTGTAAAGGGAAGCTATTTAGAAACTTCCATTCTTTCTTCTTCATATCTTTCCTTCCTTCTTCCTCCTTTTCTTTCACCTCACATGGAAACATGTTTCTATATTTTAACATTTATAATAGGTTTAAAATAACTTAAGCATTGCCACTAGAGGAATACATTACACATGTAACATTCACTAGTACCATTGTTATTTAGAGTTGAGATTTAACCTGAAACATCACAAGCATTTCTAGTAGCAAGTGTCCTCCTTGTATATGGTTATCTTTCCATTTTAAATCTGGATGTACTTGGTAGAGTATTTTTGAGTGGTAAATATTTATCTTTTATTACTGTCAATAGGTTATAATATTAGCTTGTTTGTTTTTTTATTTTTGTCAACTGAAACACATGTAGCATATATGGGAAAAGGAAATTCCATTGAGAAATTAACTTTTTCAGATTTTCCTGTGGGCCCATGTGTGAGTCATTTGATTTTTGATTAATCATTGATTTGGGAAGTTCCAGCTCCATTCAGAATATGACACTTCCGGGGAGGTATGAAGTTGCTCAAAACATGGAGAGCATGCTATTTTTTGTTTTGGTTTGGTTTTTGGTTTTTATTTTTTCATAATCACCTCTGTATCTACTTGAGTTACTGTTCTGAAATCCTTCAATGATTGACCATGGTCAGTATGTGTGAGACAATTAAACCCTTTCTTTCCAAGTTATTGTTCCTCAGCGTTTTATCACAGCAACATAAAGTAACTAGAGTAATTACCTTACATCATCCTGTTACTTTCGCTTTTTAAATTTGCTCATTGTTCTTCACCTTAAGCAATTAATTACAGTGTAGTCATGAAGATTTTTTTGGTGAGCACACTTGAGGTTGTTTTGCTATCTTTGATCTTATGTTTCATTTGAGTGTGTACAAATGAACAGAGGAAAGAGACTCTGCAATGTCTGAAACATCAGCTAATAAAGAAGTATGCACAATAATGGGATTCTCAGAAGGAACAGAGGAAGAGAAGGTGACTAAAGATTATTCCAAGAAATAATGACAAGGAACTTTATAAAATACACACCACTTTCCATCTCACATATGTGAGGAAAGACCTATTGCTATGGGTGTTGTCAAGCATACTTGTTGGAAGTGTTCTTGTATGCCTCATTATGGAGGGGATATAGCAGCTTATTCTCTGTGTAATTTCACCAACTGAGGTCAGTAACAGTGAAGATACGGTAGTTCTTGGCAGCTGAGGCAGGGAATTCAAGGTTCATAAAATAACAAAATTTACTGAGATTTTTCTCTTATCATTTTTAGTTATATGAACACACTGATTGAGAGATTCATCCTGGGACTAGATTCAACACATATAAATGATTGTTGTAGCAGTGGTGTAGGAATATGAAAGGTGACTCAACACGCAGCACTTTGAAGCCAAGGCATAGATCATGGGTTTTCACACAATAATCCTAATTATAGTATTTGAGAGGTGGACCTGGAGAGGAAAGCCTGTAGAGCATAAGGTTTGCTTACAGGATGGTTGTTAACACAGAGCCTTTAGTATGGACCAGAGAAGAGTGACTGAAGTTCCTAAGACCAGTATGCATATTTGCCTAATGTTGGTGGCAGTATTTGTGGGACATGTGGATATATTATGATTAGTTTCAGTCAAGAATGCATGTAATGCTCCTAGCTTAGTGTTCTATATATGCAATACCTCGGGACTGAAAAAAAGAAGGGGTTGTGATGGTGATCTATGGTTATAGCTATGTCTCTTTGGATGGAAACACACTGTAACTGTAGCTAGTCTTTGCTTCTCAGGGTCTCCATATTGCAGATCAATGGAAATTGTCATGGCCTTATTACTGTTGCTGTTGTTGTGTTCCCAACTGTTTCTTGATACCTTAACTGTACTGATCTGTCTAATGTAAGGCAGATACTGCAGAAATTGTTCCAAGAGGCAGGAGAAGCTGATTTCTTCCTGAACTTTTATTTTTCCTTAGGAGAAAAATTCATAAGCTCAAGAGTTCCCTGTCAGCATTGGGCTGTGCTAACCTAGGGGGTGAGATAACTTAGAGAAAATGAAACTATTTTAGTAACCCATTGTGTGCAGTTGTTCTTCTCATATTTCCTTCACTCTGCTGCTGTAGTTTATTAGCTATGTGCCTCAAGTCACCTACGGCTATTTTCATGCAGAGAAAACTACCTTAATTTCATTTTCATTTTATTTCCAGGTGAGAAAGGCCTGGGACTCTTGTCTTCTCTCTTGCCAGGTATCAATTTAGTTTTGATATGCAATATAATATAGCTGACCTTTGAAGATAGTATGCTTAGTGAAAAAAGACACAGAGACAAAGAATAACATAGGATATTTTTATATATTTTAGATGTCTTCAATATGGAAATTCCCAGGAGCATATAAGAGCATTGTATAGGACTGAGAATGATAAGGTTTAGTTAGATATAAGGAACACTATTGGTGCACATTACTGTGAATGTATTTTCTTGTCACCCAACTTTAAATTTGTGAGTGGATAAAGCTATATTGTCCCCAAAACAAAGAGAATGTTTGTAGCTGAACTACGTAAATATTGTGAAAAAGAGAAGTTGGGTTCTCATATCTAAAAAAAATTTAAATATTGAAATTCTGATGTAATCATAGCTTGGTTCTATTTTATCTTCACTACTAAAGAGCTTATAGACCAGTGAGAAAAATTGTAATATATAAAAAACTTTTGTCCTTTTTGGTGTGTTGGTTGTAGAATAGTTATCCTGTACTATATGGCTAAAATCCAATTATGAGTGAGTAGATGCCATGTGCTTCTTTCTGAGTCTGGGTTAGCTCATTCAGGATGAGCATTTCCAGATCAAGAACATAGACTTTGTTACCTATCAATGGGACAATTTGCACTAGGGGTGATACCATGTAGGCCCCCAGTGCAAGAGGAAGCTCTTAGCCTTCATATGATTGTTGAACTGAGACGAGTTGATATGTAGGCACACTCCACATCTGAGGAGTGGGATGGGTGGGAGAGGGAGGAGAGGATGGGAGGGTGGAACCGAGAGGGGTGGAAAGAGGGCAGTATTATGGAGATATAACTTGATGTAATAAATAAACATTATAATAAAAAAACTTTTGTCCTGAGTTAAATTTTTTGAAAGCCTTTAATTTGAAAAATAGGATCACTTTGACAAAAACAGGTTTCTTCATATTTTATAATAATTAAAGTACATATGGACATTATTTTCCAAATTTATGAGCCAAAATAATTCTGTATTTACTATTCATAATATTAATCAAACTAGCAACTGACTTTTTCTACTATTTCTTCCAGCTTTATCTAGACAGCTTTAGAATATAGATAATTTGCTTGTGGATTAGACACTTAATCAAATCTTTAAAATAATTCCACTTCATCCCCTAAATCTTTCACTCAGTGTAATAATTCAAGTGTGCCATTCATCACACATGCCTTCCTTTGTGATCATTCTGTTGTCCAGTCTAATCAAAACCTAATAACACTGACAAAAAGTACTGAACAACATAATGTTACTACAGTGTAATCTTCTTATCATTTCTTATTGATTCTTTATGAATTCCTCATCATGTTTCCAGCCCCACTGATCTCCTTGTCCCTCCATATCTGCCCTCCACCCTTCCAACCTCCCCTAAAGAAGACAAGAACAAACAAAACAACAACAACAATAGTCTTGCCATAGAAGCTGAGGTATGCCACTGTGTGTCACACAGTATAACTTTTTGTCCAAGCATCTTTACTTGGAGATGTTCATTGCATTGTGTCATGGGTCTGGTTTGAGGTCTCTGGCTTCTACTACACTATCAATACTGGATCCTCATGGGGTCTCATCTTGGATATCCTGTTGTTGGCCTATGTCATGGAGATCCTGTAGCTTTAGTTCTGCAGTTTTTGCTACTTCACATGCTCCAGCAGTTCATAGATGGGGTAGATGTTGGGGAGGGCTAAATCAAAGCCCTAGGCCTGGGTCTGTGTCTGGGTCTGGGTGATAGCTGAGTTAGTATTCCCACCAGCTCTCCTGTATCCATGCCAACAGAGTTAGCTTTCCTGCTTTGCTCAGGGAAGGTGTGGGGCCAGCACTCTTGTCTTTGGCAGCCAGTGGGGGTGGGTGGGTGGTGGTGGTGGTAGTGGTATCTCTCCTGCATCCATATCACTGTGTAACTAGTAAGGAATCCCAGAGAAAGTTTTCTGCACTCAAACCCTTGAGGTTGACTCAACCACATTCCTGCAACCAGGGTCAGCTCTATTGTGGTACCCAGGCAAGGTGAAGGACATGCTCTCCCATGCTTCCATGTACTGGGAAGGGTCAGCTCTGACCAACCTTCAGACATGTACATGGCCAGGTAGCACCCCAGACCAAGGCCTTCTTCACAGCCTTTGGTGGCAGTACAGGCTGGAAATTCACCATGGCCTCATGTGGCAGTGTAGACTATTCTCATCACTCTTATATCTTTTATTCCACTCTCTTCATAGTGCAAAAACTTCTCTTTCTCTTCAATCTCTCAATCACATACTTGCTCATCACAGAACTGCCCATGCTCTGTGACAGCAATGACATCTTCTTTTGTAGGTAGGGTGGTTAAATGTTTGTCCCTTCCAAAGACTCCAAAGGAGATAAGCCTCTGGCCAAAGTTAGACACAGCACAGAAAACTGTAACTCAACACAGAGTCTTCCTTATGGCTGAACCACCATCACAACCAACTAGTGACATTAGCAGATAGGCAGAGGAGAAGTAAACACATAAGGATATGTCCACTCAGTTGTGGGTCTCCACACTGCAAATACTGGTCTTCCTCCTAGGCTATGACTCAATTCCAAGAGTCACAGTGACACAAAATTCTATTTCCTCAAAGGAAGAACGTATAGGTCTACTGGCACTTGCATTTGTTACTAGCACAATCGATGGAGAGTGTAATCCACCATTTTTCAAGGAGCAAGAAGAGCAATAGCCTTTGCGTCTTGTAGTTTAGTAATGCACAAAGGACTCAGCCTCTTTTGCTCTTTCATCTCTCCACCACCTACTTGCTTGCTTCCTATTGCACCAGGCCAAGACAGGGCCCAGTCAAGGCCCACAGTATCCTAGTGTAATATTCTTCTTTGTCAGAAAAACAGTTCAAGAAACTTTCTAGTCATACATTGATGGGTAATCTTTCTGTTAATGCTCTAGGATCACCCTCCCTGCCAGTGATGCATAAGTAAGACTCAGAAAATAGACTGATTGTCAAATACATTATCACTTCATGGAAGTTTCCTTTTTCTTTTAAATTACATTAATTTCTTAGTGGCTGAATGATAATGCTATAAGACTTAGTTTACCATAAAGCTAACTTCATGTTTTGTACTAATAAAAAAGCTCATGAATATAGAAGTTTTGTGTATGTAAAGTACTGTTAAAATGCATTTATACTGCTATCTGTTTTGATGGTATTAGAATTAGTTAGATCATGATGTCGCAACACTCATAAGATTGTGCCCAGATATAGGGGAAAGACAAGTCTCACTCTTTTGTTCTACAGTGTTAAAATACAAGTCAGTAAGTAGTCTACATATCTACCTTCATCAAAAAATTGGACATGCTTCACTGAAAACAAGCTCTCAAATTTCCATAATCCATAACTTTAAGAAATATATTTCTGGTATTTATAACCCATTTGAAATATGTGACATTTTATTATAGCAATTCCAGCTTACCAAAGCAGACCTAGGTTTGTCACAATATATAGACCTTCCTCAGTCATCAGGATGTCTCCCTCATAAGGTACACTGCCTATAGATAAATACTCGGTGAGCTTCACAGACAACAAGAAAGGTAGTTATTTATTGGTACTTATTAATACCCATCATGTAGCTAAGATGAGTCTTTATTATCCAGAGATTTAATTTTTGGGAGCTATAATATGTGGCATTTACAGTTATTTATTTATTTATTTATTTTTAAAATTTATTTATTTATTGCTTCACATTACATCTCCATAATAGTGTCTTTAAGAAGAACTCACTTTGTAGATGAAGAGATTTGGGTTTCAGAACTAAGTGGCAAACACAAAAGACACTGCAAACAGAAGAACAGCGGAAATGGCAGACAGTAGATACACATTTTCATAATGTGCTCACCTACTAGGAATCTTTGTCTCTGTTTACTAAAGAAAACCTAAAATAATCAGCTCCTAAGATGCATCGTACTGACTAGAGGTGGATCTGTGGTTGTTTCATCAATAACATGATGTAAATATGATGAACAAGTGTAGAGAGCTGCGACGTGCCGCGCCCTAAAGATGGTGCCGGTTTCCGCCTTCCACCAGCCCGATGGTGAGCTCTCTCGGTGGTAAACAAGTCCATATTTGGTTAAGACCGCTGATCTGGCTTGCTTCCGCATACGTGGGCCTGTAAGATAGCACCATGTGGCTTTACTTGATTGGCTGTTCATATAGTATTTAGCCTATGGGTTGGGTCTGCCCGATGTTTCGGAAGACTGTTTTCAAGGGACCTGAATAAACTGCTTGAGAAGAGCTTTTGCGAGTTGCGTCATTCTTGCTGGTCGAGGTCGATGCAACAAGTAGTGGCCTGTATGGGGAACCAGAAAAGACTCAGAACTCCTGCAGTCAGGAGCAGTGCACTGGTAAGTTCCCGGGATAAATTAGGACAATAAAGTTTCGCGGAAATTGCGAACTAAAGGTAAAATTTCGCGGAAATTGCGAACTAAAGGTAAAGTTTCGCAGCAGTTGCAAACTAAAGGTAAAGAATCACGGGAAGTTGAGAACTAAGGTAACGTTTCACAGGAAACTGCGAACCTAAAGTAAATTTTTAATCATGGGATTGTATCAGTCACATCCAAGTTTTCTGGCTCTTCAGGAGCTACTTTTGGCTAGGAAATTGAAACTTAAGAAGTCAACCCTAGAGAGATTTTTGAATGAATGCGACTTCGTGGCTCCATGGTTTGTGGTGTCCGGGAATCTTACAGTATTCTGCTGGGACAAATTAGGCAGGGATATGGATTTTGCTTGGGAGCAAGGTACTCTGAAGCATGGAGTAAGACCGGTTTGGAAGATGGTGAGGAGTTGTTTAGAAGATCAGAGATGTTGTAATGCAGTCAAGGAGGGAGAATCAGCCTTGGAACTGCTGCAAGGGGAAAGATTTGAGCAGGCAGACAGTGAAAAGGGAAGCAAAAAGAATGACCCTCTCTATCCCGATCTTAGAGATTTTAGAGATTTTGAGGACTCAGAGGGCACGGATTCTGAAGGGGAGCTACACATTATAATAGAACAGTTGGAGAGGACTGCTATTAGAAAAAGGGAAAAGAAAAGGGTAAAAGAGAAAGACACGTTGGCGGCAGTTGGTGTAAGTGAAGCCGTTGCTGTGGCGCTTTCAACTCCCCCTCCATACCCAGAATCCGTTCAGATAGATCAGCCTGTTCAGTCCCTGAAAGTAGGGAGATCTTTCTGCCCGGGGGTGTGCACACAAGTAAGAACAGAATTACAGTTTGCCTATCCGGCATACCAAGACCCACAAGGGAACAGGTATGAGGAACCGCTTGATTTTAAAGTAATTAAATCCCTTGCAGAGTCAGTTCGTACCTATGGCATTACTGCTTCTTTTACATTGGCTCAAGTAGAAGCATTAAGCAGATATTGTATGACCCCGAGTGATTGGAGTGGCCTGGCCCGTTCCTGCTTAAGTCCAGGGCAATACTTAGACTGGAAAGCTTTCTTGATTGAGTATGTCACTGAGCAAGCAGCCATTAATCAGAGAAATGGAAATCCAGCCTGGGATAGAGATATGCTGCTTGGGCAGGGGAGATTTGCCAATCAGCAGACAGGATATCTCAATCAGGTTTATGAACAAATAAACCAGACAGCTATCAAGGCTTGGAAATCCCTTCCTAACAAAGGGGAAATGAGTGGGAATTTAACTAAGATTCTACAGGGCCCCATGGAGAGCTTTTCAGACTTTGTGGCATGATTGGTGGAAGCGACAGGGAAGATTTTTGGTGACATAGATGCTGCTATGCCACTAATAAAACAGTTGGTCTATGAGCAATGTACGAAAGAGTGTAGAGCCACTATCACCCCTTACAAGAATAAAGGGCTAGAAGCCTGGATGAAAGTGTGTAGAAAACTTGGAGGGCCGTTAACTAATGCTGGTCTTGCTGCCACGGTAGTACATTTGACCATAAAAGGTGGAGGATGTCCAGGAGTTTGTTTTAAGTGTGGCAAGATGGGACACTTTAAAAGACAATGCCCCGAGGGAAGGAGTACAGAAAGTACAGGAAGTGCACAACACCCCAGGCAGCCGAGGTTATGCCCAAAATGTAAGAAAGGGAACCATTGGGCTAATGAGTGCCGTTCAGTGACAGACATCCATGGCCAACCTTTGACTCAAGTTTATGGTGGCACTCGTCCAAAAAACAGACAGCGGGGCCCACGACCCCAGGGTCCACAAATATATGGGGCAGTAGAGAATCAGGACAAAGAACAGAATCAAGAGAGATGGCCAACCCTCCGCCATCCGAGAGACCGCGGAGAGCCACCGCAGGCTCAGCAGGATTGGATCTATTCCACCACCAGACTCGTATTAATACCCCAAACGGGGGTCCAGTTAATTGAAACAGATTTTAAAGGACCCCTTGAACCTGGTACAGTTGGTTTGCTGTTAAGGAGGTCATCATCAGCCTTGAGAGGACATATTGTCCATCCTGGAGTTATAGATCCAGATTATACAGGAGTGGTTAAGATCATGGTAGCCTCCCCCCATGGTATAATAGCTATCTCTCCTGGAGATAGAATTGCTCAGTTGGTCATTTTGCCGAGCTTACATGATCGCTATGTGACAAGGGATCGAGAGAGAGGAAAAGATGGTTTTGGGTCCATGGGCACGGATCTGACTTTTATCTCCTTGGATTTGGACTAACGCCCCGTCTTGGAGTTAAAAGTTGATGGTAAAAGGATCCTGGGCCTTTTGAATACTGGGGCTGATAGGAGTATCATAGCAAAGAAAGACTGGCCTTCAGGTTGGCCCGTACAAGCCTCTTCTCAAACACTTCAAGGCCTGGGTTATGCTAAAACTCCAGATATGAGTGCAAGATTATTAAAGTGGCAGGACCAAGAAGGCCACTCAGGAGAAATGCAGCCATATGTACTTGAGACCTTTTAAAGGATATGGGATTTAAATTGAGTAATGACTATTCTGATTCAGCCCAACGTATGATGCAAGATATGGGATATGCTCCAGGCTTTGGAATAGGAAAATATTTGCAAGGGCGGAAGAGTCCCATATCTATGCAGCAAAGACAAAAGAGACAGGGCCTGGGTTTTTCCTAGGGGCCACTGAGGAGGGCAATCCCATAACTTGGAAGACGAAGGACCCAGTATGGGTTCCTCAGTGGCCACTTTCCTCTGTAAAATTGAATGCAGAAAAAAGGGGTTGGTGGATGAACAGATGTCTTTAAAGCATATAAAGCCATCTATATCTCCCTGGAATACACCTATCTTTGTCATTAAAAAGAAATCTGGAAAATGTAGATTGTTGCATGACCTGCGTGCCATAAATCAACAAATGCAGATCATGGGCCCAGTGCAACCCGGCTTGCCGTTTTTATCATCTTTGCCAGCCTCATGGCCCATAATAGTTATAGATATAAGGGATTGTTTTTTCTCCATCCCTTTGTGTGCCAAAGATAGTGAGAGATTTGAATTTACTGTTCCATCCTGTAACCATGAAGAACCTGATCAGTGGTTTGAATGGGTAGTGATACCTCAGGGCATGGCAAACAGCCCCACTATATGCCAACTGTATGTGGGGGAGGCCATTGCTCCCTTGAGAAAGAATTTTCCAGATTTGAGATATGCTCATTATATGGATGATATCTTACTAAGAGTAAGCAAATGTTAGATCAGGCCTATGAAGAATTAGTTCAATTATTAAAAAGGAAAAGGTTGTTTATTGCTCCTGATAAGGTTCAAAAGAAAAATGTGGTTGATTATTTAGGAGCGAAGGTTGGACCTGAAAAGATAATACCTCAAAATATTGAGATAAGAAAAGATAATTTAAAGACTCTAAATGATTTTCAAAGGTTGTTAGGAGATATCAATTGGGTAAGAGGCTATTTGAAGCTACCAAATTATGAAATAAGACCCCTATATGATATTTTGAAAGGTGATTCGGCACTTAATTCTCCTAGGCAATTAACAGAAGAAGCAAGAAAAGCTTTATGTAAAGTGGAAGAAAGGTTGCCGAGTGCCTTCCTAAAGAGATGGCAGGAAGGACAGCCCCTTGCATTGTGCATATTTGCCACCTATGGTCAACTTACAGGATTGTTATGGCAGGATGGACCATAATTATGGACTTATTCGAAGATTTCTCCAAAAAAATCGATAGAACATTATCCCACTGCAGTTGCTGCTTTAGCCTTGAATGGTATCCAACAATGTTTGCAGTCTTTTGGAGTTGCTCCTGCCGGTATAATAGTGCCCTATTCCAGTCATCAAATTAAGATTTTGTGTGGCACTGTAGATGATTGGGCAATATTGCAATGTAACTTTGAAGGAGTGATTGACAACCATTATCCTAAGCATCCATTGCTATCATTTTTTAAGGAGCACCCAGTGATATTCCCTAAGGTTACTTCAGCAGTACCACTTCAAGGGTCACCAAATGTGTTTACTGATGGCTTAAAGACAGGCTGCGGAGCTTATTTGATAGGAAGACAAGAGCCCGTGCTATGTCAATTTCAACCAGGCTCCCCCCAAATAGTAGAGTTGAAAATAGTAATTGAGGTGTTTAAAAGATGTCAATTTGCATTCAATTTGATCTCAGATTCAGTCTATGTGGTCAACGCAGTGAAAGTATTAGAATTAGCAGGTCCTATTAAGAATAGTAGTACTGTATGTGCCTTATTACAAGAGTTACAAGTTTTAATCTGGCAAAGAAAAAGGTGTTTTTATATTCAACATATCAGAGCACATACAGGATTACCTGGACCATTAAGTGAGGGTAATGATAAAGTTGATCAATGGAGTAGGATGGAATGCATTTTTTGGTGCTCATTCCTGGACCAGCCAGACAGTTTCACCAATTATTTCATGTAAATGCAAGAACTCTACAGCAGAAATTCCATTTGTCTAGAGCAGATGCTAGACAAGTGGTTTTGGACTGTCCTCAGTGTGTGATTCATCATCATCCTCCCAGTGTGGGAGTGAACCCTAGAGGGTTGATGCTACTCAAAATCTGGCAAATGGAAGTTACCCACATTTCAGAGTTTGGAACCTTAAAATATATTCATGTATCTGTGGATACCTGCTCAGGTATCATACATGCTACACCTATGAGTGGAGAAAAGGCTCGCAATGTCATAGGGCATTGCTTAGAAGCCTGGGCTGCATGGGGAAAACCACAACAGCTGAAAACGGACAATGGACCAGCCTATAGGGCTCAGTCCTTTGTCTCCTTCTGCAACCAGATGGAGGTACATCTTAATCACGGATTACCATATAATCCTCAAGGACAAGGAATTGTGGAGTGTGCTCATCACACCTTGAAAGAATGTTTGCAAAAACAGAAAGGGGGAATAGGCCAAGGCCATACCCGCAAGGAGAGAATGTCTTTAGCCTTATTTACTTTTAATTTTTTAAATTTGGATGCTCAAGGCCGCTCAGCAGCGGACAGACATCAGGATTCCCATGGTCCACCTAAAGGCATGGTGAAGTGGAAGAATATTTTGACAGGCTCTTGGCAAGGGCCTGACCCCGTGCTGACATGGGCGAGAGGATCTGTTTGTGTTTTTCCTCAGGATCAACAAGATCCAGTGTGGGTGCCTGAACGCCTTGTGAGGAAGATTCGTCATGAAGACCTTCCTAGGGATCCTGGTGATAGTCGCAGTGAGTATGTCAGAAATGACTTAGCCGAGATGGGGGATCCTGTCGATATTCCCAAAGCCGATGCTGGTCAGACATGATGCAACTGTGTTTCCACGCTTATTCAGCAGTAATAGAAGCTTAGGCTTACCCTACCTTCCCTTTGATGAACAGAAAAGCCCTATAGAGGGTATTAGATGTGTCAGCTTGAAGGGTAGTCTGTGCTCTTTAATGAGCTTCAATAGGTCAGATGATACAAAATGCATTAATTGTCTCAGCAGTCAGCAGATTTTTTACCACAACTGAGGTTTGGGGGTATGGGTGATGGTTAGTTCTCGAGCAATGGTTCTCGTCTTGTGGGGTGGTGGCCCACAGGAGTATCTGACCGGGACCCCTCCAGACAGCCATGCTGGGTACCTTTTTGTAGAGGATCCGCAGGAAAGGAAGGACCTTTTCCCTGGACTGGATGTCAGGGGCGCAGAGAAGTTTGGATTCAACAAGATTATTTTTCCTTTAGCCCCATGATTAGTAATATAGTGAATAAGTCTTGTACAGGAATGCTTGATACATCTACTAGGGATCCTCAGCAGACTGCCACCAATCCTTTTGATTTATGGCTTTTGTGTGGAGCAAATGGTAGCTGTATAGATTTGGGACCTATACTTATGCTTGGAGGAGGAATTTATCAAAGAGGTAGTTTTTCCCTAGGGTCCACTACCAATATGGATTTTTCTAGCGGTAGTGGCTCTGGTACTTGGAATTCTTCATTTCATTCTTACCGCAATAAGACCTTTTCAGCCTCGCCAGTGTGTCTCTGGCCTCCTTTTCTCCTTTTCTGTGGATTGTAAGTAATGGGAGTGCATCCTTGGGTGAAGAATAGCATGCACTCCGGACACATGCTTTTATGCCCTGTGCTGGAATGCCACAGCCTTTCCTGTGGCTGTGGTGACTAGAATGCCTCGATATGTACCAATTCCTGTAGAGGCCCCTAATACCATGATGCTATTCAGGTTTAAAAGAGATTTTGGCATCACTGCAGCTATTGTTACTGCCATCACTGTTGCTGCTGTGGGGGCTACTGCCTCAGCTATTGCCTTGTCTAGTTCTATACAGACTGCCAATGCCCTGAATGACATCTCAGCCAATGTAGCACAAACATTGGATACTCAGACCTCTATGAATTCTCATCTCAAAGGAGGCCTCATGATAGTTAATCAAGGCATAGATTTAACACAAGAACAGATTGATACTCTTTGGCAACTAGCACAGTTGGGGTATGAGTGGAAAATGCAGGGTTTGTGTGTTACTTCAGTGCGGTACCAAAATTTAACAAAGGCTGCTAATCTGTCTAAGCAATTGTCAGAGCTCCTCTTACAGGTTGGTTGGCTGATTTTGAAAATAAGATGAGAGAGCTGAGAGCGACAATCGTCCACATCAACTCCACTCAGGTGGATATGAGTCTGGCTACTGGTTTGACTTCCTGGATACATGCGGCTATGGATCATCTTAAGGAGTGTGCGGGCGAAGGCTCTTTGGTGATACTGATGATACTAGCCTCCCTGGTTTGCCTATGGTGCATCTACAAGATGAGAGCCACACAGAAGCGTAATGCAGCCATGATCATACAGGCCCTTTTCGCCACTGAGGAGGGCCAGTCCCCTCAGGCATGGCTCGCTGCCAGGAAGCCTTAAATCTGCACTGAGCATAGCCTCTGCCCACTGAGGTATTCGTTCCACGGATATTAGGGTCTGGCAAATCAGTGACGGAGTGGACGGATAAGTCTCGGCCACCTAAGACAGGGCAACCCCGAGTGGGGAGGCTGACCCAGAGACGGGTAAGAGTTTGAGCACTGCCCTCCTACAGGCTCAGGCCCGCCGTGAGATCCCCAGATATGGGGATTACGAAGCCTTTCCAGGGACTTCTACCAACACTTTCAAAAACAAAAATGGGGAACTGTAGAGAGCTGTGACATGCCGCGCCCTAAAGATGGCACCAGTTTCCGCCTTCCACCAGCCTGATGGTGAGCGCTCTCAGTGGTAAACAAGTCCATATTTGGTTAAGACCGCTGATCTGGCTTGCTTCCGCATACGTGGGCCTGTAAGATAGCACCATGTGGCTTTATTTGATTGGCTGTTCATATAGTATTTAGCCTGTGGTTGGGTCTGCCCGATGATTCGGAAGACTGTTTTCAAGGGACCTGAATAAACTGCTTGAGAAGAGCTTTTGTGAGTTGCGTCGTTCTTGCTGGTCGAGGTCGACGCGACAAACAAGCTCTGCTATAATGGTAAAAATGAACAGCCTTTCTTTCTTGGAATAATTGTTCTTAGAAACCAGTAAGGAGGGAGAAATCCAAGGATCCTCATGAAGATGTCAATGTGGAGAACAACTGATCACCTCAACTGACAGCCTGGGTATGCTCCCTCTCAAATACCAACACCAAGACATCAGACATGTGAATGATCTTCTGCAGTAAGTGGGTCCATTAACTACAGTCAATCTAGTCATTCTGGTACCATTTGGGGAAGAAAACTGAGCCATTCACCACCGAGCTTCACATAAATTTTAAATGTGTGGTTAAAAAAAAAAAAAAAAAGAAAGAAAGAAAGAAAAAAAATACCCTAAAGCCAAGACAGGCTTAGTAGTGGTTATATAATTGAGCTTACTGACATTTGAACCTAGATACTTCCAGGGCTGAAGCAAAATGTAGATGTCACAGACATCCATAGGGACTTCTTTTGACTGTAGATAACATGGGAACTTGTTCACAGGGAGGTAAAAATATAAAAGGGATAGATGCTTCCCTCTTCATTCTAATCCCAACACAGCTCCACAACAGAAGAAAAATAAAGTAAACATAATTTATCATATTTACCATAATTTACCCTTCCTGCTACCTCTCTCTGCCAAAGCAAAGTAGATATTGTTTTCAACAGGATCACTAAGTAGAAGTACTACTGAATTAGCTGGTAAAGGTAACTGGCTTTTTTACTCAGAAAAATTTCATTGGATTAAACTATCATATCCATTGAATTATAGTCAAGTTAAGTGAGAAAATATATCATATTGTCATTAAATTGACTTCAGATGGGGAAAGACAATTGACAATTTAATTAAGTTAGGCTTATGATAAGAAATTGTATGACATTTTAAAAGCAAAAATCCTAAAGCATTTGGAAACATTTCACAGTTTCAGGCTTCACAGAGATTTAACAAGACTAGATATTTAAAGGGACCAACTTCATGACTTACAATTAATATTATGGTCAAGCTAAATAAAAATGATATGAGCCTGGCGTGGTGGCGCACGCCTTTAATCCCAGCACTTGGGAGGCAGTGGCAGGTGGATCATTGTGAGTTCGAGGCCAGCCTGGTCTACAAAGCGAGTCCAGGACAGCCAGAGCTGTTACACAGAGAAACCCTGTCTCACAAAAAAAAAAAGAAAAATGATATAATTTAATGAAGATTTTCTTAAAGGTAGACACCAACAAATGTAACCCAGGCAGATAGAGCAGATGGCAGAGAATGTTATAACTTTGTCCTTTTAAAAGCACAAACAATGAACATTTACCAGATAATGATTAGCCCAATTTAGTGGCCTATGTGTAACAACAAAACCCAGAAGAGAAGTTCATAATTAGAAATAATAAAACATTGGAAACAGTTTTTGTAATCCCTTAACAATACTTTATTTATTTATTTATTTATTTATTTATTTATTTATTTGTTTATTTATTTTTAATAAATAAATTTATTTATTTGTTGCTTCAGGTTACATCTCCATCATGTTGTCCTCTTTCCACCCTTCCCAGCCCTGCAGTCCCACTCTCTACCCCCTAACCCTTCCATCCCACTCCTCTGCAGTGGAGTGTCCCTACATAACAGTCCCTTACCCCAGTTCAGAAGTCATATGAGGGCCAAGAGCCTCCTCATACACTGGGGGCCTACAAGGCAGTACCACCATTGAGAAGAGTTTCATTGCCAGGGAGAGAAAACTAAAAAACAAAAAAACAAACAAGAGTCTATGTCCATGTTCCCTTTGATGTGTTGGTTGTAGTATAGATATCCTGTACTATATAGCTAAAATCCTACTGTAAGTGAATAGATTCCATGTGCATCCTTCTGAGTCTGGGTTATCTCACTCAGGATAAGCTTCTCTAATTCCAGTTTTAAAATATTTTGAAATATTCTTTCCAAAGATAAAATTCAGATACATACAAAAATTTTGGTTCATGTGAAAGCCAGTAAATGTGTGATGATTATCAGTTAGAATATAGAAAAATAAACAACCAAAACCAGACTGATACAAAAATTGTATCAAGATATTCACAGGATAGTAATGTGTTATCAATTGTTAGATTTATATAAGAATATTTGTAAAACAATTCATACATTAACACTTCAATAATGAATATTCATGAATAGTTTACTTAATTATACATAAGATAAAATCTTCTCTAGTGTTTACATTAATTACATCTCTCTTTCCCATGATAATTGATATCTTACATATTTGTATTTGTCTCACTAGATAATATAATCTAACATTACTTTTATTTTGTTATTGCATGAAAAATATATGTGCTGTACTAATTTATTTTCTTATATATTACAACCCAGCTGCAGGTTTCCCTCCCTCTCTCTGCCCCTACCTGCTCCATTAATCCCTAAATCCTCCCTCCACATCTACTCCTCTATCTCCATTCAGAAAAGGGCCGGCCTCCCAGGGATATCAACCAAACATGGTATATCATGTTGCAATAAGATTAGGTACCTCTTCTCATATTAAGACTGAGCAAGGCAACCCAGCAGAAGGAAAAGGGTTCCCAAAACAGGCAAAACTGTCAGAAACAGCCCCCACTCTTTCTGTTAGGAGTCCCGCAAGAAAAGTAAGGCACACAATTCTAACATGTATACAAAGGCCCTAGGTCAGACCCATGCAGGCTCCCTGATTGTTGGTTCAGTCTCAGTAAGCCCTTATGATTCCAGGTTTATTCATTCTGTGAGTTTTTCTTGTGGTGTCCTTTACTCCTTTGGGTCCTACAATCCTACTCTTTAACTTTTTTGTCCCTCTGCTACCCCAGTCTTTCTGTCCATCTCCTCTCTCCCTCATCCAGCTCCTCCCTGCCTCCCCTCAGAAAAGAGCAGGCCTTCCAAGAGACATCAAACCAAACACAGCATAATATGCTACAATATGACTACAACGAGGCACTTACCATCACATCTAGGGAAGATAAGGCAACCCAGTAGAAGGAAAAGGGTCCCACAAGTGGGAAAAACTTTTAGGGACAGCCTCTGTTCCCATGGTTAGGATTTTCATGATATCTCCAAGCTAATCAGTCTAACATATATGAAGAGGACCTTTACAGGCTCCCTAACTTCTGTGATTCCTCATGAGTCCCAGTCAATTGATTCTGAGGACCCTCTTCTTGTGTTGTCCCTGACTCACCTTGTTCATCTGATCCTTCCTCACCCTCTTCTGCAGAACGCTCTGAGCTCTGCCTGATGTTTGGCTGTGGTACTCTGCGTCAGTGGTGGAATGCAGCCTCTTTATTCTCTTTGTTGATGATTCTCCTAGGCCCCAGTCTTAGCACACCCTGAAGACAGGGGTATCTGTAGGTTTAATGTTTTGTTGCTGGGTTGGAGTCTGAGTGTCTTCACTTGAGGCCTTGCCTGGGTACAGAGGATGGTGGGTTCAGGCTCTGGGTCCCCCATAACTGAGAGTGTTCCCTGGGTTACTCTAGTATGTTCTGCAGAACTTTCTTGCACTAGGTTTCCACCTTGCCGCCAAATGCTCCCAAATTCCAGTCATTTCATCAGTATACAACCCAACATATGAACCCTCCTGGTTCTAGCCTCACCCACACCCAGTGCACTTGTGAACTCTATATTTTGTTTTCAGAAATTTTGAAATAGACGTACCTCAAGACCCAGCTATACCTTTCTTGAGCATTTACCCAAAGGACAATCCATCCTATCACAAGAGGGAATTGAATAACAAAAATAATTTATTAGATACTACTTTGAGATCTGTCTGTGATCATCTATGAAATTATATTTCACTCATTTTCTTTCTCTTTTTTAGTTAACTTAAATATTATAGCATCCATCTATTTTTCCTGTAAGTTTTTATTTTCTCTTAAACTTATAATGAAAATATTGTAATGGATTTTGTACTGTGAGCTTTTTTGTGCAAATCTGTTAGCTTATTGTGAAAGTCTCTTTAATATGCTTGCCTTGGAGCAGAATAAATTATTGTGCAGTAGTATTCATAGTGAAAATATTAGATACTGTCAAAATTGTTTAAAAATAATTGTGCCAAAATTGACCATAAAATTTCAACACACCATTCTCACCAGTAGACAGATCAATGAGAAAGAAATTGAACATAGAAATAATGAAACTAACAGACATCATGAATCAGATGGACCTAACAGATATCTACAAAATATTTCATCCAAACACAAAAGAATACATTCTTCTCATCATCTCATGGAACATTTTTCAATATTGAACATATACTTGGAAACAAAGCAAGCCTCAAGAGATACAAGAAAATTGAAACAATCCTTTGTGTCTTATCAGACCACTATGGGTTAAAGTTGGGCTTCAACAATAACAGAAACAAAAGAAAGGCTACGAACTCACAGAAACTGAACAACACCCTATTCGATGACCTCTGGGTCATGGAAGAAAAAAAGAAAGAAATACAAGACTTTTAGAAATTCAATGAAAATGAAAGTACACTATATGCAAGCTTACAGGACATAATGAAAGCTAAGAGGACAGTTCTTAGCAATAAGGGCCTTCATAAAAAATTATAGATTTCTTATACTAGCAACTTAAAACATTACCTAAGAGCTCTAGAACAAGAAGAAGAAGCAAACATTCCCAAGAGGAGTAGATGGCAGGAAATTATCAAACTCAAGGCTGAAATAAAAAATTTAGAAACAAAGAAAATAATACAAAAAAAATCAATGAAACCAAGAGCTGGTTGTTTGAGAAAATCATCAATATAGACATCTCTAACCAAACTAATTAAAAGACAGAGAGACACTTTCCAATTTAAGAAAATCAGGCATGAAAATGTGGAAATGAAAACAAACATTGACCAGATCAAAGAATCACCAAAAGCCTGTATCCCACAAATTGGAAAACCTAAATGAAATAGCTGATTTTCCCGTAGATTTCACTTACCAAAGTTAAATCAAATTCAAGTGAACAGTTTAAACTGTCCTATAATTCCCCAAGGAAGCAGAAGAAGTCAGCAATCTCCCAATCAAAACAAAAACAAAACACAATGCCAGATGGTTTTAGCCCAGAATTCAACTAGACTTTCAAAGAAGAGATAATATGAAAACTCTAACTCTTCACACAAAATAGAAACAGAAGCGCTGTGGTGGCACATGCCTTTAATTCCAGAACTCAGGAGGCAGAGGAAGGCAGATCCTTAGAGTTCAAGGCCAGCCTGGTCTACAAAGTGAGTCTAGCATAGCCAGATATACACAGAGAAACCCTGTCTTGAAAAACTGAAAAAAAAAGAAAGAAAGAGAGACAAAAAAAGAAACAAAAGGAACATTGCCAAACTCATTCTATGAAGCTACTCACCCTGATAACTAAACAACACAAAGACTCAAAAAAGAAAGATCATTTCAGACCCATTTCCATCATGAACATTGATGTAAAGATACTCACTAAAATTCTCACAAACAAAATTCAAGTACACATCAAAAGTATCATGCCCTATGCCTAGATGCATTGCAGATGTGACTACTATGTCACATATGCATCAGTACATGGCAGAGACAAAAGAGTCTATATCAAAATCCAGTATTCTGATCCATGAACCCCTGAATGAATAGTAACCCAACATTCCTAGAAAAAAAGTGCAAGCTGGATACCAACACCACCTTGGTACCATGGGGTAGCCAGAGATGACTACCAGACCAGGACCAGGCAAGTACTAGATGGGCTCCCAGGAAAGGAAATCAACCAGAAACTAGAACTCTTCCTGGCCATGGATGTGGGGTTGTGGGTGAGACAGCCCTGAGGGAGTGAGTGTGAGAGAGCCAGCCCTACCTTTTATGTGCTATGTGGTGGTATTGGCTGGGAGAGATGCCCTTCCTTTCCTTTTGCCCTCACCATTGGCCAACAGGAGATCTGGGCCAGATGGGGTCACAAAACAGTAGAGCTGTACCTTCCCCTCACATGTTGCAGCACTCGGGAGAGCAAGCCCTGCACCTTTCCATAGTAGAACTGTCCATGCAAGTGGGGGTTGCAGGTCCAGAACCAGGACTTTGAGTTGTCCCACCCCAACATCAATCCCATGGATGAATTGCTGTAGTGCAAGAAGAGGTCAATTCCACAACCCAGGACTGCAGGTTCTCCATGACACAGGACAATTAAAGCATATCTGAGAGGAATTCCTGTGATGTTCCAATACTGATGGAATAGTGGAAATCAGGGGCCTCCTACCAGACCAAGGGGTCATTATAATGAACATTTGCAAGTAGAATGTGTGGACAAAGGGTAATATTGTGGAACATACTGAGATACACTTCAGGTTTCACAATGAGCTGTTATTTTTTATGCTGGGACAGATTGCAATGGTAGAGGGTGCATCTGGGGGAAGGTGAGAGATGGGAGGGAACAGGGTGCATGAGGTGAAATTCACAAAATAAATTTTTTTAAATAAAAAAAAGTATCATCCACCATGATCAAGTAGGTTTCATCCCAGGGATGCAGGGATGGTTTAACATACAAAGATGCATCAACATAATCCACCATATAAACAAATTGTAATAAAAAAAGACATGATCATCATACTAGATGCTGAAAAAGCCTTTGACAAAATCCATCACCACTTCATAATTAAATGCTTGGAGTGATCAAGGATACAAGGATCCTACCTAAGCATATTAAAGGCAATATACAGCAAGTCAATAGTCAACATCAAATCAAATAGAGAGAAACTTAAATCTATTCCACTAAAACCAAGGAAAAGACAGGTCCCCCAATGTCTCTGTATCTATTCAATACACATTCTAAGTGAAGTTCTAGCTAGAGCAGTAACATAGCTAAAAGAGGTCAAGGAAATACAAAATGGAAAGGAAGAAGTCAAAGTATCCTTATCACAGATGATATGATAGTATACATAAGCAACCCCCAAAATTCTACTAGAGAACTCCTATTAGATTCTAATACCTTCAGCAAAGTGGCTGGATACAAAATTAACTTAAAAAACAAAAACAAAAACAGTAACCCTCTTTTATACAAATGATAAACAGGGTGAGAAAAAAATTAGAAAAACAAAACTCTTCATAATAGTCACAAACAATGTAAAATATCTTGATGTAACTCTAACCAAGCAAGTGAAAGATTTGTATGGCAGAAACTTCAAATCTTTGAAGAAAGTAATTGAACAGGATATCAGAAGATGGAAAGATCTTCCATGCTCACAGATTGGTAGAATTAACAGAGTAAAAATGGTCATTTTACCAAAAGCAATATACAGATTCAATGCAATTCCCATTATAATATCAACACAATTCTTTACTGAACTTGAAAGAACAATCCTCAAATCATATTGAAAAACAACAAACCCAGAATAGCTAAAACAATCCTCTACAATTAAATAACTTCTGTAGGCATTGCCATTTCCAACTACAAACTATACTACAGAGCAATAATAATAAATACTGCATGGTCCTGTCATATAAATAGATTTGTTGATCAATGGAATCAAATAAAAGACCCATAAATAAACCCAAACAGCTATAGACACTTGATTTTGACAAGAATCCAAAATTATACAATGGAAAAAATAAAGCATCTTCAACAAATGGTACTGGTCTAACTGGATGTCTCCATGCAGAAAAATGCAAATATATACATATTTATCTCTCTGGACAAAACTCAACTCCAAAAGATCAAAAATCTCAACATAAATCTAGATACACTAAATATATTAGAAGAGAAAGTGGGGAACAGCCTCAAACTTATTCGCGTAGGAGATAACTTACTGCACAGAACACCAATAGCTCAGGCTCTAAGATGAACAACCAATAAATGGGACCTCATGAAACTGAGAAGCTTCTGTAAGGCAATGGAGCCTGTCAGGAGAACAAAACAGAAGCTTAACAGATTAGAAAAAGATCTTCACAACCCTACATCTGACAGAGGGCTAATACCCAAAATAAATAGAGAAATCAAAAAAGTAAACACCAACAAACCAAATAATCCAGTTAATAATGGAGTACAGAACTCAACCAAGAATTCTCTATAGAAGAATCTCAAATGACTGAGAAGCACTTAAAGAAATGCTCAGTGTCCTTAGTCATCAGGAAAAAGCAACTCAAAATGACTCTAAGATTCCATCTCACATCCGTCAGAATGGCTAAGATCAAAAACTCAAGGGACTGCATATGCTGGTGAAAATATGTGACTGTAGTCACATACTTGTATATTGCTGATGGGAGAACAAACTTGTACAACCACTTTGGAAATCAATCTGGTGAAATACCAGAAAACTTAGAATAGTCTTTCGACAAGACCCAGCTATACTACTCCTGGGCATACCCAAAAGACACCACACCATACTCCAAGGACATTTGCTTATACTATGTTCATAGCAACTTCATTCATAATGGCCAGAAAGTGGAAACAACCTAGATGTCCCTCAACCAAAGAATAGATAAAGAAATATGGTACATTTACATAATGGAATACTACTCAGCTATTAAAAACAAGGAAGTCTTGAAGTTCACAAGCAAATGGATGGAACTAGAAAAGATCATCCTGAGTGAGGTTACCTAGACCCAGAAAGATACACATGGTATGTACTCAATCATAAGTGGATACTAGTCACATAGTAAATATGCTTAGCAACTAAGAGAGCCCAAGGGAGAATGCTTGAATGGCACTCAGAAGGGCGATGGAATAGGCAGTGGAAGTGGATGAAGAAAGGGAACTGGGTAGGAGAGGGAGATAGGAGGGAAAGGGTGGATCAATTGAAAGGAGAGCAAAGTTTGGAAAGTGAGAAGATGGGCAGAAAGATAGGAAATTTGGGGGAGGGGATGTCTGAGAGAAGTTGGAGATCAGCAACAAGGTAACCCTCTGGTAGGATATGGGGGTATCCTAGCTGAGACACCTAGCAGAAGGAGGTATAGAACTGAAGAGGCCTCCTTATACCTAGGAAGGGCTTCTAGGAGAGGGAGTGAGTCACCAACCCACCCTCAAAAATTTTTCATCTCAATAGTTATCCTGCATACAAGAAGTGCAGGGATAAAAATATACCAGAAATTGAGCGACTGTCCAACCAATGACGAGCCCAAGCTGAGACCTACCAAAAGGGAGTGAGACAACCCCTATAATTACTAATGTTACTCTACCATGCTTACAGACAGGAACATAGCATAACTGTCCTCTGAGAACCTCCATACTACAGACTATCCAAATAGAGGCTGACTCACTACTAAACATTAGAAGGAACATGCAATGTCTTATGGGTGAACAAGAACAGAAAGAAACACAAGGGAAAAGAACTCCATATGAAGACCCATAAAGACAACTAACCTAGGCCCATGGAGGCGCACAGAGACTGAAGCTCCAAAGAGCATATGTCAGTCTGGATCTAGTCCCCCTACACATATGTAACCAATGTGCACCTTGGTCTTCATGTGGGTCCCCTAGCAAGTGGAGTGGACAGTCTCTGACATGGGGTCTAGTGCCTGCTTTTTTTTTTTTTTTTTTTTTTTTTAGCACTTCCTCCTAATGGGGCTGCAGTGCATGGCCTCAGTGGAAGAGGATGTGCTTAGTCATGATGCGTCTAGATGTACTGGGGTGGGAGGGATAGGGGGAAGGATGCAGGAGGATGGGACTCGAAGGATGGAAGGGAAGCTATACCACTCCTGAGCATATACCCAAAAGATACCACACCATACTCTAAGGACATTTGCTCATACTTTGTTCATATCAACTTCATTCATAATAGCCAGAAACTGGAAACAACCGAAATACTAACACTGTGTAAAATGAATGAATAAACTTAATAAATGCCAAACGTACCAGCCTTTGACATCCACAGGATACCTTCAGTATATGTGGAGTCGACATGCCAGTCATGTCTCTCAGAGATTGACATTTTTCTCTATGTCTAAATTGTTAAGTCTTTTAATTCTAGGGAATGGAATATAAAAGGGTGAAGCACAAGGGATATGAACCTGGGGTCTCTGGATTCAAGACATAATACCTTACCAATGAAGCCATAAACCTCTTGGTTTATATGTATATACATATATGCATACATATTTTGAATATTTAGCAAAAGACAGTAAGTGTGCTGAGGATAACAAATATGAAGCTTTTGGTAGATATGATTTTCCACCTTGTATTCAATCGCATCAGTTCTGACATCACAAAATTAAAGAGAGAGTTGAATAATAATTTAGGGACCCCCTTCTTGCAAAAGGTTTTGCACTATGTACATCTCAATACATAAAATCTATAAACATTACCAGTGGAAACAGCTATAAATTTTGTATATTTTTTGGCCACAAAAATGTGGTGAGATTTCTTGGGAGAAATTTTATGGTTCCTCTATCTTAGAAAACATCATTAGAGCTATAGGAGAAACAAAGGATAGGAACCACTAAGCACTGGTTTGGAGGTGATTCTCTAACATCTTATTTTCTTTAAATGTGTTTATATATTGTATATTTCCCATTCTTCTTTAAATATTAGGTAGTTATATTTTCTTTATAATTCCTTTAAAGTCAACATAAAAAAATCACAACCTCACAGAAGTTCTCTTCAAGGGTACTTTCTATGCTACATTATGAAGAAGCAAGCATGTATATGGAACAATTTCAGAATATTAGGAGTAGCTTTCTTTAGATTACCTTAATGCTGTTCTACTGCAATGGTGGCTCCCATTTTCATAAAAGGAAAAGGCCACTATCCAAATCTTGCAGTTGGTCACAAAGGCTGAAGTAGGACCTTTTTCTTTAAGGTTGTAATTCTGTCAAGTTCTTTTTTAAATATTCCTGTCTATAACACTGCAAATTAAAAGGTGACTATTGTTTCTGCTTGCACCTTCATGATGCAGTGTCTGCCTTGTTCATTCCTACTGGGAGGACAATGTTTCTGTGCCTCTATTTCTGTTTACATCATGATCTTATGTAGCTACTAGTTATGATGAAATAATGCAGAATAAGAAAATCAATATTCTTATTGGCACACTCAGCAACTTATTAGATTAAAATGTTTTACATGAATATTCTACATGTCTCAGTATTAAAAACAAATATTCTATCACAGAAAAAAATGTCATGAGAGTTGTATTAATAAATACTAAACCTAGATATTCTCTCACACAAAAAATCTCATGTGTGTACTAAATATCTCTCTTGCTCTCTCTACATATATATTTTTTTCTTTGTCTTGTACTTCTTAGCATTTAAAATTATTTCATATGTCTTGGTCATATATGAAGAAAAGAAACTATGTTTAATGTTCTGCGACTCTTTGTGAAATGCTTCAGATCCTGTTTTATATACACAACTATTAAGAGAGACTTAGATTTATAAGTCTATCACAAACTGACCTGTACCTCAGAGCCCAGCCACACTGGGATGTCACAGTTCTCCATTTTAAATATTGTGAATTAAAGTTCATTTGGTAGCTGAATTTTTTCCCCTGAAATCTTTCCTCACTAGTGCCAACGATTTTTCTCACGGTGTTCAGAATCATGTCTATTGAAGCATGTATCCCTTGGGAGAGGTTGTATGCAGATGTATAACAATACTGAACTGATCAGAAGTTCTCTCTAGAAGGTAACTCTTGGCACTGATGGAGAGAATATGGTTGATGGAGGCTCTGAAATTTAGAAAATTTCAGGCTAGCGTGAGTACAAAGGGAGGAAAGAATATTTAAGTCACTTAGCATTATTCATTTTATTTCTTAACTTACTGTCACCCCATGTGACTTTGTCTTCTTGATAAAGAATCATCAACTTCATCTCTGTGTAGTTCATAATAAGATACATTCCTGAAAAATACCAAGAGAGTACACAGTGTTCTCATCTCTCATCACAAAGTTAATGATGGAGCTAGATAGCATAATTTTACAATGCTAGATTTAGTCATACACATACACACATGCTCATATATACATATATAATATATGCACATATGAATATATTCAAATTAATATATTATGTGGATTTAAAAATATATCTATAATATATTTTGAATAAATATATCCTTTATTGATTTCACTGTCAGATTTAGTCTTTACTAACTGAATAATAGACCATTTAATTATAGATAACGCTTATTTGTTTACTTAGGTTGGAAGGTATATTAAATTTGGAGTTCAACTGATTTATATTTGTGGAAAAATCAAAATTATTTTTGTCACACATAAATGTACAAGGTCAGGGCTTAACATTGCTCTATTCATATCATTGTGTAAAATTTGCTATAATTATTCTTTATAAAAGTTCTAATGTAATTTACTTTAAATGATTTCCTTATCACTTGCAATTAACACTTGACTGCTTAAATATAACTCCAGTGTATATGTATGTATGTATGTGTATGAGTGTGTATGTGTATTAAATGTTAGAATATGTACATATATACATGTATACATGTGAACATGTATTTGTGTGAGTTCATATGTGTATGGGTAATACAAATGTGTGATTGTATATGTGCATATATATACACAAGTATGCATGCATA